>NC_069410.1:14701041-14943541 GCF_026875155.1 Cherax quadricarinatus | reverse complement strand
GCATACCGTTTTTAAAAAACCCGCTTTACCGATTTTCGTCCGAGACGGCCAATGTCCCCTCAGCCAGCCTCACATGTGCCGCTCTCCGCCCCATTGTTTACCAGCCAGCCTCCGCGGTAACATCCAAGCATACACTCGGAATATTTCGTATTATTACAGTATTTTCGGTGCTGTTTCTGGAAAAATAAGTGGACCATGGCCCCAAGAAAGCTTCTAGTGCCAACCCTAACCCCTCAAAGGTAAGAATTACTATAGAGATGAAGAAAGAGATAATTGATAAGTATGAAGTGGAGTGCGTATAGCCGACCTAGTCAAGCTGTACAAGAAACCCCAATCAACCATCGCTACTATTGTGGGCACCAGAAAGACAATAAAGGAAAGCTGTTCTTGCCAAAGGTTCAACTGTGTTTTCGAAACAAAGATCGCAATTGATGGAAGATGTTGAGAGACTCTTATTGGTGTGGATAAATGAAAAACAGATAGCAGGAGATAGCGTCTCTCAAGCGATCATATGTGAAAAGGCTAGGAAGTTGATGAGGATTTAATTAAAAAAATCCCTGCAACAAAGTATGATGTGAGTGAATTTAAGGCCAGCAAAGGTTGGTTTGAGAGATTTAAGAAGCGTAGTGGCATCCATAGTGTGATAAGGCATGGTGAGGTTTGCCAGTTCGGCCCACAAAGCGGCTGAAAATATGTGCAGGAATTCAAGGGGGTACATAGAAACTGAAGGACTGAAACCTGAACAAGTGTTTTAATTGTGATGAAACGGGCCTGTTCTGGAAGAAAATCCCAAAAGCAGGACTACATTACTCAGGAGGAAAAGGCACTCCCAGGACATAAGCCTATGAAAGACAGGCTTACTTTGTTGATGTGTGCCAATGCTACTGGTTGATTGCAAAGTGAAGCCTTTATTAGTGTATCACTCTGAAACTCCCAGAGCGTTCAGGCAAAAGAATGTCCTCAGGATAATTTTTGTGTGCTTTTGGAGGGCAAACAGTAAGGCATGGGTCACTAGGGAATTTTTCTATAACTGGTTAAACCATGCATTTGCCCCCAATGTGAAAAATTACCTAACTGAAAAGAAATTAGAACTTAAGTGCCCCCTGGTGTTAGGGCAATGCCCTGGTCATCCTACAGACGTGGCAGAGCGACTTTTTTTTTGGGGGCATGAGCTTCATTAAGGTGAAGTTTTTTCCCCCTAATACCATCCTCTCCTGCAGCCCATGACCAGCAGGTTATTTCCAACTTCAAGAAAACTGTACACAAAAGCTCTGTTTGAAAGGTGCTTTGTTTAAAGACTCAGAAACTCAACTGACTCTAAGGGGAGTTTTGGAGAGAGCACTTTTAAAATCCTCAATTGTGTAAACCTTATAGGTAAGGCTTGGGAGGAAGTGACAAAGAGGACCTTGAACTCTGTTGGAAGAAACTGTGGCCAGAAATGTGTAGACAAAAGGGATTTTGAAGGGTTTTTAGGCTAACCCTGAGAATCCTGTGCCAGTTGAGGAATCCATTGTGGCATTGGGAAAAATCCTTGGGGTTGGAGGTTAGTGGGGAGGATGTGGAAGAGTTGGTGGGGAGGGGCAATGAAGAACAACCACTGATGAGTGCTAATCAACTTCAACAGCAAGGCCACACCTGAGGAAATTGCTTCGGAGGAGGGGAGAGAGAAATTGAAGAAGTTGCCTATTCAAAGATTAAGGAAATCTGTGCAAAGTGGCTTGAAGTGCAAACCTTCATGGATGAAAATCACCCTCACACAGCTATTGCAAGCCGTGCTGGTGATTATTACACTACAATGTTGTGAACACTTTAGGCAAGTCATAAAGGAACGAGAGGTACAGGCCACTATGGACAGATATCTTTTTGCGAAAGAAGTCCAGTGACTCTGAAGCTGGCCCTAGTGGCATTAAAAGAAGAAGGGAAAGTAACCCCAGAAAAGGACTTACTACCTCAAGTCCTAATGAAGGGGTTCCCCTTCTAAACACTAACACACTCTTCCCTCCCCCCTCCCATCCCATCAATCATCACCCGATCTTCAATAAAAGTAAGTGTCATTTAATTGTGCATGCCTTTTTCAGTTTGTGTGGTATTAAAATTAACATTTCATGTGGTAAAAAAAATTTTTTTTCATAAATTTTGGGCGTCTTGCACGGATTAAAATTTTTTTTCCATTTTTTTCTTATGGGGAAAATTAATTCGCATAACGATTATTTCGCATAACGATGAGCCCTCTTGCACGGATTAAAATCGTTAAAACCGGGGGTCCCCTGTATTTGCCCTACCCCTTACTTTTAAATTTCAAAAATTTTGCCTCGAATACCGCTTAAAAACCGCTTACCGATTTTCTCCGAGACGCTTCCAATGTGCGGCCTGAGCCACGCTCACATGTTTCGCGGGTGGCATTGTTTACCAGCCAGCCTCCGCAATAAAAATCCCAAACATACAATTGGAATATTTCGTATTATTACAGTGTTTTCGGTGCTGTTTTCGGAAAATAAGTGACCATGGGCCCCAAGAAAGCTTCTAGTGCCAACCCTGTGGTAAAAGGGTGAGAATTAGTATGGAAATTAAGAAAGATTTTGAAGGGTTTGGGGCTAACCCTGAGAAGCCTATGCCAGTTGTGGAAATCCATTGTGCCTACTTCAAAAATTAAGGAAATGTGTGCACAGTGGGTTGAACTGCAAACCTTTATGGATGAAAATCACCCTGACACAGCTGTTGCAAGCCCTGCTGGTGGACTATTTCAATGACAATGTTGTGGGCCCCTTTTAGACAAATCGTAAAGGAACGGGAGGTACAGAGCTCTATGGACAGATTTGTTGTGCGACAGAGGTCCAGTGACTCTCAAGCTGGTCCTAGTGGCATTAAAAAAAGAAGGGAAGTAACCCCGGAAAGGACTTGCTACCTCAAGTCCTAATGGAAGGGGATTCCCCTTCTAAACAGTAAGAAGATAATGCTCTCCCCTCCTCCCATCCCATCAATCATCACCAGATCTTCAATAAAAGTAAGTGTCATGTAAGTGTGCATGCCTTTTTCAGTTGGGGTGTATTAAATTTAACATTTCATGTGGTAAAAAAAATTTTTTTTCATACTTTTGGGTGTCTTGCACGGATTAATTTTATTTCCATTATTTCTTATGGGGAAAATTCATTCACATAACGATTATTTCGCATAACGATTACCCCTCTTGCACGGATTAAAATCGTTAACCGGGGGTCCACTGTATATATATATATATATATGTGTGTGTGTGTATATATATATATATATATATATATATATATATATATATATATATATATATATATATATATATATATATATATATATATATATATATAATATTATATATATATATATATATATATATATATACTATATATACTATATATACACACACACACACACATATACAGTGGACCCCCGCATAACGATTACCTCCGAATGTGACCAATTATGTAAGTGTATTTATGTAAGTGCGTTTGTACGTGTATGTTTGGGGGTCTGAAATGGACTAATCTACTTCACAATATTTCTTATGGGAACAAATTCGGTCAGTACTGGCACCTGAACATACTTCTGGAGTGAAAAAATATAGTTAACCGGGGGTCCACTGTATTATATATATATATATATATATATATATATATATATATATATATATATATATATATATATATATATATATATATATATATATATACATACACATATACATATACAGTGGACCCCTGCATACCGTTGGCATCACATAACGTTAAATCCGCATACCGATACATTTTATCACTAAGATTTTGCCTCGCATACCGCTAAAAAACCCGCTCAACGCTATTCGTCCGAGACGCATCTAATGTGCGGCCTGAGCCAGCCTCACATGTTCCGCCGGTGGCATTGTTTACCAGCCAGCCTCCGTGGTAACATCCAAGCATACATTCGGAACATTTCGTATTATTACAGTGTTTTTGGTGATTTTATCTGCAAAATAAGTGACCATGGGCCCCAAGAAAGCTTCTAGTGCCAACCCTACAGGAATAAGGGTGAGAATTACTATAGAGATGGAGAAAGAGATCATTGCTAAGTATGAAAGTGGAGTGCGTGTCTCCGAGCTGGCCAGGTTGTATAGTAAACCCCAATCAACCATCGCTACTATTGTGTCCAAGAAAACGGCAATCAAGGAAGCTGTTCTTGCCAAAGGTTCAACTGTGTTTTCGAAACAGAGATCGCAAGTGATAGAAGATGTTGAGAGACTCTTATTGGTGTGGATAAATGAAAAACAGATAGCAGGAGACAGCATCTCTCAAGTGATCATAAGTGAAAAGGCTAGGAAGTTGCATGAGGATTTAATTAAAAAAATGCCTGCAATTAGTGATGATGTGAGTGAATTTAAGGCCAGCAAAGGTTGGCTTGAGAGATTTAACCCTTTGAGGGTCAACAGGCCCACTCCGAGACTCGTTCTCAGGGTCGGCCAAATTTAAAAAAAAAAAAAAAATTTTTCTTATGAAAAGATAGAGAATCTTTTCCCGGTCATAATGACACCAAAAATATGAAATTTGATGGAAAACTTACGGAATTATGCTCTCGCGAAGTTAGCAGTCTCGGCGATGTTTACGGATTGGCGATTTTGCCCACTTTGAGCCCCATTATCTGCCAGTTCCACTGTACTAGTCGACAAAAAGCATGAATATTTCGCTAGAACTCCATTTTTTTCTATTGAATGAGTGCAAAAAAACACCCATTTACCAATTTCAACTATCCAGTACAGTGGTCAGAATTTAGCAATTTTGCCAATTTCACACAAATTTCAAAAGATGCCAATTTCCGAATAGGGTCCAGAACAAACAAGAAATACATTCCTGGCACTAAAATGACATTTCCTCTGTTCATTAGTCACGTCTCAAGGCCCCTCTTACATTCTTTTGCTTTCCACTTTGAATTTTTATTCTTACAAAAAATAGAAAATTTACTGTTGTGCAGACTACTGCATTAGTGTAAAAAATGGTATGAATCATATTGGCGCACTTGCAAAAGAATATTAGACTCATCATTTGACATGTATTGGACGCTTGGCATGATTTGTTTACTTTTGAACTTTGGTAAAAATCGAACATTTCTGCTACTTTGAGCTCAATTTCAAGGTACTTTTCATTGTAAAACCAGTCAAAATCATCTCAATTTCTATGATATGCCTTCCATTCTATAAAATGAGACCAATAAAACTAGAATACAACAAAAAATACCATACGAAAATACAGTGCAAAGTCGCTGTTTTATTCCAAAAAAACGGTCAAAGTTTTTTTTTTCTCATTATGCACTGTGTGCTGCAGGATTTTTTTTATACCATGCACACTGACCACATAGACCCATTCTTTCATATGGAGGCCTACCAGCTTTCTCCCACTAGATTTGAGGGCGCTAGAATTTAGGCATACTAGTACGTCAAAAACCCTGGGTCGTAAGCCGTACTACTACGTCCGAAACCCTCAAAGGGTTAAGAAGCGTAGTGGCATACATAGTGTGATAAGGCATGGTGAGGCTGCCAGTTCAGACCACAAAGCAGCTGAAAAATATGTGCAGGAATTAAAGGAGTACATAGACAGTGAAGGACTGAAACCTGAACAAGTGTTTAATTGTGATGAAACAGGCCTGTTTTGGAAGAAAATGCCAAGCAGGACCTACATTACTCAGGAGGAAAAGGCACTCCCAGGACAAGCCTATGAAAGACAGGCTTACTCTTCTCATGTGTTCCAATGCTAGTGGTGATTGCAAAGTGAAGCCTTTATTAGTGTATCACTCTGAAACTCCCAGAGCGTTCAGGCAAAAGAATATCCTCAAGGCTAATTTGTGTGTGCTGTGGAGGGCAAACAGTAAGGCATGGGTCACTAGGGACTTTTTCTATGACTGGTTACACCAAGCATTTGCCCCCAATGTGAAAAATTACCTAACTGAAAAGAAATTAGACCTTAAGTGCCTCCTGGTATTAGACAATGCCCCTGGTCATCCTACAGACGTGGCAGAGCGACTTTGTGGGGACATGAGCTTCATTAAGGTGAAGTTTTTGCCTCCTAATACCACTCCTCTCCTGCAGCCCATGGACCAGCAGGTTATTGCAAACTTCAAAAAACTGTACACAAAAGCACTGTTTGAAAGGTGCTTTGTAGTGACTTCAGAAACACAATTGACTCTAAGAGAGTTTTGGAGAGAGCACTTTAATATCCTCAATTGTGTAAACCTTATAGGTAAGGCTTGGGAGGGAGTGACTAAGAGGACCTTGAACTCTGCTTGGAAGAAACTGTGGCCAGAATGTGTAGACCAAATCGATTTTGAAGGGTTTGAGGCTAACCCTGGGAATCCTATGTCAGTTGAGGAATCCATTGTGGCATTGGGAAAGTCCTTGGGGTTGGAGGTTAGTGGGGATGATGTGGAAGAGTTGGTGGAGGAGGACAATGAAGAACTAACCACTGATGAGCTGCTAGATCATCTTCATCAGCATGAGGTCACACCTGAGGAAACTGCTTCAGAGGAGGGGAGAGAGAAATTGAAGAAGTTGCCTACTTCAAAGATTAAGGAAATGTGTGCAATGTGGCTTAAAGTGCAAACCTTTTTTGATGACAATCACCCTAACACAGCTTTTGCAAGCCATGCTGGGGACTATTACACTGACAATGTTGTGAACCACTTTAGGAAAGTCATAAAGGAACGGGAGGTACAGGCCTCTATGGACAGATATGTTGTGCGACAGAAGTCCAGTGACTCTGAAGCTGGTCCTAGTGGCATTAAAAGAAGAAGGGAAGTAACCCCGGAAAAGGACTTGACACCTCAAGTCTTAATGGAAGGGGATTCCCCTTCTAAACACTAAGACTCTCGCCTCCTCCCATCCCATCAATCATCACCAGATCTTCAATAAAGGTAAGTGTCATGTAACTGTGCATGTCTTTTTCAGTTTGTGTGTATTAAAATTAATATTTCATGTGGTAAATTTTTTTTTTTCATACTTTGGGGTGTCTTGCACGGATTAATTTGATTTCCATTATTTCTTATGGGGAAAATTCATTCGCATAATGATAATTTCGCATAACAATGAGCTCTCAGGAACGGATTAATATCGTTATGCGTGCGTCCACTGTATATGTATATATATATATTGATATGTATAAACAGAAGGATAGATGGGGGCTCTTGAACCACGGTTCGAAAATTGACAGTCCATTGCACTACTTTCTGGGCTACTGAGCTTCTAATAGAGAAATCTCAGAAGCAGTAACTCTGCTCCTATCAGAGGCACCTACTGTAATGCAGTTGGTGACTTCTCCACAGCCCAAGAGCTTTAACAGTAGATCTGTTCTCTCCTCCCTCAAAACCACATTTTCTATGAACTTACATTAAAGTTGTAATAAACAACCAATTTTTGAATTGCAGTTCAAACTCCTATCCATTCTTCTGTTTATTCATTGACACTTATTACAACTTAATCTGAGTTCATGTAGGGATATGATTAACTACTGCTTGTTTTAGTAGATAAATGAGCAAGTTTCTTCTGTAGCAAACTCCTAAGATTGTAGGGGTTGACTAGGCCTCATTATCCAGTAAGCTCTACTTTTCATTACCATTAATGATATTGTACATTCAACATTTCTAGTAAACCTCTTCACCTTTGTGAGTCTTGAAGTCTCAGGACAGTGTAATTTAGTTCACTAGTTCGGTGCCTTCATTTAATCAGGGGAAAATGTTTTCACATTCCCTCTATCATCAAGGACTCTCTTATTTCCATTGGGGTCCTGCAGTCTTTTCTCCCAGGATGCAACCCCCACACCAGTCAACTAACACCCAGCTACCTACTTGCTAGGTGAATGGTGACAGCAGATGTAAGGAAACACCCAGTGTTTCCATCCAGCCAGGTATCGAACCATGGACACTCAGTGTGTGAGGGAAGAGTGTTGCCTACCAGGCCACAGGACACTGTGGTTTCCTACTAGCTCAGAGGACTTGGTGATTCTACTACTCATTGAGTGTTTCAGTATTTGTTTAGGACATCATTCTAATGAGATTATTGCCTCTACCTTGGTAAGGAAAATATTAGTTATGAGCCTAGCACAGCAGCAGTTTTTCTATGGCCAAATTAGTTTGTCACCTTTTGGCCTATTCTTAGAGGGGATATAGGTGTTATGCTGCTCTGATTGTATCATGTCTCTTCCTCACTTTTCATCAGAATTACTGGGTGCCTAGCAGGGTTGTTGAGTCAGAGTTGGAAGCATTTCTTGGGTTACTGGAGTTAGAGTTGGAGTCAATAAAATGTAAGTAGAAGAGTCAGAGTTGCCATAAATACAGTAGCCAGAGTCAAATGTTTTATGTACCGACTCCACAGGCCTGTTGCCTAAAAGTGGCAGTAGCTATTTTTTTTCTTCCAAGACTTGAGCTAATTTGTAGTTTCAGTCAGTTTGGTATTTGAGGCTGGGGTCATCTCATATTAGAGATACTAGAATTCCTCTCAAGGAAGCTGCAGATTCCCTCAGTGATGTCACTTTTATCTACTTCTAAACATTTATGGTTCTGGGCTATCAGTGATAGGAAGGGAAGATACTTAACTCATTCCTTCCTAAATTAGGGAGCATTTTTTTCTGGTAGCAGATCTGTGGTCACTTTTGAGTGTGAGCTGTATTTAGGGGAGATTGGGGCATTCAAAATGCAAACTCACAGCAACAAGTGAGCATTGTTCTAATTCCTATCTGGTTAGGATTAGGTACAAATTACCTAGAAATTTGTGATCAGTTTTAGGCTTTTTTTTTTTTTCTTGCCTTATACAAGAACATTCCAGTAAGATCGTCAACCTTTTTGTGTATGGCCAAGGTGTCTTTATCTCTTCCTTGATTCACCCTTGGGAACCCTATTAGAAAGTCACATTCTTTGAATAGAATTTGCTGCTTAATTCCAACTTAGTTTAGGTGAGGATCTGATGACATCTTGCATGGTGGCTCATAGCTCAGTGGAATTGTATTTGGCTCACAACTGAATTCAGGGATAATAAGAGGGGGGTACCATGCAGACAACCATTTGGGAGTGCACAGAAGCTAGGCAGAATGATCTTCAGATCCTGATGTTGGTAGTCCTTTGATATATACTTATGATACATGTATTTTTCTGTATTATGTAAGAATGCTTGGTCTATTGCATATTCATTTTAATATGAGTGGGTGTGCATTATGGTCATTCCTCTACTTTTTCCCAAAGTAGAGGATTGACCATAATCAGCCACTAGCTGTGAATGTTGGGTGTTACTCATAACCTGCAAAATGAGACCCTTTACAATTGTGTCCAGGCCAAACATGTTCTGTTGGGGGGATACAGATTATGAGTTTCTTGTCTTTGCACTAAAGTATTTTATGTTCCTGCCTTCTGTTTGACAGTTACCTTCACCTTAACATATGGGTACTATTGGTAGGATTCCTAAGTATTTCATCCAAACCCATACACAGACCACAGTATAGTCTCACAAAGCCGAAGAAGGTAATATCTTCGTAGAGTTTAGTGGAGAGAGACCACCACCTCCCGGTGTCAGCTGTTCCAATTCAGACTGTTCAAATGGCATCTGATAACACCTAGAGCTACAAAAACTGAAGCCAGAGGAAAGGTAGAAGGTATACTAAGCTAAAATTGGCAGGAAAACCCCCAAATTAGTGGCATACTAATAATATGGTTGTGCTGCTATTGTTAAGTGGTTCATTGAACTCTACATAGAAATTAGTTTTTCATTTTTTAAATAATGTGCAGCGCTATATGACCCTCATGGGTTTAGTGTTTCTTTTTTATTATAATAATAATTAAAGAAAGTATACTCCTTTGCATCACTTCATCTGATTTAGTTTGACAACCTCTTGTGTTATATCATTGTTTTCATATGTAATACTGAATTTTTTATGAACATTTTCTTTTTCAGATTAACTGAAATTACATTGGAAAGATGTCTGGAGATATTGAGGTTCAAGCTACACTGACAATTCGTCTCATACGCTCTTTTGAACATCGTAACATTAGAAATATAGTTCTTCACAATGTAAATCTTGATCAGTCGGTTGAGGACTTCATGGAATTAATCAGAGAAAACTTGAAGTCAACTCCGACCCTTCCACCTCCTTTTCGCAATTTCATGTTTGATACTTTAAAAATTGAGACGCAAGCTTATGGCTTTAAGACAAATGACCCTGTAATTAACAGAGAGGATGATGCAAAATTGATTTTAAAGCCTCATCTTCGATTGAAAGATTGTGGGGTTAAGCATGAAACTGAAGTAAACTTTTTCAAGATGGATGACTATCTTAAGTATAAAGAAAATCCAGTACTTGTTTGGTAAACTTCCTCAGTTGTGCTTAAAAAATCATTGTTGTTGTTAGATATGTTTTATAAAATAACCTAGAGTTTTTAGAATTGAAGTTGATAATTCTAGCATGAGACTGCACTGTTCTGTCATGTAAAAAACTTGCAAGTTATGTAAATTTACATGTGTGATCTCGAATGTAATACAGGTCGGCCATCACTAATCCGGCAATCAGTAATCCGGTTCCATCGGTAATCTGGCACTAATTTTGGCTAACATTATTTCAAATTTCCAGGGTTGCCACACCAACCTGCTGCTACTGTTTGGTGGCACTACTTGCTTCATAAGTCATTTCAATTTCTTTTTCCTATTTATTGTTAAAACCTGCTCACTTTTAGCTCTAGCCATGGTTCCAATGAATAATAGAAATGCTTCTCATTGTGTAAAGCACATAAACCATACATTGTCCATAAAAGATATGGTGGATTTCAAGCCACTGTCGGTTGCCATGAGCTCAGCTCACTCAGATAAGCTGTGATCGGTAAATTTGGGCCTACATATGAGAGAATAGGTCTGTGTGGTAAGTGTGCACTAATTAAAAAAAACCTGCAGTAAGCAGTGCATAATGAGAAAAAAAAATGTGATCGTGTTTATGGTGTAAACCCGACTTTGCGGTGTATTTTCGTATGGTTTTTATGGTTGTATTCCCGGTTTTTTTGGTCTCATTTGATAGAATGGAAGAAATATTGCAGAAATAGATATGATTTTGATTGGTTTCACAGCAGAAAGTACCTTGAAATTGAGCTCAAACTAGCGGAAATGTTCGATTTTTGCTGATGTTTAAGAGTAAACAAATGACGTCACCGTCCAATACATGTCCAACTGGCAGGTCTAATAGGTAGTCATGAATGGCTTAAAATTATTTATACAATTATTACAATACTGCAGTAGTCTACGTAACAGTAAATCTTTTATTTATTGTGTGAATAAAAATTCAAAATGGAATGCAAGCATAATATAAGAGGGGCCTGGAGATGTGACTAATGAACAGAGAAAATGTTATTTTAGTGTCAGGAATGTTTGCACTGTTTATTCTGGACCCTGTTTTGAAATTGGCATCTCTTGAAATTTGTGTGAAATTGGCCAAATTACCGATTTCTGACCACTTTATTGGGTAGTTGAAATAGGCAAATGGGCAGTTTCTTGTACTTAGTCAACAGAATGGAAGGAATACTAGTGAAATAGCTGTGAGTTTGGTAGACTGGAACAATGGAATGGGCCCAAAATAGGGCCTAAAGTGGGTGAAATTGCCAATGCCTAAATATCACCATTGGGTTAAGTGTAGTCTAACCTAACCACTCAGCAATCCGGCAAAATCTCATGCCAGATTAGTGATGGTCAACCTGTACTGTATCATACAATATTCACTGATAAATGCCTTTAGCTAAAAGTTGGCCTTGTTGATAAGTAAAATATATAGTCCTTCATTCATTGCTCAAAGTGTAGCATTAAAATTACTGTGCAGTGTATGTTAACATTCCTGCATAGTTTTAGCAACTTTAGAATTTATTGGAGTATAAATGCTCAAACATTTGAAAGATTTTTAAATTGATTATTAGTTTTACTCTTGATTTTAACTTGAGGGTATGGATTGGGTGGAGGAGGCAATTGAGGTTTTTTAACCAGTAGAGGCTTAAACATGCAACAGGTTTGTGTGAACATGTTTAATGGGGATGACAGGGGATGAGTGGTTTTTATGTCATGATGTGCTGTTGGACCTAGGTAGTAGGTTGGTAGACAGCAACCGCCCAGGGAGGTACTACCGTCCTGCCAAGTGAGTGTAAAACGAAAGCCTGTAATTGTTTTACATGATGGTAGGATTGCTGGTGTCCTTTTTTCTGTCTCATGAACATGCAAGATTTCAGGTACGTCTTGCTACTTCTACTTACACTTAGGTCACACTACACATACATGTACAAGCATATATATACACATCCCTCTGGGTTTTCTTCTACTGTATTTTCTTTCTAGTTCTTATTCTTGTTTATTTCCCCTTATCTCCATGGGGAAGTGGAACAGAATTCTTCCTCCGTAAGCCATGCGTGTTGTAAGAGGCGACTAAAATGCCGGGAGCAAGGGGCTAGTAACCTCTTTTCCTGTATATATTACTAAATGTAAAAGGAGAAACTTTCGTTTTCCTTTTGGGCCACCCCGCCTCGGTGGGATACAGCCGGTGTGTTGAAAGAAAGAAGAAGTGCTGTTGGAGTGTGAACAAGGTGACAAGAAGGGATTCAGGAAAAGTGGTTAACCAGATTTAAGTCCTTGATGTGGGAAGTGGAATACTTTGAAGGAGGGTTGGAGATGGTGCTGTTAGGAGGGCTATTTGTATTGTGATATCTGCACACTTCTGGCAAGATAATTATTGAATGAGTGATGGTGAATGTTTCCCATTTTGGGTCGTCCTTCCTTGGTGGGAGAGAGGCAGTGTGTTGAAAAATTATTTACAGGATATTGTCCTACAGTTATGAGATATTATCACTACTGTGATTTATGAGCTGTTATCACTCAGATATAACTTTTAAAACAGTAGCAGTTGCCTGAATTTTTGTGTATATTCCTCAATATAATTCTTTTGCTTTATTGTGCTATATAGTTACTTTGTCAGGCTTTTAATAATTGAATATTTAGTAATTAAAAAAATATATATATTGCACTAAGTGTAGAAATATGCAATTAATCTTAGAAATTATAGTACATTGGTAAAACTGTTCTTTGTTTGATATACTTGTAAAGGTGGTTAACACTCATAATTTAATGATCATTTCCATTTGATAACTAACACACACTTTGAAGAGGACACTTCAGATGATGTATGGGTGTGTCATGAACTATTATACAGTCACAACTTAATTGTGATCTGATGATGGTCCAGGAAGGCTTCACACATCCTCTGTAGCCTAGGTTGGGGAACTGGAGTAAAATACCCCAAATGGGGTAAAAATGAAAATCTCAAGGGTAATGAAGGTTCAGTAAACATAGTAGTAAAATTGCACAAACATTTATTAGTTTTTCATTTCATTATTCTGTTAATTTTGTGTTTTATTTTTAAAGTTGCTTTATTGCATATAATCCATACTTTTTAGCTTCTATGACTGTATTCTCCATACAAATGAATTCAATAAACTATTTTGAATTTGAATGCTCCTTGTGTTTTCTGGATTCTGTGGACTTTCAAGGCTAGTGGGTGATTTCGCTGTACTGTACTGCACTCAAATTTGTTTTGGGGTAATATCCAAAAAAGTTTGCTAACCTCTGCTCTATAGGAATTGTTCCTACCATTGTATTGTGATTTTATTTCTCATTTCAGTTTAGTTAATAAATATTATTTACCACTCTTAAAAGTTTTGTGTATATATGTACGTTTTGTAGGTAGTAGGTTGGTAGACAGCAACCGTCCAGGGAGGTACTACCGTCCTGCCAAGTGAGTGTAAAACGAAAACCTGTAATTGTTTTACATGATGGTAGGAATGCTGGTGTCTTTTGTCTGTCTCATAAATATGCAAGATTACAGGTACGTCTTGCTACTTCTACTTACACTTAGGTCACACTACACATACGTGTACAAGCATATATATACACACCCCTCTGGGTTTTATTCTATTTTCTTTCTAATTCTTTTTCTTGTTTATTTCCTCTTATCTCTTTGGGGAAGTGGAACAGAATTCGTCCTCTGTAAGCCATGCGTGTCGTAAGAGGCGACTAAAATGCCAGGAGCAAGGTGCTAGTAACCCCTTCTCCTGTATATATTACTAAATTTAAAAGGAGAAGCTTTAGTTTTTTCTTTTGGCCCACCCCACCTCAGTGGGATATGGCTGGTACGTTGAAAGAAAGAAAGATATGTGCGTTTGTCTGTCTGCAAATTGTTGATAGCATATACTGTATATGCCATATTTTAAGGCATCAGAGATATTATTTTTTTTCCAAAATAAGTCTAGAAAATTTACCCAGTATCTTGTAGACCGAGGGTTACATTGCTCATAGGCATCACCCTAAGCCTAGAGAAGTGTTTCGATACTAGATAGTAATCTAAGCTCCCGTATTACCCAATAATGAATTGTGAAAACTATTTTGTATAAAATGTTGAATAAATAACAAAAATAATCATAAATAATTGTAAAAATTTGTTGGCACTTAGCAGTAAGCTGAGGTAACCCAGGCAATGGAGTCTCATGGACTATAGGTAGTATGATAAGTACATTTATTTAGGTACAGTTACACGTAAATACAATTACATAAATTATCATACATAGTAACGTGTCAGTTACCTAGGATAGCCCCAAAAAAGCCAAAGTGACTTCTTTTCATTTGGGTCCTTGACTTATTTATATTGAGGTCCTTGATAGGGTAATTTGCCTCTTTACTGTGAAAGCACCTAGTAATAATATTTTTACTCACCTCAAATAATGCTGATATTAAAGAAACATTATCAAATATAAAAAGCAAAAGCAAAATTGTGATACGTTAAAAGGGGTTCAAATAATGATACATACCAGTGTATGGTAGTAATACACAAAAGCAGCCATTTGGCCACTGTAGGTTTGTTTTAGTCATGGTGCTGTACAAAATAGTAAAACCAGTTAACATAAATATGAAACAAATAGTAAAACCAATAAACATAAATATGAAATCAAACATAAATGTAAAATCAATAAAAACATAAACATTAAATATTTTTAAAACACATGAAAAACCATCACAAATCAATATGCAGTCCTAGCCATAGACACATCCACTGGCACACATCAAGACGTGACTCAGTGAGTAGAAAGAGAATGTGGCCAGTCAGGTTCAGTTCATGTACTAAATGTGACTCACATTAGGGATAGTGTCCTGCAAATGTTCAGTTGCAGCTAAATTGAGTGACACTGAAAGACACACAAATACCGCCAAGCACAAAACACTGAAGAACCATTCAGTACATAAAGACAAACAATTCTTCAATTTAAAAGATTAAGTGATGTAAGAAGAGAGGGGAAATATACCAATATATCTTTGTTCATTGCTGAATATTGTTCATTATTTAACTCTGCAAAAAAACATTTTGCTGACAATTTGGATGTATGAACCTTTAAGCTCAGGATTGGGATTTAGTAGATTTATAATAATTGCCTGTATACAGTGGACCCTTGCCTAACGAACGCATCGCATAATGTTAAATCCGCCTAACGAAGCGTTTGAGCGTAAAAATTTTGGCCCATGTAACGATAAAAAACTCGCGTAATGTGGTTCGTCCAGGAGCATCCCAGGTGTGGCCTGAGAGCGCCTCAGCTGCCCTGTGGGTGCCAGTGTTTACAAGCCAGCCAGTGCAGTCGCATCTACGCGTACATTCGGTACATTTCACATTATCCCAGTGTTTTTAGTGCTTGTCACTGCAAAATAAGTCACCATGGGCCCCCCCAAGAAAGCTTCTAGTACCAACCGTGTGGTAAAAAGGGTGAGAATTAGTATGGAAATTAAGAAAGAGATAATTGCAAAGTACAGTACGAAAGTGGTGTGCATGTCTCGGAGCTGGCCAGGTTGTATACCAAACCCCAGTCAACCATCGCTACTATCTTGGCCAACAAAATGGCAATCAAGGAAGCTGTTCTTGCAAAAGGTGCAACTTTGTTTTTGAAACAGAGATCACAAGTACTCGAAGATGTTGAGAGACTGTTATTGGTGTGGATAAACGAAAAACAGATAGCAGGAGATATAATCTCTCAAGCGATCATATGTGAAAAGGGTAGGAAGTTGCATGACGATTTAATTAAAAAAAATGCCTGCAACTAGTGGTGATGTGAGTGAATTTAAGGCCAGCAAAGGTTGGTTTGAGAGATTTAAGAATTGTAGTTCCATACATAGTGTGATAAGGCATGGTGAGGCTGCCAGTTCGGACCAAAAAGTGGCTGAAAAATATGTGCAGGAATTCGAGGAGTACATAGAGGCTGAAGGATTGACACCCCAACAAGTGTTTAATTGTGACGAAACAGGCCTGTTTTGGAAGAAAATGCCAAGCAGGACCTACATTACTCAGGAGGAAAAGGCACTCCCAGGATATAAGCCTATGAAAGGCAGGCTTACTCTTTTGTTGTGTGGTAATGCTAGTGGTGATTGCAAAGTGAAACCTTTATTGGTGTATCACTCTGAAACTCCCAGTGTGTTCAGGAAAAACAATGTCCTCAAGGCTAATTTATGTGTGATGTGGAGGGCAAACAGCAAGGCATGGGTCACTAGGGACTTTTTCTATGACTGGTTTCACCATCTGTTTGCCCCCACTGTGAAAAATTACCTCCTGGAAAAGAAATTGGACCTTAAGTGCCTCCTAGTATTAGACAGTGCTCCTGGTCATCCTTCAGACTTGGCAGAGCGAATTTCTGGGGATATGAGCTTCATTAAGGTGAAGTTTTTGCCTCCTAATACCACTCCTCTCCTCCAGCCCATGGACCAGCAGGTCATTTACAACTTCAAAAAACTCTAGACAAAAGACATGTTTCAAAAGTGTTTTAAAGTGACCTCAGACACTCGATTGACCCTAAGATAGTTTTGGAAAGATCACTGTAGTATCCTCAGTTGTGTAAACCTTATAGGTAAGGCTTGGGAGGGAGTGACTAAGAGGACCTTGAACTCTGCTTGGAGGAAATTGTGACCAGAATGTGTACAAGAGAGGGATTTTGAAGGGTTTGGGGCTAATCCTCAGGAGCCTGTGTCAGTTGTGGAATCTATTGTGGCATTGGGGAAGTCCTTGGGGTTGGAGGTTAGTGGGGAAGATGTGGAAGAGTTGGTGGAGGAAGACAATGAAGAACTAACCACTGTTGAGCTGCAAGAGCATCTGCAACAGCAAGAGGCCAGACCTGAGGAAACTGCTTCAGAGGAGGGGAGAGAGAAATTGAAGAAGTTGCCTTCTTCAAAGATAAAGGAAATGTGTGAAAAGTGGCTTGAAGTGCAAACCTTTATGGATGAAAATCACCCTAACACAGCTATTGCAAGCCGTGCTGGTGACTATTACAATGACAATGTTGTGGCCCATTTTAGGAAAATCTTAAAGGAACGCCAGGTACAGAGCTCTATGGACAGATTTGTTGTGCGACAGAGGTACAGTGGCTCTCAAGCTGGTCCTAGTGGCATTAAAAGAAGAAGGGAAGTAACCCTAGAAAGGACTTGCTACCCCAAGTCCTCATGGAAGGGGATCCCCTTCCAAACAATAACAACTTCCACCATCTCCTCTCCTCCCATCCCATCCATCATCACCAGATCTTCAATAAAAGTAAGTGTCATGTATTCTTTATTTAGTATAGTAGTAATTGTGCATGTCTTCTTCTGTTTGTTTGTAGGAAAATGTATATTTCATATGGTAAAAATTTTTTTTTCATACTTTGGGGGGTCAGGAACGGATTAATTTGATTTCCATTATTTCTTATGGGGAAAATTAATTTGGCTAACTATAATTTTGCCTAGCGTTGAGCTCTCAGGAACGGATTAATATCGTTAGGCGAGGGGTTCACTGTACTGACACTTTTTTTTTAGCCCAGTTTCATGTGAATTTTGCATGTTGAGTGCTAAATCAGGGTTTCAGATCTCTGATCTAAGAATTATTCTCAGGGTCCAAGAATTAAAAAAAAAAAAATCCTAGGAAATGATAATCTCTTTCAGAAGGTAATAAGACCAAAAGTATGAAATTTGATGAAAATCTCATGGAATTACACTTGCAAAGCTAGCGGTCTTGGCATTATTTGCGCATTGGCGATTTTGCCTACTTTGAGACCTATTTTTGGCCAATTCCATTATTCCAGTCAACCAAACTCATAGCTACTTCACTAGTTTTCCTTCTGTTCTATCGATTGAGTACAAGCAACTGCCCGTTTACCTCTTTCAGCTACCTATTCAATTAAGTGATCAGAAATTGGAAATTTGGTAAATTTCACACAGTATTAAAAAAATGCCACTTTCAAAATAGGATTCAGAATAAACACTGTAGACATTCCTTGCAATAAAACATTTTCTTTGTTCATCAGGTATGTCTTCAGGCCTTTCCTATATTACACTTGCTTTCTATTTTTAATTTTTATTCACCAAAAAACAAAAATTTACTGGTATGCAAATCGCTGTATTATTGTAATAATTGTATAAATAATGTCAGTGCATTCCTAAATGAGTATTAGACCGGCCAGTTGGATGCATATTGAAGTGACGTAATTTGTGTCCTCTGGAATATCGGCAAAAGTCAAACATTTCTGCTACTCTAAGCTCAATTTCAAGCTACTTTCAGTCCTGAAACCAATAAAAATCATCTCTATATTTATAATATATCTGCCATTCTATCAAATGATGCTAAGAAACTGAGAATAAAAAGAAATAAAAATACACTGCAAAGTCGGTATTTTAAACCAAACTCGTGGTCAGTTTTTTTTTTTATCCATCATGTACTGTGTGGGGCAGGATTTTTTTTTATGTGCTACACACTCGCCACACAGACCCACTTTCTTATAGCTAGGCCCAAATTTGCCACTCACTGCTTATTATCTGAATGAGCTGAGCTCACCACATAGTTCTACAGTACAGACCCAGGGTAGTTCTGTCAAATTTGAAGCACAACTCATCTTACATAAACAGGTCATCGGAAGGACCGACAGTCCTGTAGTGATCCCATCTCACAGTTTACTGTGCACACCAGCCTCACTCACTTGACCACTCACTTGGCTATTGTTGTATATCTTCACTTGTACATTCTTGTTTATTAATTGATGATGCCTGTCCACAGGCAATTGTATTTTTATAACTGGACTTCAACTGTTAATATCATATGCATGGATAAAACTGTAAAATTATGTTAATACAGTGGTACCTCGAGTTATGAACTTAATTTGTTCCAGAAGGCTGTTCGAGTGCCGTTACTGAACGAATTTGTTCCCATAAGAAATAATGTAAATTAGATTAGTCCATTTCAGACCCCCCAAAAGTACACTTACAAAAGCACTTACAAAAATGCACTTACATAATTGTTCGAGTTGGGAGCTGTTCGAAACTTGAGGTACCACTGTACGTAATAGTTATTATTTGCAAGGATTGTCAATAGAAAGTATTGTAAGAAGGCTTTGTGGATATGGGAGGAGAGGGCATAACGTAGCCCCCTGATGACCACCCACAAAAGTATCTCTTGTTGTCCATGTTATTAAGATAACGTGGCTTCATTCATGTGTGTGGTGAATTAGACATCTGTGCAACAACTGGGGTATCTTTACTCTGTAGATGTTTGCCAACCAGTGGCTTTGTCAATACAATATGCTGTATGACCCTTGTGGGTTTAGTGCTTAGGTTTGATTGGAATAATAATAATAATATCAATGCAATACAGAGGACTGAAGAGATAGAAGATGAGGTAATCAGTCCCTCAGCCTGGGAGCAGGTGTTCAGTACCGTAAGCTTGATGAATCTGAAACACAGGCAGCAAGACGTAGAATCAGATGAGATTAGTACAGTGGACCCCCGCATAATGATCACCTCCCAATGCGACCAATTATGTAAGTGTATTTATGTAAGTGCGTTTGTACGTGTATGTTTGGGGGTCTGAAATGGACTAATCTACCTCACAATATTTCTTATGGGAACAAATTCGGTCAGTACTGGCACCTGAACATACTTCTGGAATGAAAAAATATCGTTAACCGGGGGTCCACTGTAATTAAGTAAGTTTATTCAGGTATACACAAATACAGTTATATAGAATTATCATAAATAGCAGCATATGTGTAGAGAACCTAGGATAGCCCAAAAAAGTCAGAGTGACTTATTTCCAGATAGGGAGTGCTTTTGCTTATTAAGAAGTACTGGTTAGGTGCTTGTTTAATAATCCCTAGAGATTTAAGGTATATATGAATGTGTTTATATCTGTGATATTTGTTAAATACTGTAGTTATATAAAATTAACCTCCCTAATCCTTGCATTATTTAACCTGGAGCAACTGTTGTTTTTTAAATTTTAAACTAGTGATGAGGGCTAAACCAGACATGTTAATGTGCCAGTGTAGACTTTGAGTGTAAATTTTATGTAAAAAATAAACCACTTTGGAGTGGTTGAGTGCAGGAGTGTGACTTTATACATGCTTATAGAGCCTTCCTCATGCCCTAATCTGTATCTGTGGTACTCGTTCTATAGACTTCTGAAGAAATGTTAATGAACACTGCCATATGATTTCAAAGTATTAAGACCTTTCATTAATTGAAAAACTATAAGATTTATGTCCTGCCATTATCCTTCTTTTAGCAAATTCTTAATTTCTCAGTAGTGCAAAGACCTAGTAAATCCCAGCTAATGAGAGAGAGCATTTTTAACTGTTAACCTATTGAGTGTCCAGTTTAACAGGATTATGCTGTTCTAGTAATAAAAGTATTCATTTTACATAATTATCTAAAACCAACTGCAGAAAAATAATCATCTGACAAAATCATCTTAAATTTTGCCTTAAAGAACATTATAGGAAGAGAGAGACACTCACCTCTAGTGTTGGTAATTTGTCTTCTACACTTAAGAGCATTTTACACCACTGGAATATCATATGGCTCTTCAGGCCAGGCTTCTTTCACAGTATCTATTAGTTTCTTGCTGTGAACACACACAAAAAAAGTGTTATACAAACAGTAATTCCTTATTCAGTGCATGGATTATGTCACCAGAATTAATTTGACAATGAGTTGCTCGGTAATAGACTTTCTCGAAACAAGGCAATACAGTGTTGACATAATCTGAACAGACTATGACTGTATTTTCCAGAATTTCATTTCTGGGCTATATCATTCAGAGCTCCCCACAAGGAAGATTTATTGATGCTAGTGAGGGGCTCTTCATCCTAGGAATCCAACCTGACCTCTTCTTTGGAATGAACTTGATTACCTCCCATTCTCCCAGATGCTGTATGACCCATACGAATTTAGGGAACTCATGAGAAGAAGAAAAATCATGCACAGTTTATGCACAAAATACATTATTGCTGCATTATACTCTATTCATTCATAATGCAGCATGCTATGACTTTCTCTATTCTGTTGGCCAGCACTCGACACTCTTTATCTTCTGTATAATATTAAGGATAGTTTCCTTTCTTTCCTGCCAGATATTACATATTGTATTCAGTCAGTTTTGGGATATAATACAATCCAGGATGGCAAAAAACGTTTGGAAAAAAAGTCTTTCAAATATGCAAAATTTTGATGACGTTCGAGATTTTACTTTATTCAGATGATCAGAATAAGGAAATTTAGGGCTGATTTCATGTTTCTAGAGTTTTTGTATACTACAGTTTTGAAAATTAAAGACCTGTTGTACTGTACTAGTCTACACTATTGACATATACCATACTGTGTAACCAGTAATAAACAAATTATTTTTTCAGTATGAGACTACAAATTAATCTTCTGGATAAAGTTACATGTCGGTAGTAATAAGCAGCCAGAGCCTTGTGTGAGGTTCATAACTACTGTCCAAGTTAAACTAATGTAAACAGTCACAGTACCTGGATGGAATAAATCACAAATAACCCACATCTGATTAAGAGAAGAAACTTATGACGAGTCATCACAAGTGAACTGTGATTTGACGGTGGTCCAGGAAGGACTTAAACACCGTCATAGCTTTCACCTCGTTAGTGCAGGTTATTTGTGACTCATTCTTTAAGTAACTTACCAGCCAAAGCACAGTACTACAGAAAGGTAAATTAAAAAAGGTTAATAACATTTTAAATATAAAGATATATTAATACAATACTTACTGAATGGAATCAGGTAGGAAACATGCTATACCAGTAAAATTAAATGTAACATCAGGGCTGACAGGGACAATGCATACATGTCTCACAAATGGTGGGTGAGGTAATAGATGCTTTAGTATTATTTTTATTTTTCCAGTGATCTGTAAGGTAGAAAATTAAGGAAAATTATTTCTCCATCAGGTTTTATTGTCTATTAATATTTGTTTATTAATATAATTTACTTATCTGGTGAGACAGATAATTAAATGAAAAGGATGTCAATAAAGGGTTAAAGACTAAATGTGACATTGTTTATGTGAAACTTAACAAGACCTATGATAGTGTAAAATGGGAGCCAGACATAGGAAAAAATTAACAGAACATCGTATTAGAGGTTAGGTTAGGTAAGGTTGGCCAGGAAACAGGACAATTGTTTCCTGCAGTGGTGGGTCATATGATGACCCGCCACTGGAGCTTTTGGTCATCTGACTAAGGCCTTCCGCTGGCTTACTGATCCACCCCTTTAAAAATTAGGGTTATGAGTATTTTAGATGTATTAAAGAAAAATTTCTTTCTTATATCAAAGCATGACTGATAGGCAGCAGGGAATTTGTGTAAATGGGTATTATTATGATGTTATTATTTATTCTCTGGTAAGCACTGAACCCTTATTGATCATACAGCGCCTGTGGGATGAGACCAGACACAGACAGTATCAAAGGGGAAAGAAAACAGTAGGACCAGTGTCAAGGAACATTCCACAGTGGCCTTTTTCAAAGTCTACATAAATGACTTAGAGCAGAGGATAAATAGTAATACATGTATATGTTTACTATTGACACACAAATAGGCTGCCAAATTCTGAAAATATCAGGTAGTTACAAGACAACTTGGATAGGTTAATGTTGTGGTCACAAAAAATGGCATATGAAGTTAGTGTGGATAAATGTAATGACCTAATACAGTGGAACCTCAAAAAATGAACTTAATCCATTCCAGGAGCTAGTTCTAAATTTGAAAAGTCTGAAATTCGAAGCAATATTTCCCATAAGAAATAATGGAAATACAATTAATCTGTTCCAGAAACCCAAAAATATTCACACAAAAATACATTTTATAGAGATTAATTACAGTTTTACATACAACAAATACAATAGTTTTTAATTATGTAGAGTAATACATATAAAATAACATTTTTACTTACTACCTTTATTGAAGATTGGTGATGGCATCTGGAAGATAGGGAGGAGGAGAGAGGGAGTTGGGGTTAGTGTTTGGAAGGAGAATCCCCCTCCATGAGGACTTCAGGTAAAGCCCTCTCTGGAGTTACTTCCCTTCTCTGTCTTTTAATGCCACTAGGACCAGCTTGAGAGTCACTGGACCCCTGTCCCACAAAATAACTGTCCACAGTCCTCTGTTTCTGGCGCCTCTTTAACATTTCCCTAAATTGGGACATGGTTCTGTCACTGAACTTGTTGCAAAGATGGCTTGTTTCAGCTTGCTCAGGGTGGTACTTCTGCACAAACATTTGGACATCATTCCACTTGGCACAAATCTCCTTAATCATTGAAGAAGGCACCTCATCCACTCCCTATATTAACACCTTTTGCAACATCAGCTTCCTTGATTTGTTCTTTCTTTGACAGGATAGAACCGATGGTCTACTGGACCCCAGTCTCACAAAATAACCGTCCACAGTCCTCTGTTTCTGGTGCCTCTTTAACATATCCCTAAATTGGGACATGGTTCTGTCACTGAACTTGTTGCGAAGATGGCTTGTTTCAGCTTGCTCAGGGTGGTACTTCTGCACAAACATTTGGACATCATTCCACTTGGCACAAATCTCCTTAATCATTGAAGAAGGCACCTCATCCACTCCCTATATTAACACCTTTCGCAACATCAGCTTCCTTGATTTGTTCTTTCTTTGACGGGATAGAACCGATGGTCTACTTGTTTTTCCCATACATCCTGGCAAGCTCAACAAGTCTTACACCACTCTCATACTTCTGTATTATTTCCTTCTTCACATCTATGGTGTTTCTCACTTTCTTTACCACAGGGGTACCACTAGCAAGTTTCTTTGGGCCCATGGCAGCTTATTTCACAGTCCCACAAGCACTAAACACAACGAAATAATCGTAAAATGCGTGAATGAGAGTGCAGGTTAGTGTTCACTCAAGCATAAACAAAGCTAGACTACTCACAGCGCCTGCGTGGGGACGCGGACAGAGCAGGTGGCAGACAGGTCCCGTACCCGGCGGTCCGAAAATAGGGGCGCGTTCAATAATAGGGACACAGTTTGTCCGAAAAAATGGTCCTATTTTCGAAACGTTTGATATGTGATACGTTTGATTTTTGAGGTTCCACTGTACTAGAGAAAAATTACTAGTACACCTAAGTGAATAGTAAACTTAATCAAACAAAATGTAAAAAAAAATAGAAGTTCTAGTAAGCAGAAATCTGTAGCCAATGCAGCAACACAGAAGTGTTTGCAATAAAGCTATGTAATTTATGGATAAAACACAGTATGTGGTTTGATATTATTACCATGGTTGGTTGGTTAGTGGGGTTTAAAGACTTTTGACTACACTAGGGTTATTAATAATGCATAATGGTTCAGCCAAACAAGAAAACTTTAATCCCTAAAATTGGGATTACAGTAATCTCTCAGTGTATATTCACTGAAAGACTTAGACCTCTTGGTGTAAGTTTACCTGGAGAGAGTTCCAGGGGTCAACGCCCCCGTCTGTGACCAGGCCTTGTGGTGGAACAGGGCCTGATCAACCAGGCTGTTACTGCTGGCTCCACCCCTCAGGGAAGGTTCCTTGATGTTGGTGAGGGGCTCTTGATTTAGGGAATTGGATCTGTGCTCCAGTTCCCCGAATTAAGCCTGAATGCCTTCCACATCCCCCCCCCCCCCAGGCGCTGTATAATCCTCCGGGTTTAGCGCTTCCTTGATTATAATATAATATAATGTTACTGCTGGCTGCACGCAATCCAACATACGAGCCACAGCCCGGCTGGTCAGGTACCGACTTTAGTTGCCTGTCCAGTGCCTGCTTGAAGACAGCCAGGGGTCTATTGGTAATCCCCCTTATGTATGCTGGGAGGCAGTTAAGCAGTTTTGGGCCCCTGACACTTTTTGTGTTGTCTCTTAGCGTGCTAGTGACACCCCTGCTTTTCATTGGGGGGATGTTGCATCGTCTGCCGAGTCTTTTTCTTTCAGAGAGAGTGATTTTCATGTGCAAGTTTGGTACTAGTCCCTCTAGGATTTTCCAGGTGTATATAATCATGTATCTCTCCCGCCTGCGTTCCAGGGAGTACAGGTTCAGGAACTTTAAGCGCCCCTAGTAATTGAGGTGTTTTATCTACGTTATGTGTGTCTTGAAGGTTCTCTGTACATTTTCTAGGTCAGCAATTTCACCTGCCTTGAAAGGTGCTGTTAGTGTGCAGCAATATTCCAGCCTAGATAGAACAAACGACCTGAAGAGTGTCATCATGTGCCATAACCTGCATATTTTCTTCACATTCTTATCAGTATATTTGACTCAGTATACAACAGAGCTAAGAGACTTTTATCATAAAGCACTTTATAAGTAATAGAAGTCTCAATGTTAACCTACAACTGTATATAATGCTGGTAAGGCATAGTTTAGATATGATGAAAATGGTTTGAAAACTGGCAAGTTGAAGAATGAGACACTTATGTAACATTTGGTTACAAATCCGAATAAAATCTTATCTTTAAGATAAGATTTTATTCGGATTTTTGAGGTAATCAGTCCCTCAGCCTGGAGTCAATGTGTTCAGTCAATAAATCTTGAGAAATGTACCCATTAAACTGGACGTGTTGATACGTTGTACACCTAGGCAGGACTATCCAAAAATCACAAAAGTGGGACCATACACGCAGGACTGTACAGAGATCATACTATTACTATTACACAGTATTGTAACAGAAATGAGAATAGCAGTTTTTATTCATAGTCAAGGATCAACTAAAAATGGGGAACTGCAGGTTGACCTAGACTAAGAAGCACTTACATGATTTGTTGCAAAATTAATATGTATTGTCCAGTGACTTACTGATCATTAAAGTTTTAGGATAGTTTTACTCTACCTGTATGTGTGCGTTTCCACCCCACTCGACTCTTGCAATAATTGCTGAGAAAGGAAAGTTCCCCGTGTATCTGAAAATAATGTACATTAGTTATTTAAAACTCGAGTTCCTCTAGATAAATTTCATTCTAAAACAGCACTTGAAATTTATGAATGGATGAGCCAGCAAACAGGTAGGAGCCAAAAGCAATTAAATATATTTCACAGCTAGCTTACACTTTGAAGAGTAACTTAAAATAATGCTCAGTATTTGACTTGATGGATAGAAAAATCGTCTGAAACTTTCTCTCCAAACTGTTGTTAACTGGGAGTCGTAGTATTGCGACTTATTCTTTAACTTAGTTTATATTTGCAGGATGAAGAAAGCTTTCTTCAGGTTAGCAATATGTATCAAGATTTTTTGTTTTTGCACAAATCAGTTTGTCTGGTGTATGAAATTTACAAGCTTGTCTGTATAGGTCAGGGGTTCTTAACCTTATTACTATTACAGAACCCCAGCGAATTGCCCATTATCGTCCCCATACCCCTTCACCAGACTTACCAAAATCATCACCAGTCCTATTAGGTACCAACATAACTTCAAAAGATGTCAGTAGCTTGGTTTTATTTTACATATGGCTAGCTATGAACAGAACAAATGAAAGAAAATCATAAGGAATTTATCATTTATTTATAGAAAAATGACAGATTGTTCAGAGGTCGAGTCCCATACCCCCATTATTTGGTTTCCATACCCATTAAGGGTATGGATTTTTCCAGTTAAGAACCCCTGGTTTAGATATTATGAGAGATTTGTAGCCATAACAATTTATCTGTAACTGACACAGATTTAAGGAATGCCATTGTGTAGCAGTAGTTTTGTGGTGCTATGGATGGTCGGCAAGGGTACATTTGTGAGGTGCTCCAACACTCGCAGTGGGCAGATTTTATTTTATTTTAGTTAAGCGGAAATGCTAAATTCGTAGGGGTCATGTAGCTCATTGAGAATGGTTCAAACCAAGGAAGGGGAGGATAAGTCCAGTATCGTGGACCAAGAGTTCTTAACTGGATTCACTGGCTGAGTGCTGGTATTCACTGATTGCATGAGTGCAACTCCCATTCTGTTCACTGAGTTTAATTTGGGAGATGCTTACACTCTGGACAGGAAGGGCATCAAAATGAATGTACTACTGACAATTATGCACTTTCACAGCTGAAATTCTGATGTACCTCACTCATCTGAGGCGATGCTTTGAGGAGAGTTACGTACAAATCTTCATTTGTTAGCTACTGAATTTGCAAGGGGCTGTTGTACAACTATCCGTTGAGATCGAAAGCGTTACATTGTGCACGAGACACATTATGTACTAGGTTTTAGATACTTAAGAGGGGTGCCTGGAGTCAAAATTAACAACTGCTTTAAAACAGTATGTCACGATGAATGAATAAGAGACAGTTCTAGGAAATGGCACGAGGAACAGACAATTCGGTATATCACAAAACTAAAACAATAGATGCTAATTAATGCAGAACAGGAAAAGAATTATTAGACAGTCAAGTAACAACAAAAGTAAACATTAGTTTTATGCAATAGGGCAACTGTAGTACAGACTACAATAAAAAAAATATTAATCATTGTTACAACTGAGTGGCACTGTATGACCCTTGTAGGCTTAACGCTTTTTTTTTATAATAATAATAATCATGTTACAACTGAATGGAGAGAGAAAAAAATGAGCGAGAGAATGAACGGGGATGAAGTTAAAGAAGAGCGGGAGAAAAGAGAGGGGAAAATATATATAGAGGAGGTACAGAGAGATAAACCCAGGTACTCACCGAAAATGAACCTCGAGGAGGATGTCTCCACTTATGAACGTACTATAAACCCTCACATCCTCAACATAAGGTACATCAGGCAACACACCGTTCATCTTGAACTTAAATGTGAGGATTTTCCACCTTTCTAAATATTCGTTGATTTTAGGTTCAACAGTGTTTCTTAGGCAGTTCTCCATGTAAATAGTGACTAACGGCCACAGCTGATGAATAACCTGCAAGGAGGAATTACACACGTGTATAACTAGAGCTTGTGATCATGCCTGCTGTGCCAATCAGCAATCCTCTCCCCAGTTAGTGAACTAGAAGCTGCCATCCTCCTCTCCTCAGTCACTGAACCAGAAGCTGCAACTCCCAGTGTCCCAGGGCAAGCAACGTTTTAGGGTCTCATGGCAAACAACTTGTAGGGGTCCAAGGGCAAACAACTTGTAGGGGTCCCAGGGCAAGCAATTTATAGGGGTCCCAGAACAAGCAATTTGTAAGGGTTCCAGGGCAAGCAACTTGTAGGGGTCCCAGAACAAGCAACTTGTATGGGTCCCAGGGCAAGCAACTTATATGGGTCATAGAGCAAGCAACTGGCAGGGGTCCTAGAGCAAGCAATTTGTAGGGGTCCCGGAGACTACTCTCTCCCTCCTTCGCATTGGCCATACTCGTCTTACTCATGGATATCTCATGGAGAGGCGCCCTGCTCCTTTCTGTGAGAATTGTCAGGTTCTATTATCGGTCAGCCACATTCTGTTAGACTGCCCACTTTATCAACGAGCACGCAGAATTTACTTCCAACGTCGTCTTCGCTCCGCTGCTCTCTCTTTACCTTCCCATCTCGCTGATGGACCCACCTTTCATCCGGACTCTCTCATTGACTTTTTGACAACAACTGACTTACTGGAGTTTACCTGGAGAGAGTTCCGGGGGTCAACGCCCCTGCGGCCCGGTCTGTGACCAGGCCTCCTGGTGGATCAGAGCCTGATCAACCAGGCTGTTGCTGCTGGCTGCACGCAAACCAACGTACGAGCCACAGCCCGGCTGGTCAGGAACCGACTTTAGGTGTTTGTCCAGTGCCAGCTTGAAGACTGCCAGGGGTCTGTGGTAATCCCCCTTATGTATGCTGGGAGGCAGTTGAACAGTCTCGGGCCCCTGACACTTATTGTATGGTCTCTTAACGTGCTAGTGACACCTCTGCTTTTCATTGGGGGATGTTGCATCATCTGCCAAGTCTTTTGCTTTCATAGTGAGTGATTTTCGTGTGCAAGTTCGGTACTAGTCCCTCTAGGATTTTCCAGGTGTATATAATCATGTATCTCTCCCGCCTGCATTCCAGGGAATACAGGTTTAGGAACCTCAAGCGCTCCCAGTAATTGAGGTGTTTTATCTCCGTTATGCTCGCCGTGAAGGTTCTCTGTACATTTTCTAGGTCAGCAATTTCACCTGCCTTGAAAGGTGCTGTTAGTGTGCAGCAATATTCCAGCCTAAAAAAACCATACCCCCGGCCGGGATTGAACCCGCGGTCATAGAGTCTCAAAACTCCAGCCCGTCCCGCTAGCCACGGGCTAGATAGAACAAGTGACCTGAAGAGTGTCATCATGGGCTTGGCCTCCCTAGTTTTGAAGGTTCTCATTATCCATCCTGTCATTTTTCTAGCAGATGCGATTGATACAATGTTATGGTCCTTGAAGATGAGATCCTCCGACATGATCACTCCCAGGTCTTTGACGTTGGTGTTTCGCTCTATTTTGTGGCCAGAATTTGTTTTGTACTCTGATGAAGATTTAATTTCCTCGTGTTTACCATATCTGAGTAATTGAAATTTCTCATCTTTGAACTTCATATTGTTTTCTGCAGCCCACTGAAAGATTTGGTTGATGTCCGCCTGGAGCCTTGCAGTGTCTGCAATGGAAGACACTGTCATGCAGATTCAGGTGTCATCTGCAAAGGAAGACATGGTGCTGTGGCTGACATCCTTGTGTATGTCGGATATGAGGATGAGGAATAAGATGGGAGCGAGTACTGTGCCTTGTGGAACAGAGCTTTTCACCGTAGCTGCCTCGGACTTTACTCTGTTGACGACTACTCTCTGTGTTCTGTTAGTGAGGAAATTATAGATCCATCGATCGACTTTTCCTGTTATTCCTTTAGCACGCATTTTGTGTGCTATTACGCCATGGTCACACTTGTCGAAGGCTTTTGCAAAGTCTGTATATATTACATCTGCATTCTTTTTGTCTTCTAGTGCATTTAGGACCTTGTCGTAGTGATCCAATAGTTGAGACAGACAGGAGCGACCTGTTCTAAACCCATGTTGCCCTGGGTTGTGTAACTGATGGGTTTCTAGATGGGTTGTGATTTGCTTCTTAGGACCCTTTCAAAGATTTTTATGATACAGGATGTTAGTGCTATCGATCTGTAGTTCTTTGCTGTTGCTTTACTGCCCCCTTTGTGGAGTGGGGCTATGTCTGTTGTTTTTAGTAACTGTGGGACGACCCCCGTGTCCATGCTCCCTCTCCATAGGATGGAAAAGGCTCATGATAGGGGCTTCTTGCAGTTCTTGATGAACACGGAGCTCCATGAGTCTGGCCCTGGGGCAGAGTGCATGGGCATGTCATTTATCGCCTGTTCGAAGTCATTTGGCGCCAGGATAACATCGGATAATCTTGTGTTAACCAAATTTTGTGGCTCATAAAAAATTCATTTTGATCTTCGACTCTCAGTCTGGTTAGTGGCTTGCTAAAAACTGAGTCATATTGGGACTTGAGTAGCTCACTTATTTCCTTGCTGTCATCTGTGTAAGACCCATCTTGTTTAAGTAGGGGCCCAATACTGGACGTTGTTCTCGACTTTGGTTTGGCATAGGAGGAGAAATACTTTGGGTTTCTTTCGATTTCATTTATGGCTTTTAGTTCTTCCCGCGATTCCTGACTCCTATAAGATTCCTTTAGCTTAAGTTTGATGCTTGCTATTTCTCTGACCAGTGTCTCCCTACGTATTTCAGATATATTGACCTCTTTTAGCCGCTCTGTTATTCTTTTCCATCGCCTGTAAAGGGAGCGCCTGTCTCTTTCTATTTTACATCTACTACTCCTTTTTCTTAGAGGAATAAGCCTTGTGCATACATCGAGTGCCACCAAGTTAATCTGTTCTAGGCATAAGTTGGGGTCTGTGTTGCTTAGTATATCTTCCCAGCTTATATCGGTTAGGACTTGGTTTACTTGGTCCCACTTTATGTTTTTGTTATTGAAGTTGAATTTGGTGAATGCTCCCTCGTGACTAGTCTCATTATGTTGGTCTGGGGCTCCACGCATACATGTCTGAACCTCAATTATGTTGTGATCTGAGTATATTGTTTTTGATATGGTGACATTTCTTATCAGATCATCATTGTTAGTGAAGATGAGGTCTAGTGTATTCTCCAGTCTAGTAGGCTCTATTATTTGCTGGTTTAAATTGAATTTTGTGCAGAGATTTAAAAGCTCGTGTGAGTGTGAGTTTTCATCAGAGCTGCCTCCTGGTGTTATTACTGCAACAATATTATTTGCTATATTCCTCCATTTTAGGTGCCTTAAGTTGAAATCCCCCAGGAGCAAGATGTTGGGTGCAGGAGCTGGAAGATTTTCCAGACAGTGGTCAATTTTTAACAGCTGTTCCTGGAATTGCTGGGATGTTGCATCCGGAGGCTTGTAGACTACCACAATGGCTAGGTTTTGGTTCTCGACCTTTACTGCTAAAACTTCCACTACATCATTTGAGGCATTAAGCAGTTCTGTGCAAACAAGTGACTCTGCAATGTACAGGCCAACCCCCCCCCCCCCCCCTTTTGCCTGTTCACTCTGTCACATCTGTATAGGTTGTAACCTGGGATCCATATTTCGTTGTCCAAGTGATCCTTTATGTGGGTCTCAGTGAAAGCCGCGAACATTGCCTTTGCCTCTGCAAGCAGTCCACGGATGAAAGGTATTTTGTTGTTTGTTGCTGGCTTTAGACCCTGTATATTTGCAAAGAAGAATGTCATCGGACTGGTGGTATTGTTGGTACTGGGGGGGGATTTTTTTTTCCGGCATTAGTATCTGTATCTGTTGGTTTGGAGTGGAGGCCATCGACTGTGGTTCCACTCCAGGAATGACTGGATTTAGTGTACGATTTCTGCCATTTCCTGCCAGTTTTTTTTTCCTTCCTGGCACTAAAAAACCTCTCCCTCTTGAGTGGCTGTGGCTACCCAGGTTTTCCCATGGCCTGGATGTTTTGTATCTTTTTGTCCCCTTTAGATGGTGTGCCTGGCAATTTAAGTTATAGCACAGTCTTTCCTGTACTGAAGAGGTGCACATTTCAGGGTGAAAAAGCTTACAGGAAGGGAGTTTGCATTTTTCCTGATGATACCTTCAGCCCTTTCTACCTCAATCTCTTGCTACCCTCTACCCCTGCACTATCCCCTGCCCCTCTGTTTTCTTTAACCTACTAATCATCCCTCCTCCCTTCTGCCGCCCGATACCCTCGCTTCCTTCCCTACCCTGCAGCGCTGTATAGCCCTTGTGGCTTAGCGCTTCTTTTTTATTATAATAATAATTGTAGGGGTCCCAGAGCAAACAACTTGTAGGGATCTCAGAGCAAACAACTTGTAGGGGTCCCAGAGCAAGCAACTTATAGGGGATGTCTTTTGAACGATGAGTCGACTTTTTTTTTCCAGTGTGACCGATTCAACAACAAATAATCGTCATCGACACTACTTAACAAATCTTATTCAGTGCATTCTAGTTATTTTAGCAAGACTTTTCACTGGCATTAAAAGCCACTCGTTAAGTTTTCATGTATGAGTCTGTACACACGCGGAATTTAGTGAGCGTCTTTACGATGTGGCCATCACAGATGGTATATTCTTGGCTGGGTTAATAAAGGTTATGATTAAACCCAATATGATTAATTAAACTTATTTCATAAGACTGCTGTCCAGCAAAATATCAGTATGTTGTCTTTGTGATATAATAGGATTGCTTCTATTTAGTGTTCGTTATGCTCTTTACAGGCGAACTCTATATAAAGTGTGGCTAAATGGTCCAGAGAATCCACAGGTTGATATATTGGACAAATGTGCAACACTTGGGTATCTTTATTGAGGAAACGCCTGTTCAAGGGGAGCTCCTTGGCGTGGTGAAGAGGCTCTTGGTCTGAGGAATTAGACCTGTTGGTCTCCTTCTTCAGACCAAACCTAATTACCCCCCAATCCCCCCTTCCCTATCCTATCCTCCCCATCCTCCCCTTTTTCCTTTCCTCCTCCTCCCCACCCCTCCCTTTTGCCCTTCCTCTTTTTGGCCTTTGGGATTTTTCCCACAGGCACGCTAGTTCCTAGGTCGGGGGAAGGGTACCGGGGTCCATTCCATTCTGTTGAGGTCCTTGGCGGTGGCATAGTTTGCTGTGGAATCTGGATCGCCTGGGGATGTCCCGATCCCTCTCCGGTATCCCGGAGGGTGGCTTTGGGTGGCTTTCGGGCGACAGGTGTATCTCTGGAAGCCACCTTTCGGATTCCGGGGGTGGTGGCCGAAGGAGGTATGCTTTGTGGTGAATATCTGGCCGCCCTCTCTTTTGTCCACCGAGGTAGCTCTTCAGATGTGAGGTTGCTATCCCGGATTGCTGGTTTACTGGCATGAAGGGTAGGGTATGGCACGGGTTCCAGGCTGCATCTGCGCTACTAGCGGTGCTGAGGTCCTCTTGGGCGTGGAGGGAGATTTCCGGCCCTTTCATTCCTTCTGGGAACTATTCCTCCCCGCTCCCCCCTTTTTTTATTCTTTTTTTTTATTTTCTTTTCTCCCTTCTTTTTTTCTTAAAAACAAAAAGCAAAGGGGTAACCTAACCATGGAGGACCCAGTCCATGAACCCACTACCCCCGGGCCCCTTCTTGATACCGGACCCCATTCTGACCCTGCCTTGCTTTTTGACCACTCTTCGGACACTCCTGATGCCCCTGTACCTCTTGCTGGTGCTGTTTCCTCACCCGCTTCAGGAAGCGGGGCTTATACCAATCGCCCCTCTACTTCTCAGAAGTCCAAAAAATCCCATTGCTCAAATCTTCTTTGCCCCCTCCTTCCCTTCTTCCACCTCCGCATTTTACCTTTCCAGTCTCTGTGCCTAGTTCTTTCCCTCTCTCTGGCTCTATTACAAGTGTGGAGGTTCACCCTCCTCCTCATACTATGCCTTCCACCCCCGTCCCCTCCCAAGTTTCTTCCTCTTCTGCCACCTCCCAGGTTTCTGCCTCTTCTGTCCCCTCCCACACTTCTTCTCCAGTCCCCTACACTCTTTCGTCCCCCTCTCCTTTGGTACAGTCCATTACTGTCCCAATCTTTACTCACCCTTCCCCTTCTGCCTCCAATATTGTCTCCCATACATCTTTGAATTCAGAAACACTTGAAGCTATTTCAGAATATATTGCAGAGACTAAACCTTCAATGGACACTGATCCACCTCCTGTTCCTTCTCTTCCCTCTCCTCCATCTCCACAACTCCATTCTTCGCAACGCTCCATTCCTTCGCTGCTTGAACGTCTTCTGGTGCCACCGCACATTGACTTTTCTAATCCCTCTAGTCCGTAGGTGCCTTTCCCTACAGTTTCCTGGTTTTTTCTTCATTGCCAATCATGGCCTATTTACAGTGGAATATCCGTGGCCTCAGGGGTAATCGGGGTGAGCTTCAGATGTTGCTTTCCCGGTTTTCCCCTGTTGGTGCTTGCTTACAAGAACCAAAATTACACTCAGCTGTTTTCCAACCTATCTCAGGCTATAATTTATTGTATTCTTTGGATCCTTTCTCAGATGGGACCTTTAATGAAAGTGCCCTTCTTCTACGCACTGATATTCCGTACCATCAGCTATTTGTTCATACTTCGCTGCATTACACAGCAGCCCATATCCACTTGCATAGGCGGTATACACTCTGTTCTTTGTATTTCTCTCCTTCTCGGCCATTATCTATCCCGGATATTGTCTTTCTTGTTTCGTCATTACTGCCACCACTTCTGTTACTTGGCGATTTTAATGCCCATCATTTCCTCCGGGGGGGGGGGCTCACTGTGATTCCTGTGGCATTCAGTTAGAGGCTTTTCTTGCTACCCACCCCCTCCATGTTTTAAATACAGGTACCCACACCCATTTTGATCCTCGGACTCATACTCTCTCTTGCATCGATCTCTCAGTCTGCTCTTCCTCTGCCACATTAGACTTCGCCTGGTCTGTTCTCCCGGATTTACATGACAGCGATCATTTCCCAATCATTCTTTCTTCCCCTTCATATTCACCACCTCTTTGTATCCCAACACGCTGGCAATTTGATCAGGCAAATTGGAACCTTTACTCACAAGTAACTGTTTTTAGTGCGGTTCCTCTTCGTCCTCCATTGATGAGCTTTTACACCTCTTCTCGTCCTCTGTTTTAACCACAGCTTCTCATTCTATAACCCAAACTTCGGGCAGGCATTCTCAGAAATGTGTGCCTTGGTGGTCTCCTGCTTGTGCTCATGCAGTACGTTTGAAACGCGCTGCGTGGGGCAGGTACCGGTACAATAGAACCACGGAGAGACTTCTTGATTTTAAGCAGAAGCATGCAATCGCTTGCCGTGTCATCCATGATGCAAAATTCACTTGCTGACGAGATTGTCTCCACCATCACCTCTGCTTCCTCTATGAGTGCAGTCTGGAAAAAAGTACGAAAACTGAGTGGTAAATATTCTCCTGACCCTCCTCCTGTTCTGCGGGTTGCCGGTGTTGATATAGCAAACCCACTAGATGTTGCCAATGAAATTGGCAATCATCTGGTCCGTATTTCTCAGGGGCTCCATCTATGCCCCTTGTTTCTTTCCTCAAAGTCTGCCAGAGAGTTAGCACCCTTGGACTTTTCTTCTCTCAGAGAAAAACAGTATAATGTGCCTTTTACACTTCAGGAACTGGAGGCAACACTCTCAGCTTGCTGATCATCGGCAGCTGGGCCCGATGACATTCATATTTGTATGCTACATAATTTACATCAGTCAGCCCTTGCAGTCCTATTATGCCTTTTCAATCTTATTTGGTCACAAGGAGTTCTTCCACAGCTGTGGAAATCTGCCATTGTTCTCCCTTTCCGCAAACCGGGCACTACGGGACATGAAGCCTCCCACTATTGTCCCATTGCTCTTACCAGTGCAGTTTGCAAAGTGATGGAACGCCTGGTAAATAGACGTTTAGTGTGGTATTTAGAGACACACAACAGTCTCTCCATTCGTCAATATGGCTTTCGTAAGGGCCGTTCTACGATAGATCCCTTACTACGCTTGGATACGTATGTTCAAAATGCTTTTGCGAATAACCACTCGGTTATTGCCATATTTTTTCACCTTGAGAAGGCATATGACACAATTTGCAGGTATAATATTTTGGCCCAAACCCACTCCTTAGGCCTTCGAGGCAATCTACCATCCTTTCTTAAGAACTTTTTAACTGACAGACATTTCTGTGTTTGGATTAATAATGTGCTCTCCCCGGACTTTATCCAAGCTGAAGGTGTCCCCCAGGGATGTGTTCTGAGCACAACACTTTTTCTCCTTGCTATAAATGATTTGACCTATAGTCTTCCATCCAATATTTGGTCATCTCTCTCTGTTGATGACTTCGCTATTGCCTGTGCAGGCGCTGACTATCACCTCATTACAGTTTCTCTCCATCATGCGGTCGACCATGTTTCCAATTGGGCCACCACACATGGGTTTAAATTTTCCAGTACCAAAACTCACCAAATTACTTTCACTAGACGCTCTGTCATCTCCGATCATCCTTTATACCTCTATGGTACCCGTATCCCTGAACGTGATACAGTCAGGTTTCTAGGCCTCCTCTTTGACCGTAGGTTATCCTGGAAACCTCACATTACCTCTCTGAAGGCAACTTGTCACAGCCGGCTGAACCTTCTTAAAACCCTTGCTCATCTTTCCTGGGGAGCTGATCGTCGAACTCTCCTTCGCCTACATTCCACCCTCATTTTATCAAAACTTGACTATGGTGACCAGATCTATTCAGCTGCCTCTCCTGCTACTATCTCTAGCCTCAACCCTATTCATCACCTTGGTGCTCTTCGCTCTTCCCCTGTTGAGAGCCTCTATGCAGAAGCGAACGTTCCATCCTTATCTGATCACCGTGATGCCCATTGCCTTCGCTACTATGTACACTCTCATGATCGCCGTAATCCTTCCATTTATAGAATGGTCACTGATATTAGTAGACATTCTTTATTTGTTTGCCACCCCTGTTTGCTCCATCCCTTCTCTCTTTGACTACATTCGCTCTTGTCTTCTCTTCAATTTCCACCTCTCTATGTTCATGTAGCATCTCACTTTTCCCTACCCCCCTGGGAAGTTCCAGCTGTTCGAGTCTGTTCTTTCTCATTCCCTTGCTCGAAAGCCCAACTGTCTACGGTAGCTTCCCGCTCTCTTTTTCTTGACCACGTCCACTCTCATTCTCATGCCATTGCAGTGTACACAGATGGCTCTAAGTCTTCTGATGGTGTAGGATTTGCAGCAGTGTTTCCGGACAGCATCGTAGGAGGGCATTTACTATCTTCGGCTAGTATGTTTACCGCTGAATTGTATGCCATTCTTGCAGCACTTATCCGTATTGCATCTATGCCAATGTCATCGTTTGTGGTTGTCTCAGACTCCCTTAGTGCTTTACAGGCTATACAGAAATTTGATACACCTCACCCCTTAGTCCTCCGTATCCAACTTTGGCTACGCTGCATCTCTACCAAGCATAAAGATATTGTTTTTTGTTGGGTCCCTGGTTATGTTGACGTACAGGGCAATGAACAGGCAGACACTGCTGCGCGGTCAGCAGTACATGACCTACTAGTTTCATATAGAGGTGTTCCATTTACGGACTATTTTGCTGCAATAGCTACCCACCTTCACACCCGTTGGCAACAACGTTGGTCTACTCTACTCGGTAACAAACTTCAATCTATTAAACCGAGTATAGGCTACTGGCCGTCTTTTTGTCACCAGTGCCGAGGTTGGGAGACTACTCTCTCCCGTCTCCGCATTGGCCATACTCGTCTCACTCATGGATATCTCATGGAGAGGTGCCCTGCTCCTCTCTGTGAGAATTGTCAGGTTCTATTACCGGTCAGCCACATTCTGTTAGACTGCCCACTTTATCAACGAGCATGCAGAATTTACCTCCAAGGTCGTCTTCGCTCCGTTGCTCTCTCTTTACCTTCCCTTCTCGCTGATGGACCCACCTTTCATCCGGACTCTCTCATTGACTTTTTGACAACAACTGACTTACTTCACAAACTCTGATGATACCTTCAGCCCTTTCTACCTCGATCTCTTGCTACTCTGTACCCTGCACTATCCCCTGCCCCGCTGTTTTCTGTAACCTACTGATCGCCCCTCCCCCCTTCTGCTGCCCAATACCCTCGCTTCCTTTCCTACCCTGCAACGCTGTATAGCCCTTGTGGCTTAGCGCTTCTTTTTGATTATAATAATATTGAGGAAACGTTTCTTCACACAGTGACTTCATCAATCGAGGACAAATAAGGATGGCGAAGATCAGAAGAAGTTTGAGGTAATCAGTCCCTCAGTCTGAATTCGATGTAATCAGTCCATCAATCTTGAAAAGACTGATAAAAAAAATTAGGTATGGCATCCCCATTCCTTGGATCAAGCCTGAATGGGCTATATGAACCTAGTTTTAGTGCCTCCCCACCTCTAATGAATGTAATAACATTGGAGAAAGTCTATCATTTTTTTTTTTTTGCTGCCCACCTGCAGACTTCACTAGTCTGGCCGAAGTAAATCACTTGAAAATAGAATTTCTAAATTCTTGTTACCTTCGTTAAAAAAAAAAAGGCCCAAATTGCAGAGACTATTCCGAGTTTAAAGTTATATTCTAAATTAGAATTTTAAATAAGAGGCATTTCATTTACTCGAATGTAACTGAGTATTGACTAATAAAGTTGGAAAATGAAGGAGTGACAACATGCCGGAGTGCTCGGGCTAATAAAGACAGTAAGATGGAGAGCATCTGAGTCAACCAACTTTCTCAGTCGGAGAGAGAGAAATAATTATTATGATCAAAAGAAAATTTTTGAAAGGGGAGTGCTGGGAAAGAGTAAAAACTTACTAAACTTTCTTTTAAAATTTGTAAAAGGCAGATTAAACATGAAAGATAAAACACAAATAATTACTCTTAGGCAACGAGAAAACATTGAGAAGAGAAACTGAAGTACCGAATGTGAAATTTCTGGGAATGTTTTTAGACGGATAGCATTGGAAAAAAAAAAGTTGAATGAAATAAAATATATACAGAGGACAATGATTAAAAAAAAAACCAGTGAATTCTGATAGTGTCACTTTGGATTTCAAAGTAACTTGGGAAGGAATTAGTTACCTGCTCTGGATTATTGCTTTTTGATTATAATAATAATCTGGATTATTGCAATCTTCATAACTTGCCTGGAAGAGGATAAACTTGCAGATAAATGGAACATAAGTATTAATAGTTTATACAAAAAGACGATGGAGAAATTCCTTTAAGCAACGAATAAGTAACTTCACATACACATACACCCCCGGAACTGTCTCCAGGTAAACTCCAGGTATACATTGTACAGTATTTTTACTGAATATTATGATATTCAATTAGAACTGGCTGAATTATCTGACACATCGACGAACCTTATAAATGATCTTGTCTTACCTGGTTAATAAACCCAGACCAGTTTACATGTGGCAAGTTGACCTGAAATCAAATAAAAGTAATAAGTAAAGTTCTCTAAATAATTTTACATTAAAATTCTGTTGGTAAGAAAATGAGCATATGTATGTTTAAAGGGTGCATATGTATGTTTAAAGGGTGCATATGATGTTTAAAGGGTGCATATGATGTTTAAAGGGTGCATATGATGTTTAAAGGGTGCATATGTATGTTTAGAGGGTGCAAATGATGTTTAAAGGGTGCATATGATGTTTAAAGGGTGCATATGATGTTTAAAGGGTGCAAATGATGTTTAAAGGGTGCATATGTATGTTTAGAGGGTGCATATGATGTTTAAAGGGTGCATATGATGTTTAAAGGGTGCATATGATGTTTAAAGGGTGCATATGTATGTTTAGAGGGTGCATATGATGTTTAATGGGTGCATATGATGTTTAAAGGGTGCATATGATGTTTAAAGGGTGCATATGTATGTTTAAAGGGTGCATATGATGTTTAAAGGGTGCATATGATGTTTAATGGGTGCATATGATGTTTAAAGGGTGCATATGATGTTTAAAGGGTGCATATGTATGTTTAAAGGGTGCATATGATGTTTAATGGGTGCATATGATGTTTAAAGGGTGCATATGATGTTTAATGGGTGCATATGATGTTTAATGGGTGCATATGATGTTTAATGGGTGCATATGATGTTTAATGGGTGCATATGATGTTTAAAGGGTGCATATGATGTTTAAAGGGTGCATATGTATGTTTAGAGGGCGCAAGTGATGCTTAAAGGGTGCATATGATGTTTAAAGGGTGCATATGATGTTTAAAAAGTGCAAATGATGTTTAAAGGGTGCATATGTATGTTTAGAGGGTGAATATGATGTTTAAAGGGTGCATGTGATGTTTAAAGGGTGCATATGATGTTTAAAGGGTGCATATGTATGTTTAGAGGGTGCATATGATGTTTAAAGGGTGCATGTGATGTTTAAAGGGTGCATATGATGTTTAACCCTTTCAGGGTCCGTCCCGTAGATCTACGGCTTTACGGTGAGTGTCCAAACCGTAGATCTACGCCATGAGCTCAGCTCACTCTGATAAACTGTGAGTGGTACATTTGGGCCTAGATATGAGAGAATACATCTATGTGGTATGTGTGCACCACATAAAACAGATCCTGCAGCACACTGTGTATAATGAGAGAAAAAACTGAAATCATGATTTTTCGATTAAAACAGCAACTTTGCAGTGTTTTTTCGTATGTTTTTTATAGTTGTATTTGCGATTTCTTGGTCTCATTTGATAGAATGGAAGACATATTACAGAAATAGAGATGATTTTGATTGGTTTTAGCAGTGGAAATGGCTTGAAACTGAGCTCAAAGTAGCGGAAATGTTAAATTTTTGCCGATATTCAAGAGTAAACAAACGACCTCACACATCTAATACACGTCAGCTGGTGGGTCTAATATACATTCACAAATATGGTGATGATATTTATACAATTATTGCAGTATTGCATAACAGTAAATCTTCTATTTTTTGGTGTGAATAAAATTTCATTATGTGAATAAAAAATCAAAATGGAATTTATTTGTAAAGCCTCAAAACATAACTAATGAACAGAGGAAATGTTAGTTTAGTGCCAGGAATGCCTACATTGTTTATTCTGGACCCTATTTTGAAATTGGAATATTTTGAACTTTGTGTTAAATTGGCCAAATTAACAATTTCCGATCACTTTATTTTGTAGTTGAAACAGTTGACTTGGCGATTTTTTGTGCTCAATCGATAGAATAGAAGTAATACTAGTGAAATAGCTAAGAATTTGGTTGATTGGAATAATGTAATTGGCCTAAAATGGGAGTCAAAGTCGGCAAAATCGCCGATTCGTAAATATCGCTGACACATCAAAATTCGTGAGAGCATAATTTCGTCAATTTTCCACCAAATTTCGTACTTTTTGTTTTATTACCTTCACAAAAAGATTCTCTACGATTTCATAAGAAAAAATAACAAATTTTTTTTTTGAAAATTCTTGGACACTGGTGCGTGACTACAGATTTGGGCCTTGGACCCTGAAAGGGTTAAAAGGTGCATATGTATGTTTAGAGGGCGCAAATGATGTTTAAAGGGTGCATATGATGTTTAAAGGGTGCATATGATGTTTAAAGGGTGCAAATGATGTTTAAAGGGTGCATATTTATGTTTAAAGGGTGCATATGATGTTTAAAGGGTGCATATTTATGTTTAAAGGGTGCATATGTTTAAAGAGTGCATATGATGTTTAAAGGGTGCATATGATGTCTAAAGGGTGCATATTTATGTTTAAAGGGTGTATATTTTTAAAGAGTGCATATGATGTTTAAAGGGTGCATATGTATGTTTAAAATTTAAAATTTCAATTTTCATTTCTATATTGGGGTTATAAGGCGAGGCCTGGTCACAGACCGGGTCGCGGGGGCGCTGATCCCCAAAATTCTCTCCATGTATACTCCAGGTATCCCTGAAGGCAGACCTTTAAAATAGCTGCCAATTTTTTTCTTCCTTCAAGTTTTCTTTTTATTTCGTTCATAGCTGGAGGCATCATCTGAATAACATCAAATTCTCAACGCCGGTGTATGTTAATTAGATCAGTATTCTAGGAATAACTGGGATGTGCAGCAACTCTATGACCACAACTGTAGGTGGGGTGGTGATGGAATGTGTGGTGTTTGATGGTGGAATGTGTGGTAAAGGAACTCATTCACAACATTTACCTTATTCCTTGTAATGACCCTCGTATTGTAGATAGTCTTAATGACCTTGGTGTAGCAGATAGTCTTTTTAGTATGATAATAAGATGTTATCTTCATTGTAGAATAATAAGAAAATATTATAACCTTTATACTATAATAATAAGGTAAAAGGACCCCAATGGAAATAAGTCACTCTGTCTGACTTTTTTGGGTTATCCTAGGTTCTCTACACATATGCTGCTATGTATGATAATTCTATGTAACTGTATTTGTGTATACCTGAATAAACTTACTTACTTACTTACTAATAGCTCCGATAACCTCCAAAACCCTCAGCCGCGCAGCTTCAAACGTTCAGTAAAGGCGCCTCCTAATTCGATAATGGTAAAGAGTGAAATTCAAGTGTTATGGTGCACTACCAATTTTTTGTATAAAAAGAGTGTGAAATTTTGATTTACTTTAACTGTTAAATATATTTAGGTCTACGTCTTCTGAATGGCTTCAGTATATAATGGGTGATGTTCTCATTAAGTTTAGTTTGTGAACGAGAAAAGTTGTCATGACTCCATTTTTCTTTATGAAACTTAGAATAATTGTATCCCTGTGATAGCTTGAGAATGCTTCTTATGATCGACTTCAACTTTTCAGATATTTTGTGTTTAGAAAGCAAAGTTCGCCTTATTGTTGAGTTCCATAAATCCCAATCTGACAGTTTTATTAGCCCTTAAACTGCCTCTTTACACTGTTCATAAATGATGTTGAAATATAGCTGATGTCTAAGATAGTGAAATTTGGAAGTAACACAAAAGTAAGGAATAATGAGCATGTTGTTGGAGTCATTATATGAGTCAAGAGCCTTCAATGATGACATAGAATCAGTAATGATGATAGAGTCAAGCTCAGTGTCATAGGTTAGCTTTAGCGCCATTAGGATTGCAAACAATTCAGTTTGCAGTGTAGACGCCCAGTTGTTAATTCCTATGCCTAACTCAACAAATTTATTATCGTTCTTAACAAGGGAGGTGGCAACAAGAGCAGATGCAGCCCTGCCAGAAGACTCCTGTTTAGATCCATCAGTGTATATAACTTGTGATAACTTATTACTAACAGCTAGGTGAGAAATTTCTTCTTGAGCAGTTGCTCTAACAAGAGATTTAAGGAAGGGGTTACTAGCAATGAGCTTCTTGGGAGGGACTTGTAGGTATGTGATATTAAATGAACACATCTTCCACGGAGGGGTGAAATGCTCTTGTTGCCTACAGTGATACAGTTCATGTAGGTTATAAAACTTAATGCAATTGCACGTTTTCTAAAAGCACTATGAAAGTGGGGACTTTTAGAAGCATTCTTTAGTTAAAGAATAAGAAACAAATGTCACTATTTATTCAATAAAACTGGGATTTACGCCACACGGTGTCAGCGTTGAGTCTTGTGATCAGGGAACCACAATATTGGTGACAATTTGAAGCCGATGTTTAACGCTTCCCCATGATAATAATAATAATAATTGAAGCCGACAAGATGAATCATTCTCCAGTTATGGCACAGATTTCAACGATTCTATTTTTTTTTCAGTATTTTAACTCGTCAACAAATTTTCCTGCACTCCAACATCAGTCATTAAATACTGAAGCCGGTCAGAAGTATATTGAATATTATTTAACGTGATTTAATGGAAATTAAAGTTTCGCACTATTTTACACTTAAAATCGTCTAATCTGCTCCTTCACACCTGTAGATGAATGGTTCAGAGAACCGACTTGTTGTTGAATTAGACACATGTGCAACTCTTGGGTATCTTTATTGAGGAAACGTTTCGCCACACAGTGGCTTCATCAGTCCATACAAAGGAGAAACTTGAAGAACAGGAGGAGAATGAGGTAATCAGTCCCTCAGCCTTGAGTCGATGTTGTCAGTCCATCAATCTATTCAAGATTGATGGACTGACAACATCGACTCAAGGCTGAGGGACTGATTACCTCTTTCTACTCCTGTTCTTCAAGTTTCTCCTTTGTATGGACTGATGAAGCCACTGTGTGGCGAAACGTTTCCTCAATAAAGATACCCAAGGGTTGCACATGAGTCTAATTCCTTCACACCTGAATTTCGTTCTCCACCATAGTTTAAGAACGCGTCAAGCTCAACCACTGAATATTTTGGGAGTTATCTGAGTCATTCCAGGAATCTGTGAATGTGTTTAATAACTTTCGTCACAGGGCAAGTGAACATTCCAATTGTTCCAGGAATTTAATCCTTATTGCCGTACATAAATGTTGAAAATTTGAAGGCGATTGGATGAGGCGTTCTTGATTGTTATGTTGGAGGAAGAAAACAAGAAAAAAAATAAATGTAACATAGGATATTACACAGCCCAAATATAATTCAAAAGGATAAATATCCTAAGTAAGTTAGATGTTTTATGGACACAACCTAAGATAATAAAATAAAGTCACTGTGATTTATTTCTGATCCAGAGACATCCTTTAATTACTACATAAAAACTCATTTGATTTATGAAATTGGTACGACAAGCCTCTCGAAGCCAGGAGTGAGTGAACCCAGAAGCAACCAGCGAGAAGGCGGGGACAGCTGAGACTCGACCTCTACAACCACATGTGAATACACGTAGGTGAGCACAACCGAACATCGAAAGATTGTTTGCCTCGAGGAAAACACATCAGTATTAAAAAGTTTAAAGCAGACCAGAAGATGCATTTTCCAGTTATTGCACAGAATCCAACAAAATCGTGCACACACAGCCTAAACCCATGAAACAGTCCGTTCATTTTAAACAATCCATCAGAGAGTGATTGATGCCGTTCACAGTTATTATATTTAAATCAGAGAAAAGTGCAAACCCGTAGGGGTCATATAATGCCTGTGGAATGGGACGCATTCAGATTCGATCGAAGCAGGGGAGGGTAAGTCCAGTTCCTTGGATCAAGAACCCCTCACCAGCGTCAAGGCAAAATAATGCAATACCACTTCGAAATTAAAAGTGGCAAAATGGCATCTATACACTCCTTTAATTATACCAATTTTCTTCTAAGCAGGATATTCAGAGAAGGTTTAATAAGGTCTTCCTGACTGGTAGCGTACAGGGTTATATACAACCTTATTAACTCTGTGTCGTCGATAGGTTTTTAAACCCATTTGTAGCGCTGAATGACTCCTTTGGGTTTAGCTCTTAACTTAATTCTGTCATTTTTGTAAACTCAACTAACCAATGAACTATCATACCGAGAGGTGTATATACACCGAGAGTGTATATAATTGTAATCCCTGTTTTAGGGATTGAAATATTCTTGACTGGTGGTTAGCAGTGACGCGCAGCCTTTTAAAATTCCTCGTGTAGTCCAAGAACTGTAAACCCGCCTGAACGTACCTAGCTCTCAGGCGGTAACTGCTGTATCAGTCATTAATCCAGGTATAAGATCTTTGACCAAGCAAATGGTAAACCTAAATTATTTTCTTACGCAATGCTCTTTTACCCATTTTTTTCTTGTCGTTTTTTTGTTGACTGACCCACAACTATGGGTTAACATACACGTACATGTGTTTGCTGCTAAGTAAGCAGGGACAACAAGCGTGCAAGTAAACTTGTCCATTTATTACCCGGGACTGAGGATCGAATAAGGGACCTTTCGATTATATCATTTCAAGCCGAAGTTGTAATTTTGGGTACAGCAATAAAAAAATTACAAAATTCCCCACTATAAATAAAAGGCACTACTTACCTTAGAAGAGGAGGACATCTCAGCCATCTGCTTCTCGCGTGCAAACCATATAATATTTTTAAATTTCTCTGGGGTAAGAGCTATGCCTAGGGCTACCACCAATAGCCCCCATATGCCATATCGCAGCCCCACTTCCCAACTCACTACTAATATACAAAAGTACTGGACGTAGTGAATAATGAAGCTTCTGATTTTGTAGAAGAGCCATATGGATGTGAATAACCAACTCATCGACAGAGGTTGTTGCTTCACACTGCTCCTTGTCTTGTACTGCACCACTAAACCTGATAATTTAGCTTTTATCATAAAGCTGCGTGCGAATACGATGTTTTAACAAGGTTATGTCTAGGGCACATGTAAGTGCAGGCGGTAAAGTTGTGGAAATTACGGTTATGTAGGTAAATAAGCATATAAACGAAATTGTTGAGTTTCTTAATAATAAGGAACGCAGTTAATATATAATATGAAGAGGAAAAAGGTAAAACACAACAATCCTTCTCCACCAGTCACAAGAGTAGCACTCTGCTGATAACGGGACAATTGTCGATTACATAACACTGCAAGAATGTTAACAAACCATACCACGGGTGGGGATGGAACCTGCGACCAGACAGTCTTGTTGACGGCTTTGAGGGGACGTGAGCTAGAGTTCGTCACGGCCACGCTAGCTGGAGATTCGTCTGTAAAAACTTGCATTTGTGGTCACAGTGGTGCCTATGCTAACTTTCCTTTGGTGTAGAAATATAACTAGTTGGATAAATCTTATTGTGGCTAGCTGACCCAGTGGCTAACGCGACGGTCTGGAGTTTTGAGACTCTGATTGCGGGTTCTATCCCCGTTCGTGGTATGGTTTGTTTGCAATCGTGTCATTACGATATCGTGAGAATGTTAACAAATTTAGCGAACGTATAGGGCAATAGTTTCTCGACATAAACATTTACAAAGCTGACCAAATATTCTTCACACACACCTAGCTGCTGAAAGACGGACTTACTATACATGTTCTGAACATGTATAATAAGAACAGTGTAATAAAGAACAAAAGGCACGGTACCGTGACTGGTATAATAATATCTTTATTTCTACAAGTATATGTACAAGGTATACAGGTCTAGCTGATATCATTGACATACTACTGTACAGAAAGCAGCTTGTTTTTACCTGGAGTTTACCTGGAGAGAATTCCGGGGGTCAACGACCCCGCGGCCCGGTCTGTGACCAGGCCTCATGGTGGATCAGAGCCTGATCAACCAGGCTGTTACTGATGGCTGCACATACAGAGCATATAGGGCAAATTAGGTCAGTTTTGTCCCAGGATGCGACCCACACCAGTCGACTAACACCCAGGTACCCATTTTACTGATGGGGAACATAGATAGCCGGTGTAAGGAAACACCCTCAGTGTTTCTACCCCTTCACCGAAAATCGAACCCGGACTCTCGCCGTGTGAAGCGAGAGCTTCAGCCACAAGGCCACTAGCCACAAATTAGATTAGATTAGATTAGTTTAATATGTTTATTATGCACCCCATACCCATCCTGTGGGCGGTAGTCAAAAGATTACAGAGGTACATAATTGGTCCAGGGACTGGACTCCAAAGTTTTGATAACTGAGCAAGTTACAGAGGTAATGAACTCACAATTTACAAAGGTAATGAACTCACAATTTACAAAGGTAATGAACTCCAGGTAGGTCTGGTCACAATCATGACAAGTTACAAAGGTATTTACAGATTACAGAGGTACGTAATGGGTCCAGGGACTGGGCCCCCAAAGTTTTGATAGCTGAACTAGGTACAAAGGTAATGAGCTCACAAGTTACAAAGGTAATGAATTCTGTAAGAATGGTTACTTACGTTTATACATGGCTACAATCATGAACAAATTATAGTGTAATGAGCAATTCACACTTCCACACCCGGTCACAACTGTAGTGAGTTATTGGTGCAAATATTGATTGTTGAGTCACACACACACACACACACACACACACACACACACACACACACACACACACACACACACACACACACACACACACACACACACACACATACTCACTGACACTTAAGATTAGATTAAATTTTTTTATTTTTTACAAAGTACATGGTTGTACAGAGGAATATAATAGTTAAGTGTACATTCCAAAAGCTCATCTGTATGCTGAGCATTTCGGGCAAACTTAAAGATTAACTTAAGAATAGTAAGGCAATAATACATAGTTCATATGGTCATTAGATGAGTTAGAGTGAGTACAGGAGAATTTAATACATCAGGTGATGCCACATGGTTTCTATATAGTAGTATGTCATTGTTGTCAGCTAGGACTGTATACCATGTACATGTACTTGTAGTAAATAAAGATGTTATTATGTTATAAGTCTTGTAGAGGCTTTTTACGACGACGTTTCGGTCCATCTCGGATCATTTACAGAATCACATGTGAGTTCGTAAATGGTCCAAGACGGACCGAAACATGGTCGTAAGCCTCACTCTTCTATGTGCGTGTTATGTTTGTAATAAACAGTGTAATCATGCGACTGGCAGCGTTACTCTGACCGTACACGCTAATCCTTATGTCACAACATACATTTTCCTAGGGTTTCCAATGTCCATTTCTTTACGTTTTTCTGCAGTGAGGCTGGTTACAAAAACCCCATTAAAATACATGTTCTAAATGTATAATTATATTAAAACAAAAACAACTGCCGCAGCTCTTCCCATAAAAAAAAGTGGGTAGTCACTCTCCTTGGAGAGTGACGAGCACTTGTTAGTATACTCCTGGGAGAGTGACGAGGCAGTATCCTCGTACGACTAGTGAATCACTAGTGATTAGGTTGAATGTGATGAAGTATAACTAGGAAAATATCAAATATGTACTAATGTTACTAGTGGTGTTATATGTACTAGTGTTGTATGTACTAGTGGTGTTATATGTACTAGTGGTGTTATACGTACTAGTGGTGCCCGGGTTCGATTCCCGGCGGGTGGAAATATTTCGACACGTTTCCTTACACCTGTTGTCCTGTTCACCTAGCAGCAAATAGGTACCTGGGTGTTAGTCGACTGGTGTGGGTCGCATCCTGGGGGACAAGATTAAGGACCCCAATGGAAATAAGTTGGACAGTCCTCGATGACGCACTGACTTTCTTGGGTTATTCTGGGTGGCTAACCCTCTGGGGTTAAAAATCCGAACGAAATCTTATCTTATCTTACTAGTGGTGTTATATGTACTAGTGGTATTATATGTACTATGGTGTCATGTACTAACGGTGTTATATGTACTAGTGGTGTAATATATACCAGTGCTACTATTGGTATTATATGTACTAATGTTACTAATGTTTTAATATGTACTAAAGTAATATGTACTATTCTTACTATAGTACTGGTGTTATATATACTAGTGGTGTAAAATGTACTAGTGATACTAGTGGTGTAATATGTACTGGTGTTACTAGTGAAGTTATATGTACTAGTGGTGTTATACGTACCAGTGGTGTAATATGTACCAGTGTTAATAGTGGTGTAATATGTACCAGTGTTAATAGTGGTGTAATATATACTAGTGACACTAGTGTAATATATACTAGCGACACTAGTGTAATATATACTAGTGACACTAGTGTAATATATACTAGTGACACTAGTGTAATATATACTAGCGACACTAGTGTAATATATACTAGCGACACTAGTGTAATATATACTAGCGACACTAGTGTAATATATACTAGTGACACTAGTGTAATGTATACTAGTGACACTAGTGTAATATATACTAGTGACACTAGTGTAATATATACTAGTGACACTAGTGTAATATATACTAGTGACACTAGTGTAATATATACTAGTGACACTAGTGTAATATATACTAGCGACACTAGTGTAATATATACTAGTGACACTAGTGTAATATATACTAGTGACACTAGTGTAATGTGGAAACTTATTTGGTAACTAAAGTTCCACAGGACAGATCCAGCATGGCCGTAATGGAATGGCTGAGCTGGGTGGCCCTTAAACCCTCCCAAATAAACACATTTCTCTCCCCGGGTTGGCGATTGATGGTAGGCACTTATTTATTTATAGATTTACTCTTCAGGGAAGGAGTAGGTAGTTTTACTGTTAGTATATTAATATTAGGTTTACTAAGGCAACTGTAGATAATAATAATGTAGACCTAAGACCTTAACATAGGTAGTAATAGGCCGATAATGTAGGCAAACACTAGGATAAGTTAGCTAGGGAGAACTGGCAGCCCTAGTTTGAACGAAGAGATGAGGGTCTGGAAGAGAGACCAGCTCATTCTTCTTAAGACAGACACCAACTGGACAAGACGTGCCGTGATCAGCAGACGGCGCCCCCCACGTGTCTTCACATTCGAGACTTGGGGAAATCTGGTAGAGGCACCTCGATGTACCGTAGATGACCTCCTCCGTCAGGCCCATACAGTAAGACAAAACCTCCACTTTATCTCGTAGATTTCTGGCCAGTGTCTGGGGAGAATTGTGAGTGAGTTTGATCTGTGGGCCTGTGTTGCAGCTGGGAGTGCATGCCCAGTAAGTACCAGTGTCTCTCGTCTATGTAGAAGCTAGTGTCCGTGTCTGCATAGTTGTACTAGGGGATACACACTCCCTTGGATATAGGAATTTCTGAGGTGCAGGCAGGTCACTAATAACGATTGAATATTGCAGGAATTAAGGCTCCTGGTTGCACGTGGTTTCTGAGGGGAAGTCCAAAGGGGCTAAGGCTAAGCTTAGGGAAGTTGAAGATCAGAATATATGCTACAACACCAAGTAAGTTAGTCCTTTATACGTGCATGCAGGCGAGTTTCTTGCAACATCAGTCATTTGTAAAAATCTATCCTATAAGCCACTTGTGAGGCTGAGGTACCCACCTCAGAGCTCGGTGTCAACAGAGTTTGCCAGGGTAGGCGACTCACTTGGAGGCAGTCCACACAAATTTTTACATATAATATATACTAGTGACACTAGTGTAATATATACTAGTGACACTAGTGTAATATATACTAGTGACACTAGTGTAATATATACTAGTGACACTAGTGTAATATATACTAGTGACACTAGTGTAATATATACTAGTGACACTAGTGTAATATATACTAGTGACACTAGTGTAATATATACTAGTGACACTAGTGTAATATATACTAGTGACACTAGTGTAACATATACTAGTGACACTAGTGTAATATATACTAGTGACACTAGTGTAATATATACTAGTGACACTAGTGTAATATATACTAGTGACACTAGTGTAATATATACTAGTGACACTAGTGTAATATATACTAGCGACACTAGTGTAATGTATACTAGTGACACTATAATATATACTAGTGACACTAGTATAATATATACTAGTGACACTAGTATAATATATACTAGTGACACTAGTATAATATATACTATTGACACTAGTATAATATATACTAGTGACACTAGTATAATATATACAAGTGACACTAGTGATGGGATAGAATCTGACCTTATTAGGAATGTTTATCAGAATGGCTATCTGAAACACCATGTGGGTTTATGGCACACAGCTGAGATGCCATATAGGTACATGCGTGCCACATAGGTACCACAAAGGTGCCACATAATTGCCTGGATCAAGAGGCTAGAGGTGTGCACGGTAGTTGAAAGTACGAAAGATATAGTTGGGAAAGTAGGTAGATTTTAATTGATTTTGTTTCGTTCAAAGGGCGGCGCTAAACCCCCAGGGGCTCGGATCAGTCCCTATTGCCTCCTCTGCAGGAGTGAGGAGGCAGTCCACACACTGAGATACTTTACATGAAGCGTCCGCTGTATGACCCTAGTGGGTTTAACGCCATTTTTCGATAATAATAATAATAATAATAATAATAATAATAATAATAATAATAATAATAATAATAATAATAATAATAAATACAGTAAGCGTTAGTAAGAAGTCAGAAAGAGAATCTGAATTACATGCAGTGGCGTCTCCACTATGTATGTATATTAGGGCCTCACTGGGGCTAGGCTGGTTAGAGGGGATGCTGGGAGACCTGTCTTCAAGTTGGGCTATTATTTATGATTATTATTGTTGTTGCTTTTATTATTATTTTTGTTGTTATTATTATTATTATTATTATTATTATTATTATTATTATTATTATTATTATTATTGCTGTTATTATTATTATTTGCAGTGGTTTCAGGGGGCTCATGGAGATTATGGGGGCTGAACCCCCCATTAAAAATCACGTAACTCAGATTTTCCAGACCGTTACAAGTGGAGGAAAGGAGGGGGAAGAGGCGAGCAGCAACATATGCCTATAGGAGGTGCCACATTTCTATATATACTTTTAATTTGTAAGACTTAATCTAGAAGCCTCCACAAACTAATGTACTATACACTACTATTTATACATATCTAAGCTGAGTTGGAGTTAGATATTAATTTATGTCAGTGACTACACTATTTCTCATAACTTACACTAAAAGGCATGAGTCACTTGTACCAGTTTGAGTGCCCTGACCAGCCAGCTGGCTGTGCCTACCCTCAGTCACAAAAAACCCACAGTGAGAACAGGGTGACCTTCCCTACCGTCCTTGCAGTAAAGTCAGTAAATGTGGGGCTGATAGTGCTGTCCTGGGAGACAGTAATGGTGAAGCTGGAGGTGCTGTCCTGGGAGACAGTAATGGTGAAGCTGGAGGTGCTGTCCTGGGAGACAGTAATGGTGAAGCTGGAGGTGCTGTCCTGGGAGACAGTAATGGTGAAGCTGGAGGTGCTGTCCTGGGAGACAGAAATGGTGAAGCTGGAGATGCTGTCCTGGGAGACAGTAATGGTGAAGCTGGAGATGCTGTCCTGGGAGACAGTAATGGTGAAGTTGGAGATGCTGTCCTGGGAGACAGTAATGGTGGAGATTTTGTCCAGGTAGTCGGGAATTATACGCAGGAAGGAATGCATATAAATGACCTCATAGGGGACAGGAGCCGTAGTGGGGAAACAAGTGTAGTCAAAGATAAGATAAAACCAATATTGCAAACAAGAAATACAACAGGAAATAGCAAACAAGAGGACTCCACTAGCAATAGTAAGGATATATTACCAAAAACAACTGGTGGGAGCTCCATTGTTGGTGCTAGGGAAGATAGGAATAAGACAGGTAAACATGCACCAACAGGGAATACAGTCACAGAAACCCAAGGCAAACGGAAACCAAGCCTGTGCACATACTGTGCACTTGGTATCTGCAGGCATGGGAAATCTGGAAAAACAGATTGGGGGAACGTGCAACTATGACCACCCTAGAAAATGCCGTGCCCATATGACAACAGGAAAATGCAAACTCCCTTCCTGTAAGCTTTTTCACCCTGAAATGTGTACCTCTTCAGTACAGGAAAGACTGTGCTATAACTTAAATTGCCAGGCACACCATCTAAAGGGGACAAAAAGATACAAAACATCCAGGCCATGGGAAAACCTGGGTAGCCACAGCCACTCAAGAGGGAGAGGTTTTTTAGTGCCAGGAAGGAAAAAAACTGGCAGGAAATGGCAGAAATTGTACACCAAATCCAGTCATTCCTGGAGTGGAACCACAGTCGGTGGCCTCCACTCCAAACCAACAGATACATTTACTAATGCCGGAAAAAAATCCCCCCCCAGTACCAACAATACCACCAGTCCGATGACATTCTTCTTTGCAAATATACAGGGTCTAAAGCCAGCAACAAACAAAATACCTTTCATCCGTGGACTGCTTGCAGAGGCAAAGGCAATGTTCGCGGCTTTCACTGAGACCCACATTAAAGGATCACTTAGACAACGAAATATGGATCCCAGGTTACAACCTATACAGATGTGACAGAGTGAACAGGCAAAAGGGGGGGGTTGGCCTGTACATTGCAGAGTCACTTGTTTGCACAGAACTGCTTAATGCCTCAAATGATGTAGTAGAAGTTTTAGCAGTAAAGGTCGAGAACCAAAACCTAGTCATTGTGGTAGTCTACAAGCCTCCGGATGCAACATCCCAGCAATTCCAGGAACAGCTGTTAAAAATTGACCACTGTCTGGAAAATCTTCCAGCTCCTGCACCCAACATCTTGCTCCTGGGGGATTTCAACTTAAGGCACCTAAAATGGAGGAATATAGCAAATAATATTGTTGCAGTAATAACACCAGGAGGCAGCTCTGATGAAAACTCACACTCACACGAGCTTTTAAATCTCTGCACAAAATTCAATTTAAACCAGCAAATAATTATTAGTAAGATGAGGTCTAGTGAAGATGAGGTCTAGTGTATTCTCCAGTCTAGTTTACCTGGAGTTTAAACTCTCTCCAGGTAAACTCCAGGTAAACTAGACTGGAGAATACACTAGACCTCATCTTCACTAATAATGATGATCTGATAAGAAATGTCACCATATCAAAAACAATATACTCAGATCACAACATAATTGAGGTTCAGACATGTATGCGCAGAGCCCCAGACCGACAAAATGAGATTAGTCACGAGGGAGCATTCACCAAATTCAACTTCAATAACAAAAACATAAAGTAGGACCAAGTAAACCAAGTCCTAACCGATATAAGCTGGGAAGATATACTAAGCAACACAGACCCAACTTAGGGCCTAGAACAGATTAACTTGGTGGCATTCGATGTATGCACAAGACTTATTCCTCTAAGAAAAAGGAGGAGTAGATGTAAAATAGAGACAGGCGCTCTCTTTACAGGCGATGGAAAAGAATAACAGAGCGGCTAAAAGAGGTCAATCTATCTGAAATGCGTAGGGAGACACTGGTCAGAGAAATAGCAAACATCGAACTTAAGCTAAAGGAATCTTATAGGAGTCGGGAAACGCGGGAAGAACTAAAAGCCATAAATGAAATCGAAAGAAACCCAAAGTATTTCTTCTCCTATGCCAAATCAAAGTCGAGAACAACGTCCAGTATTGGGCCCTTACTTAAACAAGATGGGTCCTACACAGATGACAGCAAGGAAATGATTGAGCTACTCAAGTCCCAATATGACTCAGTTTTTAGCAAGCCACTAACTAGACTGAGAGTCGAAGATGAAACACAAGCCTATCTGATGTTATCCTGACGCCAAATGACTTCGAACAGGCGATAAATGACATGCCCATGCACTCTGCCCCAGGGCCAGACTCATGGAACTCCGTGTTCATCAAGAACTGCAAGAAGCCCCTATCACGAGCCTTTACCATCCTATGGAGAGGGAGCATGGACACGGGGATCGTCCCACAGTTACTGAAAACAACAGACATAGCCCCACTCCACAAAGGGGGCAGTAAAGCAACAGCAAAGAACTACAGACCGATAGCACTAACATCCCATATCATAAAAATCTTTGAAAGAGTCCTAAGAAGCAAGATCACCACCCATCTAGAAACCCATCAGTTACACAACCCAGGGCAACATGGGTTTAGAACAGGTAGCTCCTGTCTGTCTCAACTATTGGATCACTACGACAAGGTCCTAGATGCACTAGAAGACAAAAAGAATGCAGATGTAATATATACAGACTTTGCAAAAGCCTTCGATAAGTGTGACCATGGCGTAATAGCGCACAAAATGTGTGCTAAAGGAATAACAGGAAAAGTCGGTCGATGGATCTATAATTTCCTCGCTAACAGAACACAGAGAGTAGTAGTCAACAGAGTAAAGTCCGAGGCAGGCACGGTGAAAAGCTCTGTTCCACAAGGCACAGTACTCGCTCCCATCTTGTTCCTCATCCTCATATCTGACATAGACAAGGATGTCAGCCACAGCACCGTGTCTTCCTTTGCAGATGACACCTGAATCTGCATGACAGTGTCTTTCATTGCAGACACTGCAAGGCTCCAGGCGGACATTAACCAAATCTTTCAGTGGGCTGCAGAAAACAATATGAAGTTCAAGGATGAGAAATTTCAATTACTCAGATATGGTAAACACGAGGAAATTAAATCTTCATCAGAGTACAAAACGAATTCTGGCCACAAAATAGAGCGAAACACCAACGTCAAAGACCTGGGAGTGATCATGTCGGAGGATCTCACCTTCAAGGACCATAACATTGTATCGATCGCATCTGCTAGAAAAATGACAGGATGGATAATGAGAACCTTCAAAACTAGGGAGGCCAAGCCCATGATGACACTCTTCAGGTCACTTGTTCTATCTAGGCTGGAATATTGCTGCACACTAACAGCACCTTTCAAGGCAGGTGAAATTGCTGACCTAGAAAATGTACAGAGAACCTTCACGGCGCGCATAACGGAGATAAAACACCTCAATTACTGGGAGCGCTTGAGGTTCCTGAACCTGTATTCCCTGGAATGCAGGCGGGAGAGATACATGATTATATACACCTGGAAAATCCTAGAGGGACTAGTACCGAACTTGCACACGAAAATCACTCACTACGAAAGCAAAAGACTTGGCAGACGATGCAACATCCCCCCAATGAAAAGTAGGGGTGTCACTAGCACGTTAAGAGACCATACAATAAGTGTCAGGGGCCCGAGACTGTTCAACTGCCTCCCAGCATACATAAGGGGGATTACCAACAGACCCCTGGCAGTCTTCAAGCTGGCACTGGACAAGCACCTAAAGTCGGTTCCTGATCAGCCGGGCTGTGGCTCGTACGTTGGTTTGCGTGCAACCAGCAGTAACAGCCTGGTTGATCAGGCTCTGATCCACCAGGAGGCCTGGTCACAGACCGGGCCGCGGGGGCGTTGACCCCCGGAACTCTCTCCAGGTAAACTCCAGGTAACACATATTGACCTGAATCAAAGACATTTTACCGTGATAAAGACTATTTCGCTAGTGTACTAGGCCATTACATTTGACTCATACAGGTATCAGGTAGCTTGTGCAGGTATCTCAGGTGGCACCCCCTACTCCACGTAAATACCTACCTCTCGTGTATCTGAATGCGCATTCCGTACCTTGGGACCACGTGTAAAGGATTTAGCCAATTACGTCCACCAGGGATCTACAGTACAACCATCTCCAACTGTCCGGGTGTGATAGAGGTGTGTAATTAATTCAGGTAACTAGGGATGAGATGGTGGGTACCTAGTCTGGATTCCACCAATGACTGGACATGGATCACTAACCTAACCATTCAGAACCAACAGACACCCTCTATTCTCCATACCTAAACTTGGGACTGCCTAAAGGTTCAACTTTTAGAGAGAGAGAGAGAGAGTGAGAGAGAGAGAGAGAGAGAGAGAGAGAGAGAGAGAGAGAGAGAGAGAGAGAGAGAGAGAGAGAGAGAGAGAGAGAGAACGGGAGGGACAGATGGTGAAGGCATGGGTGAAGAAAGGAATATTGACAATTAAATTTTTGGGCACGGTGATGAGAACTATGAATAAAAAAGATGCTAGAATGTCAGTACGAGGTGACAGTCCTCGTGCCGAGAGTTCAGCATCTTCAAGTGTGAGTCAAGTGCCAAGTAAGCAGTCGGTAGTGCCCCGTTTCTCATTGCAGATGGTAATAAAAACATATTAAAAATCATGGGGAAACGTTCCTTCCGTAGAGGTCAAGCAGCAACTGAGGAATGGAAGATAATTTTTGAGAGGTTAATTCCAGTTCTCACGTCAAAAGCGTTACCCACGCACTCTGCCCCAGGCCTAGACTCGTGAAACTCCGTGTTCATGAAGAACTGCAAGAAGCCCGTCACGTGCCTTCAGCATTCCATGGAGAGGGAGCATGGACATAGGGGTCATCCCACACTAAACTAAAAAGAACAGACATAGCCCCACTCTACAAAGGTGGCAGTAAAGCAATTGCATAATTTAATAACTAGATCTGTTGGGAAATCATTATTCAGTATTCGTCTGCCCCCATGAGATGCCCCCAAGTCTTGCGTATTCCCGGAGTACCCCTTTGCAATTCTAATATTTCCGACAGTGAAATAATAGATGTTTGTGCATAAATGTTTTATTACAGCTCTCGCCTCTTCATCTATCTGTGCAGTGCTGTATAACCCTTGTGGGTTTAGTGCTTAGTCATGATTATAATTCATCTATCTGCTTATCGCTACCTCAGCCTTGAACGATTTACTATAACTGTACTCCCGTTCATGATTATAGGTTTTATCTGAGGGCCTCTTCAAGGGGGGCTCCTTGGCGTGGTGAAGAGGCTCTTGGTCTGAGGAATTAGACCTGTCGGTCTCCTTCCTCCGACCGAACCTAATTACCCCCAATCCCCCATTCCCTATCCCATCCTCCCCATCCTCCCCTTTTTCCTTTCCTCATCCTCCTCCCCACCCCTCCCTTTTGCCCTTCCTTTTTGGCCATTGGGATTTTTTTTTTCTCTTTCCCACAGGTACGCTAGTTCCTAGGTAGGGGAAAGGGTACCGGGGTCCATCCCATTCCACTGAGGTTCTTGGTGGTGGCATAGTTTGCCATGGAATCTGGATTGCCTGGGGATGTCCCGATCCCTCTCCGGTATCTCGGAGGGTGGCTTTGGGTGTGTCTCGGGCGATGGGTGTATCTCTGGAAGCCACCTTTCGGATTCCGGGGGTGGTGGCCGATGGAGGTATGCTTTGTGGCAGATTTCTGGCCGCCCTCTCTTTTGTCTACCGAGGTAGCTCGGCAGATGTGAGGTTGCTATCCCGGATTGCCGGTTTACTGGCATGATGGGTAGGGTATGGCACGGGTTCCATGCTGCATCTGCGCTACTTGCGGTGCTGAGGTCCTGTTGGGCACGGAGGGAGATTTCTGACCCTTTCATTCCTCCTAGGAACTATCCCTCCCCTGTCCCCCCTTTTTTTATTCTTTTTTTTTATTTTTATTTTTTCTTTTTTTTTCTTAAAAACAAAAAGAAAGAAGTAACCTAACCATGGCAGCCCTAGTCCACGAACCTGCTACCCCCGGGCCCCTTCTTGATACCGCACCCCGTTCTGACCCCGCCTCATCTTTGGACCACTCTTCGGACACTCCTCATGCCTCTGTACCTCTTGCCGGTACTGTTTCCTCACCCGCTTCAGGTACTGAGGCCTCGACTGACTCCTTCGATTTATCTGACCTTCACTCTCCTCTGACTATGCTTCCGGCCTCTCCCTCTATGGTGCGGCAATTTTCGAATCGCCGGCCCATTCCACGTCGGACCACCTCTGGTCCCACGCCTAAACGCCAACGACAATTACCTGCTGATGATACTTCTCCACCTTCTCGTTTTTCTCAGAAAAGATCGACACGTCCTTCACTACCTTTCCACGCTCAGTTTCAGACTGCACAATGGACTAAATTCTTCACTTTACGACCGACTTCCTCTACTGCCTATCTTTCTGACCACAGTATTGGCAAGGCACTCCTATGCCATGTTGGTAAAGATATTTCTTTTCATGCTCTTAAGAGCGGTACGCGCATCATCACCGTACAGAATGCTACCCAGGCTCATGAGCTTTCTCGTCTTTCCCATATCGATACTGTTCCTGTCACTATTGAAAAACATCATTCCCTCAATTCTTGTAGTGGTACCGTCATTCTGCCCCATACCATAGTTCAACAAAATTTCCAGACATGTGGCACTGACATTCTTGAACAGCTGGAACTCCAAGATCTCCCAATCCTCAAGGTTGACACTTATGTTCTTCCTGCCCGCAGGAGGAGACGATACCCTAGCAATGTGTTTCGTTTAACTTTTGACAGCCGTGAACTCCCATCCTCAGTTTATGTAGCAGGACATCGGTTACAAGTTCGAAAGGTGATCCCTACACCGCAACAGTGTAGAAATTGCTGGCGATTTGGCCATCCAGCAAAATATTGCAGATCTATCACCGAATGCCCAGTCTGTGGTGCCGATGACCATTCTAATATGTCTTGCAATCGACCTCCCTCTTGCCTTAATTGTCATGAGGCTCACCCTTCATGCTCTCGCCATTGTCAAGTCTACTTAAATGAGAGCGAAATCTGTTACCTCAAAGAGGCAGAAGGTCTTCCTTATGCCATGGCAGTTTCTCATCTCCGCCTCCAAGGGAGACTACCTCGTGTTTCTTATTCCCGTGTTTCAAAAAGTCCCCCCACTTCTGGGATCCCATCTTCTGCAACCACCTCTGTGGTTACCTCTCCCATAGTCACTTCTGTATCTAATTCTTTTGCTGTCCTAGGCTCAGACGTCCCTACTTCAACGCCTCAGTCTGATCTCGCTTCTTCGTGTTCTCCCTCACAAGCCTCAGTAGCGACGAGATCTCGTATGACACCTCCTCCTAATCATCCCTCTACTTCTCAAAAGTCAAAAAGAGGTCTGTTAACACCTCCTACCCATCTTCCACCTCCTCATTTTACCTTCCCTGTCTCTGTACCTGGTTCTTCCCCTCTCACTGGCTCTGTTACAAGTGTAGAGGTTCACTCTCCTCCTCATACTGTACCTTCCTCCCCTGTTCCCTCCCAAGTTTCTTCCTCTTCTGCCACCTCCCAGGTTTCTGCCTCTTCTGTCCCCTTCCACGCTTCTCCAGTTCCCTCCACCCTTTCTCCCCCCCCCTACCTTGGTACAGTCCATTACAGTTCCAATCTTTACTCATCCTACCCCTACCATTTCCAATATTGTCTCCCATACGACGTCTCTGAATTCCGAAACACTTGAAGCAATCTCTGAATATATTGCAGAGACCAAACCATCAATGGACACTGATCCACCCTCCGTTCCTTCTCTCTCCTCTGCTCCATCTGTGCAACTCCTTTCTTCACAGTGCACCATTCCTTCCCTGCTTGAACGTTTTCCACTGCCTCCGCATGTGGACTTTTCTAACCCCTCTAGTCCGTAGGAACCCTTACCTGTGGATTTCAGGTATCTTTATCATTGCCAATCATGGCCTATTTACAGTGAAATATATGCGACCTCAGGGGTAATCGGGGTGAGCTTCAGTTGTTACTCCCCCAGTTTTCCCCTGTTGGTGTTTGCTTACAGGAACCAAAATTACACTCTTCTGTTATCTCTCCCATCTCAGGCTATAATTTATTGTATTCTTCAAATCCTTTTCCTGATGGGACCTTTAATGAAAGTGCCCTTCTTCTACTCACTGATATTCCGTACCATCAGCTATTTGTTTGTACTTCGCTGCATTACACAGCAGCCCGTATCCACTTGCATAGGTGGTATTCGCTCTGCTCTTTATATCTCTCTCCTCGGGCATTATCTATTCTGGATATTGCCTTTCTTATTTCGTCATTACTGCCACCAATTCTGTTACTTGGCGATTTTAATGCCCACCATTTCCTCTGGGGGGGTCTCACTGTGATTCCCGTGGCATTCAGTTAGAGGCTTTTCTTGCCACCCACCCCCTCCATGTTTTTAATACAGGTACTCACACCCATTTTGATCCTCGGACTCACACTCTCTCTTGCATCGATCTCTCAGTCTGCTCTTCCTCCGCCGCATTAGACTTCACTTGGTCTGTTCTCCCAGACTTACATGACAGCGATCATTTCCCAATCATTCTCACTTCCCCTTCATATTCACCACCTCTTCGCATCCCACACTGGCAATTTGATCAGGCAAATTGGAACCTTTACTCACAAGTAACTGTTTTTAGAGAGGTTCCTTCTTCGTCCTCCATCGATGAGCTTTTACACCTCTTCTCGTCCTCTGTTTTAACCGCAGCTTCTAATTGTATACCCCAAACTTCGGGCAGGCATTCTCAGAAATGCGTGCCTTGGTGGTCTCCTGCTTGTGCTCGTGCAGTACGTTTGAAACGTGCTGCATGGGGCAGGTACTGGTACAATAGAACCACAGAGAGACTTCTTGATTTTAAGCAGAAGCGTGTGATCGCTCGCTGTGTCATCCATGACGCTAAATGCACTTGCTGGCGAGATTATGTCTCCACCATCACCTCTGCTTCCTCTATGAGTGCAGTCTGGAGAAAAGTACGAAAACTGAGTGGTATATATTCTCCTGACCCGGCTCCTGTTCTGCGGGTTGCCGGTGTTGATATAGCAAGCCCACTAGATGTTGCCAATGAAATTGGCAATCATCTGGTCCGTATTTCTCAGGGACTCCATCTATGCCCCTCATTTCTTTCCTCAAAGTCTCCCAGAGAGTTAGCACCCTTGGACTTTTCTTCTCTCAGAGAAGAACAGTATAATGTGCCTTTTACACTTGAAGAACTGGAGGCAACACTCTCAGCTTGCCGATCATCGGCAGCTGGGCCCGACGACATTCATATTCGTATGCTACAACATTTACATCAGTCAGTCCTTGCAGTCCTATTACGCCTTTACAATCTTATTTGGTCACAAGAAGTTGTTCCACAGCTGTGGAAATCTGCCATTGTTCTCCCTTTCTGCAAACCAGGCACTATGGGACATGAAGCCTCCCACTATCGTCCCATTGCACTTACCAGTGCAGTTTGCAAAGTGATGGAACGCCTAGTAAATAGACGTTTAGTGTGGTATTTAGAGACACATAACAGTCTCTCCACTCGTCAATATGGCTTTCATAAGGGACGTTCTACCATAGACGCCTTACTACGCTTGGATACGTATGTTCGTAATGCCCTTGCGAATAACCACTCAGTTATTGCCGTATTTTTTGACCTTGAGAAGGCATATGACACAACTTGGAGGTATAATATTTTAGCCCAAGCCCACTCCTTAGGCCTTTGAGGCAATCTACCATCCTTCCTTAAGAACTTTTTAACTGACAGGCATTTCCGTGTTCGGGTTAATAATGTGCTCTCCCCGGACTTTATCCAAGCTGAAGGTGTCCCCCAGGGATGTGTTCTGAGCACAACACTTTTTCTCCTTGCTATTAATGATTTGGCCTCTAGTCTTCCATCAAATATTTGGTCATCACTCTATGTTGATGACTTCGCTATTGCCTGTGCAGGCGCTGACTGTCACCTCATCACAGTTTCTCTCCAGCGTGCAGTCGACCGTGTTTCCAATTGGGCCACCACACATGGGTTTAAATTTTCCAGCATTAAAACCCACCAAATTACTTTCACTAGACGCTCTGTCATCTCCGATCATCCTTTGTACCTCTATGGCTCCCGTATCCCTGAACGTGATACAGTCAAGTTTCTGGGCCTCCTCTTTGACCGTAGGTTATCCTGGAAACCTCACATTACCTCTCTGAAGGCAACTTGTCACAGCCGGCTGAACCTTCTTAAAACCCTTGCTCATCTTTCCTGGGGAGCTGATCATCGAACTCTCCTTCGCCTACATTATACCCTCATTTTATCGAAACTTGATTATGGTGACCAGATCTATTCAGCAGCATCTCCTGCTACTCTCTCTAGCCTTAAACCCATTCATCACCAAGGATTCCGTTTATGCCTTGGTGCTTTTCGCTCTTCCCCTGTCGAGAGCCTCTATGCAGAAGCGAACGTTCCGTCCTTATCTGATCGCCGTGATGCCCATTGCCTTCGCTACTATGTATGCTCTCATGATCTCCGCAATCCTTCCATTTATAGAATGGTCACTGATATTAGTAGACATTCTTTATTTGTTCACCACCCCTGTTTACTCCATCCCTTCTCTCTTCGCCTTCATTCGCTCTTGTCTTCTCTTCAATTACCACCTTTCTATGTACATGTAGCATCTCACTTTTCCCTAACCCCCTGGGAAGTTCCAGCTGTTCGAGTCTGTTCTTTCTCTCTCCCTTGCTCGGAAGCCCAACTGTCTACGGTCGCTTCCCGCTCTCCTTTTCTTGACCACTTTCACTCTCATTCTCATGCCATTGCTGTGTACACAGATGGCTCTAAGTCTTCTGACGGCATAGGATTCGCAGCAGTGTTCCTGGACAGCGTCGTACAAGGGCATTTACTATCTTCGGCTAGTATTTTTACTGCTGAATTGTATGCCATCCTTACAGCACTTATCCGTATTGCATCTATGCCTGTGTCATCATTTGTGGTTGTCTCAGACTCCCTTAGTGCTTTACAGGCTATACAGAAATTTGATACACCTCACCCCTTAGTCCTCCATATCCAACTTTGGCTATGCCACATCTTTACCAAGCATAAAGACATTGTTTTTTGTTGGGTCCCTGGTCAAGTTGACGTACAGGGCAATGAACAGGCAGACACTGCTGCGCGGTCAGCAGTACATGACCTACCAGTTTCACATAGAGGTATTCCATTTACAGACTATTTTGCTGCAATATCTTCCCACCTTCACACCCGTTGGCAACAACGTTGGTCTCCTATGCTCGGCAACAAACTTCAATCTATTAAACCGAGTATAGGTTACTGGCCGTCTTCTTATCACCAGTGTCGAGGTTGGGAGACTATTCTCTCCCGTCTTTGCATTGGCCATACTCGTCTTACTCATGGATATCTCATGGAGAGGCGCCCTGCTCCTCTCTGTGGGAATTGCCAAGCTCCATTATCAGTCAGCCACATTCTGTTGGACTGCCCACTTTATCAACGAGCACACAGAATTTACCTCCGTCGTCATCTTCGCTCCGCTGCTCTCTCTTTACCTTCCCTTCTCACTGATGGACCCACCTTTCATCCAGACTCTCTCATTGACTTTTTGACAACAACTGACTTACTTCACAAATTCTGATACCTTCAGCCCTTTCTGCTTCAATCTCTTGCTACCCTCTACCCCCGTACTATCCCCTGCCCCGCTGTTTTCTGTAACCTACTGATCATCCCTCCTCCCTTCTGCCATCCAATACCCTCGCTTCCTTCCCTACCCTGCAGCGCTGTATAGCCCTTGTGGCTTAGCGCTTCTTTTTGATTATAATAATAATTTATCTGAGGGTCGCTGTCGTAACAATAAGCTCCTGCTATCGGTGTTCCTCCTCAAGTATTTATGATCGAATTTCCGTTACCATGTAAGGGAATTTCATTTCAATTCCCAACATCTTCGCCTCTTCAACTGCTCTTTCCCCTGTGATTTGGTGATCATTAAAACACAATCGGGTAAACTCTTAATTTTTTTCTGACATATCTCTTATCTTGATCACAAGGTGATTCTTGCTTCCTAAATTTAATTGCTCTGTACTACACTAAGACAATCACTGTTAGGTGTAGTGTCCAAGCGGCCTAATTTATTGTGTACCCGCAGCTCATCCCGTGAGCGGTAGCAGTGGGTCTTTGTCAGACCCTGCTGAGCACTGTTGCGTCACTAGAGAGAAATATTAGTCATTTTATATATTACAGTTACATTATATAGCTAATGTACACAATACAGTATGGAAAACAATTTAAAAAAATTATATTTTATTACCACTGAAATATATTGGTCACAATTGGGTTACACTCTCCTTTATAAAGACGGTTCATTCAACTAGGCAACCTTGAGATTTCAGAAAACTTATCATTAACAATGAGGTGTTTTGCTATTTCCGGTAGGGTTTGCATGGAGGTGTCTCTGCAAGGTTGGTCCTGCCTCAACATTCGTGGTAGTTTCAAACTCCTTTATTGCTTTGCAGGCTATCGAAAAATTTAATTCGCTTCATCCCCTAGTTCTTGGTATACAACCTTGGTTGCGCCGCATTTCTAGCAAACACAAAGGAATCTTTTTTTTTTTTTTGCTGGGTCCCTGGACATGTAGATGTTCAGGGCAAAGAGCAACGAGTAGGTGGACTCTGCTGCGTTTTCAGAGGTACACGACTTTCACGTTTCGTATAGGCGTATTCCATTCTCAGACAATTTTGCTGTAATCTCTAGCCATCTTCACAACTGTTGGCAACAACGTTGGTCTGAGTTTATTCATAACAAATTATATACTATTAAGCCTTGTTTAGGTTTCTGGTCTTATCATCGATGTTGTGATCGGGCACACACGTCTCACTCATGGGTATCTCATGGAGAGGTGCCCAGTACCACTATGAGAATTGTCAAGTTCCAATATCAGTTTGCCATATTCTATTAGACTGTCCTGTCTACTAGCGGGTATGCAGAATTTACCTCTGATGTCATCACTGCTCTAACACTCTTTATCTTCCCTCCTCGCTGACGGCCCCACTTTTGACACAGACTCCGACTCCCTCTTTGACTTTTTGTCAGCAACATATTTATTACATCAACTTTGATTATACTTCCTTTAGCATTCTTCACCGGCCTTACTAGCTCTTCACCCTCGCTGTTCTCCGATCAAGCACATTACACCTTTAGCACACCTTACCCTACCCTGCAGCGCTGTATGACCCTTGTGAGTTTAGCGCTCAGCTGTGATTATAATCTGAAAGGTTGGATGTTTGGACACTAGGATATAATGTTCCAGTGTATGGCCATGTCTCAGCCCACATACTTTGCATTTTATGTCATTGACATTTTCATATAAACCGTACTGCCAGAGATACTTACAACCTTACATCAATCTAGCAGTAACAACATCTTGCTATCTAATGACCTTGTTGCTCTCTTCGCTGATATATTTATCTAGTTCCTATATGTACTATTCTACTTTCTTCAAACTCGTTTGCTAGTTCAGTTGATAAACTTACAACCTAACAATCCAGCACCTTACTGTTTAGTTTTGATCAACCTTTTTTTAAATTACTCTGAAGGTTGGTTGATTAATGGGGTTTAAAGCCTATCGACTACACTAAGGTCATTAAGACTGCGCGTAACCTTTTCGAAAACAGAGACGAATACTTTAATCCCTAAAATAAGGATTAGAGTAAAGTTTCAGCATATATTCGCTGAGGAAAATACATCCCTCAGGGTATAGATGCTGTGCTAACATAACGAACAGTCGTACATGATAATTAGGAAATTTATTGCACTAATCAGTACTTATTTATATGTAAACAAAATGGTATTTTGTTTATAATTTACACTACTGAATTTCTTATTTTACAGAATTATGATTCGGCACTTAGTCTTTGTCTATGGGACTTTGAAGCGAAATGAGCCTAACCACCACTGGCTGACAAATAAAGAAAATGGGGAGGCAAGACTAATAAGTAAAGGGACAACGCAAGAGAAATATCCACTAGTAATAGGATCACGTTTCAACATTCCCTATGTCTTGGCTGCTCCTGACATAGGAGAGGTAAGGTAGTGCTGTATTAAACTCTGAATTCAGTTTTATGTCTTAAATATTTTATCAAACTTCTTAACAGTAGAAGATGAAACAAGATGCAGCTGGCGCTTTGTTATTTTATTTAGAGTGGAAATACTAAATTTAGCCGTAGGGATCATACAATATCTGGGGAATGACCTCAGATTACACCTTTACGCAGCACTTTGATTTTTTTTATTAGACTCAAAGGCAATTTGGTGTTTGTGTACCAAACTCTAGTCAACCTGACATAGCCTTACGGCCACAGAGGAAATTCTGTCCCGAGGATTCCCCACTAGGCGAAATAATAATACAAATACGTAGCCACTAGGGGCCAATGTCAGTATTGGAAGGCTTGTATATACAGCATTATTTCCATTACTTCTCTTCAGCTGAATCAGTTGTTAGAATGGTTATATTGTATGTGACTGGGATGCAGGGACGGATCCAGGAACTGTCAAGGGATGGGACCGTCTTTACTTCTGCAGACTGGAGGCGGAGAGGAAACATGCACGATTTTTATAAATTCTTGGGGTTTTAAATTTCAATAAATGTTGATTTATATAGTAGTGGCACGTTAATGAGTAATAACATTCAATGCAAATTGAAAGGATTTTTTTCTTCAAAAAAAAAAGGAAAATATCTTTCTGAGTGGCACAAGGGAAAGTATGGCATCCCTGGCCAATCCTTTAGATCCGTCCCTGCTGCGAAGCCTGTGACAGACACTGCTATGTTAGGTTACGTTCGGTAACCCAATCTGCCTAAATCCAATGAAACCCAACCAAACTCAACCCCCAGTATATCTAACCTTATCTGAAAAAAGGAGGAAACGAACTAATCATCATTCACTCAGTTGCTGTCCTGCGAGAAGTGCGGTGACATAATAGTTTAGATAAACTCTCAGTGTTGCAACATCCTCACCCGTCCTTTAGAGTGAAGGCACTATGCTATCCAACTCCAGGACTCAAGTTCAGCTAACAGGTTTCATATAATCCCTTCACAGATGTTACCTTGCTTACACTTCAACTGCACATGATGTTACCTTGCTTACACTTCAACAGCACATAAAGGTACAAACGCAAATTGTCTTCACTGATCTAACTCTATTACACAAGTCTGCTGGATGCTCGTAACCCTAGCACTCAAAAATTCCTTTAATTCTTCCCAGCAGCCCTTCCTGGAACAACTGCGGCCCCTCTATCCTTTCATCCTAGTTTTATATTCCTTCCCGGTCTTCCTATACTGCTCCATCTCTATAATCCCTTACCACATTAACAACTCCTTCCTGAGCCCTCTGAATTGCGGTAACCCGTGCCGCCTTTTGGTTTCTATGCTCCTACAGCTCTGCATAATATTCATACCACACATGTCCCTCAAATATATATATGTATCACTGCTTCTAGCCTCTTCCTCTCTGCAATGTTTAAAGCCCATGCTTCGTGCTCATATAATAGTGTTGGTACCACTATACTTTGATACATTTTCCCTTTTTCCTCCATGCTTGCATGTATAAAGTTTTGAAGGAGGACTGAAGACAGTTGCGAGCGGTAGGACATAGCAGGTTTGATCACCCAGTCAACATTAGCGTGTCAAGTTGAACTGAATGGAGACAAGTACCATAACTTCTGATACTGAAGACTTTTTTTTACCATCAAATACGGCATCAGTTATATAACCACTAGACTGAGGAATTATGACATAAAAGTGCATTTACACATGCAGAATGATGAAAAAATTGCTCACAACAGCCGAACTGACCCTGAGCTTGGAATGCGAGTTCCAGCGTAAATTCAACACGACCTCCCTTTAAGAACCTCAAATCTACTACAACAAGCATATATAGACGTATCAAAAGAGGAGAAGGGCAGTTAAGAAATCAATATATTCAATTAAAAAGAGAAATGAAAAAAAAGGAATAAGAGAAGCAAAAAGGGATTATGAGGCTAAGGTCGCAAGGGGTTCGAAGACTAACCCAAAATGGTTCTCTCAGGTATACAGAAGTAAGATTAGGGGCAAGATAAGCCCACTTAAGAGTAACTCAGGTCAGATCACTGGCAGTGATAAGGATATGTGTGAAATTTTTATTACTTCCTCTCAGTTTTTACCCAGGAAAATACTAGCGAAATTCCAAAAATAATACATTATGTAGAACAGGACGATAATAAACTATGCACGATTGCGGTAACTAGTGATATGGTTCGTAGACAAATAGAGAAATTAAAACCTAACAAATCCCCAGGCCCTGATGAACTGTTTGCAAGGGTGTTAACGGAATGTAAAGAGGAACTTAGCATACCTTTGGCTAATCTTTTCAACATATCACTAGAAACTAGCATAGTGCCTGATAAATGAAAAATGGCAAATGTAATACCTATTTACAAGGCAGGTGACAGGTCCTTAGCTTCGAACTATAGACCAATAAGCCTTACCCCCATAGTGGGAAAATTTATGGAATCAATAATTACCGAAGCAATTCGTAGCCATCTCGAAAGGCATAAATTGATTAATGAATCTCAGTACGGTTTTACAAAGGGGCGTTCCTGTCTTACGAGTTTACTAACTTTCTCCACTAAGGTATTTGAGGAGGTAGATCATGGTATTGTATATGATATTGTGCATACGGACTTCAGTAAGGTTTTCGATAGAGTTCCACATCAGAGGCTATTGAGGAAACTTAAGGCACACGGAATTGGAGGAGATTTTTTTTTCCTGGGTAGAAGTTTTGGCGGTAAAGGTCGAAAACTAAAAACCTTGTCATTGTGGTAGTATACAAACCTCCAGATGCAACTTCCCAGCAATTCCAGGAGCAGCTTGAGAAAATTGACCACTGTCTGGAAAATCTCCCAACTCCTGCCCCAAACATCTTACTACTAGGAGATTTCAACCTGAGACACCTAAAATGGAGGAGTATAGCAAACAATGTTTTAGCAGAGAACACCCCAGGAGGCAGCTCAGATGAAAATTCACATACACACGAACTACTAAATCTCTGCAACAAATTAACCTTATACCAACAAATAGTAGAGCCTACAAGACTAGAAAATATGCTGGACCTCATCTTCACTAAATGACGATCTGATACGTAATATAACTGTTTCAAAGACAATTCACTCAGATCACAACATAATAGAGGTACAGACATGTATGCACAGGGCTCCGGACCAGCAAAATGTGAGCAGTCTTCACGAAATTCAATTTCAACATACAATGGGATCAAGTAAATCATGTCCTAAATGAAACAAGCTGGGAAGATATCCCAAACAACACGGATCCGAACATTTGCCTTGAAAAAATGAATTCTGTGGTTCTTGAGATCTGCTCAAGACACATTCCATTAAGAAAAAGAAAGAGAAGATGTAAACTAGAAAGAGAGAGATGTTCCCTATATAGACGAAGGCGAAGAGTCACAAAGCTGCTGAGTGGGGTCAATATATCTGAAATACGAAGGGAGGCACTAGTCAATGAAATTGCAGATATCAAACTTAAGCTGAAGGAATCTTATATGAGACAAGAATCACAGGAAGAACTAAATGTCATAAAGGAAATAGAAAAAAAAAATACTTCATCTCTTATGCCAAATCTAAGGGAAAAACAACATCCAGTACTGGGCCCCTGCTTAGGCAGGATGGGACATACACAGATGATAGCCAAGAAATGAGTGAGATACTAAAGTCCCAATATGACTCAGTGTTTAGCGAGCCACTGCCCACTCTAAGGGTCGACAGTCCAAATGAATTCTTCATGAACGAAACCCAAAATTTTGCCATCCCAAAAATCTCGGATATTATTATAACTCCACAAGACTTTGAAGAGACATGCTCATGCACTCTGCCCCAGACCCAGACTCGTGAAACTCCGTGTTCATCAAGAATTGCAAGAAGCCCCTATTGCGTGCCTTCAGCATTTTATGGAGAGGGAGCATGGACACAGGGGTCATCCCCCACACACTAAAAACAACAGACATAGCCCCACTCCACAAAGGTGGCAGTAAAACAATTGCAAAGAACTACAGACCGTTAGCACTAACATCCCATATCATAAAATTTTTTGAGAGGGTTCTAAGAAGCAAGATAGCCAACCACCTAGATACCCATCAATTACATAACCCAGGGCAACACGGGTTTAGATCTGCCTGTCCCAGCTACTGGACCAATATGACAAGGTCCTGGATGCTGTAGAGGATAAACAAAATACAGATGTGGTAAGACTGCCATCCCCACGAGCCCCTTTGGGGCGGGGCAGATGGCAGACCAGAGGCCTAGCTTCTCCCTACGAGCCCCGTGAGGGCGGGGAATGTGGCTGGGCCTGGGGACAGTTGGTCCCAAAGATGAGGGGGTACTTTTACCTCCTCCCATGGGAGACTTACGTCTCGAGACACTCCCCAGATAGGGAGCCAAGGCCGGGTCACCACTACTTGGAAAAGACCCGGGGCGGGAGAATACCGGCGAATAAAAAAAAAAACAGATGTAGTATACACAGACTTTGCAAAAGCTTTCGACAAGTGTGACCATGGTGTTACACTTGCGGGATAAAGGAATAACGGGAAAAGTTGGTAGATGGTTCTACAACTTCCTGACAAATAGAACACAAAGAGTAATAGCAAACAGAGTAAAGTTCCAGGCGGCCATGGTAAAAAGCTCTGTTCCACAAGGTACAGTACTCGCTCCCATTCTATTCCTCATCCTCATTTCTGACATAGACAGAGATGTAAGCCATAGCTCCGTGCCTTCCTTTGCTGATGTCACCCAGATCACCATGGCAGTGACCTCCATCGAAGACACCACTAGACTCCAAGCGGACATCAACCAAATCTTCGAATGGGCCACTCAAAACAATATGAAGTTCAACGAGGAGAAATTTCAACTACTCAGATACGGAAAACTTGAAGAAATTAAAAATGTGTCAGGGTATACCACAAATTCTAACCATACAATAGAGCGGAAAATAATGTGAAGGACCTGAGAGTGATAATGTCAGAGGATCTCACCTTCAAAGATCACAACAATGTATCAACCTCATCCGCTAGGAAAATGATAGGATGGATAATGAGAACCTTCAAAACTAGGGACGCCAAGCCCATGATTATTCTCCTTAAATCGCTTGTGCTCTCTAGGCTGGAATACTGCTGTACACTAACGGCCCCCTTCAAGACTGGCGACACTGCAGACCTGGAGAGTGTACAAAGAACTTTCACGGCACACATAAGTGCGATAAGGCACCTAAACTACTGGGAACGGTTTTAGGTCCTTGATCTGTATTCCCTCGTACGCAGGCGAGAGAGATACATGATAATATACACTTGGAAGGTCCTGGAGGGATTGGTACCAAACCTGCACACGAAAATCACTCCATATGAAAGCAAACGACGGCAGGAGATGCAACATTATCCCGATGAAAAACAGGGGCGCCACGAGTACACTGAGAGACAACACAGTAAGTGTCCGGGGCCCAAGACTGTTCAATTGCCTCCTAGCATACATAAGGGGGATTGCCAATAGACTCCTGGCTGTCTTCAAGAAGGCACTGGACAGGCACCTAAAGTTAGTACCTGACCAACCGGGCTGTGGTTCGTACGTCAGCTAGCATGCGGCCAGCAGTAACAGCCTGGTTGATCAGACCCTGATCCACCATGAGGCCTGGTCTCAGACCGGGCCGGGGGGCGTTGATCCCCGAAACCCTTTCCACGTAAACTCCAGGTAGAGGCATGGTTGACAAATAGGCAGCAGAGAGTTTGCATAAATGGGAAGAAATCAGAATGGGGGCACGTCACAAGCGGTGTTCCTCAGGGGACAGTGTTGGGCCCCTTGTTGTTCACAATCTACATAAACGACATAGATGAAGGAATAAATAGCGACGTAAGCAAATTTGCTGATGACACCAAAATAGGCCGTCCAATTCATTCTGACGAGGACATTCGAGCACTCCAGGATGATTTGAATAGACTGATGCAGTGGTCGGAGAAGTGGCAGATGCAGCTTAATATAGACAAATGCAAAGTTCTAAATGTTGGACAGGAAAATAACCATGCCACATATAAACTAAATAATGTAGATCTTAATATTACGGATTGCGAAAAGGATTTAGCAGTTCTGGTTAGCAGTAATCTAAAACCAAGACAACAGTGCATTAGTGTTCGCAATAAAGCTAACAGAATCCTTGGCTTCATAGCAAGAAGTATAAATAATAGAAGTCCTCAGGTTGTTCTTCAACTCTATATATCCTTGGTTAGGCCTCATTTAGGCTATGCTGCACAGTTCTGGTCACCATATTACAGAATGGATATAAATGCACTGGAAAACGTACAAAGGAGGATGACAAAGCTGATCCCACGTATCAGAAATCTTCCCTATGAGGATAGACTGAGGGCCCTGAATCTGCACTCTCTAGAAAGGCGTAGAATTAGGGGTTCAGGAAGGATATAGGAAAGCACTGATTTTGTAATAGAGTTGTGGATGAGTGGAACGAACTCCCGAGTACCGTCATAGACGCTAAGACGTTGCGTAGTTTTAAAAATAGGTTAGATAAATACATGAGTGGGTGTGGGTGAGTGAGTTGGACTTGACTAGCTTGTGCTAATAGGTCGGATGCAGTGCTCCTTCCTTAGGTGAAGTGTCTGACCTCAGTCAAGGCATTAGCTTAAGCCGGTGGGAGAATTGGACCTGCCTCGCATAGGCCAGTAGGCCTGTTGCAGTGTTCCTTCTTTCTTATGTTCTTATGTACAACATCTTGTCTTTCACTAAAGTACTCTTGCACTTAATTAAACTCAGTGTCGTCCTCCAGCTTCACCAACAACTTTTCAAAGTGATCAGAATCTGTCGTAAGGAAAGTAAAGATTCTGTAGTATGGTTGACTATTTAATTTATGTACAAATACCATTGGAAACGATGAACATCAAAATGGTATAAAATACCGACAGGTTGGTAGGTAAGACACAAAGGCAACAGTTAGGCAACTTTATTCCGAAACGTTTCGCCTACACAGTAGGCTTCTTCAGTCGAATACAGACTGAAGAAGCCTACTGTGTAGGCGAAACGTTTCGGAATAAAGTTGCCTAACTGTTGCCTTTGTGTCTTACCTACCAACCATTGGAAACACAGCGAGGGAGTAATAGTTAATGTGTTTTTCCTATTTTGATCACCTTTGCCTTTGCTGTGTTAATAAAACCATTAATTAAGAATGAATGATTTAGTTTCGAAACTAAGAATACTTACTGAATTAACCATTGTTTACTGATTTGTTTAGAACATTGAAGGAGAAGTCTACGAAGTTGATAACAAAATGCTCTCAATGCTTGACATGATGGAAGATCATCCAGAATATTATGAAAGGAAGGTGAGTTGGCATTTCCATAATGATATGTTTTATATTTTTTATCATTTAATTATTCCGTTCACATTCTTACATATGATCTGAAGATGTATTATATTGGCTTGTATCAGATATATTTTATTATTATTATTATTATATTATTATTAATATCTTTATATACTACAAGTACATGAACAAGGTATACAGTCCTAGCTGACATCAATGACATACTACTATATAGAAAGCCACTTGTTATGCTAAGCACTTTGGGAAAATTAGGCCCCTGTCCCAGAATGCAACCTACATCAGTCGAATAACTCTTAGGTACCCATTTTACTGATGGGTGAACATAGACAACCGGTGTAATGAAACAAGCCCAATGTTTCTAAACGCACTGGGAATCGAACGCAGCTCCTCGTCCTGTGAAGCGAGAGCTTTAGCGACCAGGCCACGGGGCACAGTTGTTTTTCTTGTTGATTTATTGTTATGTCCTATATTACAGTGTTCAACAAACTAGATTTCTAAACAGATTGATTTCACACGTATCATAACAGAAGCTCTCCATATACAATAATAGTAAATTTTCATTTTAAACCCTTTCTAAGACCTGTCTTAAATCAACCTGCTCACTCTCAGCGTACATATATTATCTTCTTTATTTAAACTCTGTTAGGTAACATGAACATATAAAATCATGCATGAACCACAAATAAGAAAATCTTGTGTGGCCAGGCAGTGGCTGCGCAACACTAAGAAACTTACAAATTCCCACCCACAACACTAGTCGTAGCGCGAGAAAGATCTACTTGAAGTTGAACCTAATACTCAATGTATACTGTAAATGCAAAAAAAAAAAAAAAAAAAGAAAAAAAAGCGAATAAGCGATACAAGATAGAAAACACCCACGGGGGAATGGGGGCGCTGAATGATAGCTCTTGGCCGTTCGTGCTGCAATCAACACATAAGGAGCTTGCAATGTTGTAGAAAAGAGGACGAAGTCCAAATCAAACAAGTTAAGAGGAGGCGTTTTTGCCTAAATGTTTCCCACGTGGTTGTTAGGTAACAACCACGTGGTTGTTAGGTAACAACCACGTGGTTGTTTTACATTTACAGCAAATGTTTTACGGCTTTTCATAGATTTTATTTAAAAGAGGGAGATGATGCACTTTAACATACAAATTAAGATAAAAAATTTCTAACGACTGTGTATATACTAGGGATGACACAATACCAAACTTTTAGCCGATACCGATACCTTTCTTATATTTTTTAAAAGTATAATGACTATGTTCAGTGTGTAAGGGAACGCTTATTGCACAATGGGTATTAAATAACACAGGAAGGTTTAATATTTAATAACTTAATTTCTCCGAGACGATAATGTTAATACTCGTTACTTGATCTGTTGTGCTCGTTACTGCTTGAAAAAAGGTACTTGTCGATAGTGAGTGTGTATGTACTCACCTATTTGTGGTTGCAGAGGTCGATTCATAGCTCCTGGCCCTGTCTCTTTAGTGATCGCTTCTGGGTCCTCTCTGCTCCATGGGCTTTATCAAATCTCGTCTTAAAACTATGTATGGTCCCTGCCTCCACTACGTCACTTTCCAGACCTTTGCACTTTCTCTAATTTCTTAACGTGCTTGACTAGGTGTGGGTTCCAAACTGGTGCTGCATACTCCAATACGGGCCTGACATATACGGTGTAGAGAGTCTTGAACGCTTCCTTACTGAGGTATCAGAACGCTATTCTTAGGCTTGCCAGGCGCTTATATGCTAGATAAGATAAGATAAGATTTCGTTCGGATTTTTAACCCCGGAGGGTTAGCCACCCAGGATAACCCAAGAAAGTCAGTGCGTCATCGAGGACTGTCTAACTTATTTCCATTGGGGTCCTTAATCTTGTCCCCCAGGATGCGACCCACACCAGTCGACTAACACCCAGGTACCTATTTGCTGCTAGGTGAACAGGACAATAGGTGTAAGGAAACGTGTCGGAATTTCCACCCGCCGGGAATCGAACCCGGGCCCTCCGTGTGTGAAGCGGGAGCTTTAGCCACCAGACCACCGGGCCACCCTGCTGAAGCAGTTATCTGGTTGATGTGTGCCTCAGATGTGTTCGGTATTATACTCACCCCAAGATCCCTTTCCTTGAGTGAGGTTTATAGTGTGCGTGTGTGTGTATGTAACTCACAATCGTGAGGTGGAGTGTTATATGTACTATATATATATATATATATATATATATATATATATATATATATATATATATATATATATATATATATATATTATATATATATAAAATATATATATATATATATATATATATATATATATATATATATATATATATATATATATATATATATATATATATATATATATATATATATGTCGTGCCGAATATGTAAAATTGGTCAATTAGCAAGAACTCATTTAAAATTAAGTTCTTTCTGAAATTTTCTCTTATACGTTTAATGTTAATGTAAAAATTTTTAACTTTGCAGCAAAAGAATCTTAGAAAACTTACCTAACCTTATTATAACAAGAACAATTTATTTTAGCCTAACCCAACTAAATATATTTTAGATTTGTTTGCAGTAATTTAATACTAAACAAACACAGTGAAATATATTTTTTTCGTTAGGTTCAGAATAATTTTGGCGAAATTACTGCATATACAAATTTTCGCTTGTCCTAAATGGCGAGATGAGCGTTGCTATTTAAGCCAAGATCGCAAGTTCTGCCTATTCGGCACGACACACACACACACTATATATATATTATATATATATATATATATATATATATATATATATATATATATATATATATATATATATATATGAGCAATAATCGGAAACGAGCGTTAATAGATGCAAAACAATAACAAAGGAAGTTAAATGGTCATATAACTCCCGCTGTAGTTATTTTCCATTTTTTATCGCTCGTTCGTGATAAATTTTTTCTTTTAGGTAATTAAAGAAACGTTGTTACAGGTATGAAAAAAATCTTTATTATGTTTATTACCTGCTGCATATATGTGAGGAAGTCTCATTTTGCTTATATTTTCAGATAAAGAAGATTTGCTTGAAAGACTCGGACGAGGTGATTGATTGCTGGATCTATTTGCTATTCATGTACAAGCAACAGATGATGGAGCTGCCCTTTCTCAAAACTTACTCCTCATATGGTGACCACGGGAAGAATTACGCTGTTAGGGAGTCACGTGGGGATGTTGGACGGGAATATTGGTCCGATGTGAAAATTATGGATTAACTTTTGCCTGAAGCGTCATGAGCTCCTGTCATCTAGACTTGTATTTCTCTTATTAATCTTTTTATTTTATTAGTTCTATTAAATAACTATGTACAATACAAAGGAAGTATGTATAGTCTGTACTGAACTTTTTACCTGCGCTATTGGTATGTTCTCTAATTTTTTATAACTGAACTTTTAAAAATGTTTGCTAATGCGAATTTACAAAGAAAAAAAACGTAGTAATTAGTAGTAATTTATATTGAATTATGGGTACTAATAAACGTCTGCCGAACACTTAACTCTGCATCCCTAAATGTACGTATTACTTCTTCAACCTCATCCTTATTACTTGTTCTCGTCACTCTTACCCACTCTACGCCATCTACCTCTTTCGCTCGTAGTAGCAACTACTGAATGAACTGATATATCACCTCTCAGAAATATGCACATCCAGTCTCTTCATCAGTCTTTTATCAAACTGCTGTCATTATGCCCTATATTATATCCTGAACTTATTTATCTATTTTTTTCTTCTAAAATACACATTGCCTATTACCGAACCTCTTTCTGTATACACAGTTATATTAGAGGCCCACATTATTATTTACTAGTGGCACCCCATGTCACATACAAAAGTTTCTCCCACTATCATTTAGGTCCCCACAATTATTTTCTCACTTGATTCAAAACTTCCTAAATATTTGCTTAACATCTATTAAAATGCTCCTCTTCTCTACACACCTCTTCTCCAGGTGCATAAATATTATAACCTACTTCTAACATCCCACCCTTATTTTAATCAACATAATTCTTGAATTTCAATAATATAATTCCCTCTTGTCCTTCCATAGTTAACTAAATATTACCACTAACCTTTCATAACCTCTTGTTCTCTCAGATACACACTTCATTTTACTACATTTATTGTTATCCCTTTTGGTTAGTCTTACAACATCCACCTTCCTTTCATTCACAATATTAACAATCAGTTCTTCTCATCCGTGCTTCACCAATTTATTTCATCATTTTATTTAGAAAATTAAAATTTACACAGCTTAAGGTGGATCCCAAGAATTTGTTTAATGAAGCACAAGAACACTGAAAGTTTGAAGGCTATATTATAAGACGTTCTTCGGTAACTGATTGGATTTCAGCGACTTCATTTTTTTAATTTTTAGGTAATTTTTAGGTGAATTTTTAGCTTGTCTTTCTTCTTATCGAATGCATCGATGTTAATATTTGAAGCTGATCAGATTCCTTTAATTCCAAATTTCTTAACTAATTTATAGTCTCATAAATGTCTCGTGTGCATTTTTTTTTTTTGAAAGAGTATTAAGAATAGTGTCATAGTGTTTCTTACGAAGAATATAATCAGAAAAGTGACGGTGGTCATCCTGGACCACCATTGAAAAGTTATGTTTGATCCAATATATTTGGGACGTCTTTTTTTTCGAGAAATTAAATATAGCCATGCTATAAATCAAATGAAAAGTAATTAATGCAACTAAATTGCTACAAAAAAAAATCGTAATATTTCGAGGCGATCAATAAAAGTGATTTCAAATAATAAGGTGTCTTCATTTTTCAACGACTTCCATGGTATTTAAATGTAAATGTAAGAATTAACCAGAAAAATACGATTCAGTGTTACATTTTGATAGTTGCTGGCGTCGTGTACAGGAATTTGAGGTAGAAAGTAATTATTCTGTACATTCAGATCAGGCTCATTTTCCCTTGTTAAAAATCTTTTATCTACTGTTTGCCTTTTTTTTAACTTTGTATTTTTACAGTAACTCACATTCCACCGAATCTTCAGCTGCCGTAAGTTTATAAGTGAACCATTATTATACAGTCATACTGATCATCTTTCCATGTTGAATAATTCTTGTTTCTAATAAATTAAAAAAAAAAAATTCTTCACTATCTTTTGCCACAAAAGATTTTTTTGCCTTACTTATTACACAGGACACATACATCATTTACTTTTTCTCTTTCCACAAACTAGTATGTCTGTCCTCACTGAGGTCTCCACTTTACTTCTCCATTTCATTAAGTGTTCCCTGTAAAATTGTTTTATTATTATTATTATTACTTGTATCATTGCAAAAAAAATTTAAATCATTTTGTTATGTTTATTACCTTTCCTTTTTTATGGTCAATATTTCAGTATTTAATATTTATACAGAAAGCATTTATCGCCTTATTGGATCCAATATGGCGCACTTTTCAATGATTTACTGATTCAGAATTATAAAATATATTCTAAGAGTTATAAGGAATTAAATCTGATTTCATTCATATGAAAAAATTTGGGCAAACTAAATTAACTTATTTTCCTAATTTAGCATTTTTAACCTCCCAGTACTCTTATCAAAATATTGCTCAGATAAAAAATTAATAATTAGACAACCCTCTTTTCTGAACTGTTTTCAGTGTTTAATAGCCATCGGCCTTTTAACACTGATGCCGTTTAGAAAAGACAGGCTCAAATTTGTTTAACACGATAAAATAAGAATAAAAATTTCACAAAATTTTACACGTAAAATTGACGAATGTGTATCTACATACTACATTTTTCACTTTTGAGTGTTTGAAGGTAGGCAGCTGCAGTGGGTTTTGAAAGTCAGCTGACCCATTCCTGGAATCTTCGGATGAGTTCTGCAACTTTGATAAGGAACTTACACAGGCCAATATTTGCTTGAAACTTGCCCTAGTTACTGTAAATCCGCCTTGAAAACTGTAAGTTATGAGCCCTTCATCTTATGATAGCTGAAAGAAGACGAGCCTAGCCCAGGGCTTTGGGAGTGAAAAAAAAATACTCTCGGAACTCAACAAAGGCATCAAAGGCAACAACTTAGTCACCCTCTGATGATACCTAATAAATAGTTATGAACATTCTCTGGAATAACAATCCAGTTATCTTTCCACAACCTGATATAAGAAATAATCTTTAGGAGTGTTGCGCTTTTTGCCGATTTCATCCATTTGCCTCCATCAACCTTTACGAGTTACCATCATTACCTCCTGGTCTTGTACTATTTCATAATGATTCACATTATCTTCCTTCACATTTCTCCTCACATCCTATGCTTTGTTCCCGCCTCCTGGTTTTTCTGGTTTTCGAATGGATGCCCCATTTCTCTGTGGGTTAGTTTAATAGTTTTATAATGAACCCAATAATCATCCTGTGGGCGGTAGTGAAATGATTACAGGAGCACATAATGGGTCCAGGGACTGAGCACCAGTGTTCTAACAGCTAAGCAAATTACAGTGGTAATGATCTATTATCATCTCAGTGAATAAAAATATAAAGTTTTCGATGCACAATGTTAAAACCTCAGCAATTGTGATTACTTCCATTGTTTTAGTGCTAAATTGTACTTTAAGAAACGATCTCTAGGACTTCAAGCCTTCTCTTGTTGTAAGCGAAATAAAAACGAAAAATTTTAGCAAGAGAAAAATGGAAAGTAGTTAGACAATGTTGAGTATAACTATAATAATAATAATATAACCTGCAGAAGATTCATCATAATACCCTGCAGGAGACTCGTCATGATAAGTACCTGAGCATCACCATAACCATTTATATGCGAGATCATGATCTTTGCTGTTGAACATGCCACAGTTTGAGGAATCACATAATAATGACGCTCCTGCACACTGCCTTTCCACCGTTGTCTGGGAGGAGGCGGTTTATTTTGTTTTATATATTTCATGCGAAGACTAAACTCGTGTCTTTGATCAATTAGGCTGCTGGTAATTCTCAGAATACACGGCATCTGGTTTATTTAAATTTGAAATTTTGTAAAGGGAAAGATGGAGGTAATAGTTTCAGGAGTTGTTAAATGTTGATGAAAAAAGGACGTCAGTGAGTTCATGCATTAGGCAGGGAGGTATAGCATCTTTTAGGAGTGAGGAAGAGCCATATGTGAGTATAGGGAAGGTGTGTGAGCTTGCGGGTAAAATGAAAGGGGGGTAAAGCAGTTGGAATTTATAGAAATCATGATAGAAATGTTAAAAGCAGGTAGGGATTTAGTTTTGAAAGCTGTTGGTGCATTTCTTCAATAAATGTATGAAAGAGAGGAAGGTACCTAGGGATTAGCAGGCTATGTGTATAGTGCTTTTGTATAAAGGAAAAGGGATAAAAGAGAATTAAGGGTAAGACGGAGAGCAGGACTGCAGGTGAACAAGGATGGTTTAGGAAGGGTAGGGGGATATGTAGATCAAGTGTTTACATTGAAGTCTATAAGTGAATAACATTTAGATAGATGGAAGGGAGCTTTCGTTGCATTTATGGATTTAGACAAGGCATATGATAGGGTGGAGGGGGAGCAATGTGGCAGATGTAAGTGTATGGAATAGCTGGTAGACTGCTTGAAGCAATTAAAAACTTTTATGGGGATAATAAGGCTCAGATTAAGGTATATAGGAAAGAGAGAAATTATTTTCCATTGAAAGTAGGCCTTAGACAGGAATTCGTGATGACACAGTAGTTGTTTAATATATTTACAGATAATATTGTTAGAGAAGTGAATGCTAGGATGTTAGGGTGAGGTTTGGGATTAAAATATAAAGAATCTAATACATAATGGGAGTCGTCATGGTTTCTTTTTTTGCTGATGACACATTGCTTTTGGGAGAGTCTGAAGAGAAGTTACAAAGGCTGGTGGAAGAATATGGGAGGGTATGTAAAAGAAGGAAATTAAAAGTGAACATAGGAAAGAGCAAGGGGATGAGGATAACAAATAATTTAGGTAATGAAAAGTGGATATCATTTGAGAAGGAGAGAGTATGGAGGAAGAAAATATGTTGAGATATTTGGGAGCAGACTTGCCAGTGGACAGGTCTGTGAAAGATGAGGTGAGGAAGAGGTATGTCAGACGGAATCTACAGTACATAGAACTGACGAAGGGGGAAAAAAAAGGTGGATAGTGCATTAAATAATCTTTGGAGAAAAAGAATTGTATCCACTGAGGCACGAAAAAGGATATATGAGAAAATAGTGGTACCAACATTCTGAAATGAGAGCGAATCATGGGTTTTAAACGTTGCAGGGAGGAGGAGGCTGAAGGCAGTGGAGATGTGTCTGAGGTCAATTTGTGGTCTGAGTAATATGCAAAAAATTCATAGTTTGGAGATTAGAAAGAGATGCAGGATTACTAAATGCATTATCCAGAAAGCTGAGATGGTTTTGACATTTAGAAAGGGTAGAGCAAAATAGGATGCTTTTGGAGGGTTTATAATTCTGTAGCTGAGGTGTAAGTGTCGTCCTAGGAAAGGTTGGAAGGAAAGGATAAAGGGAGTCTTGTATGCGAGGGGCCTGGATATCCAACAGTTGTGTGCAAGCGTGTTAGATACGGACGAGTAAAGGCAAGTGGTTTTAATGACTTAACGTGCTGTTGGAGTGTGAGCAAGGTAGCATTTATGAAAGTAGTTAAGGAAACCGGTTAGCTGGACTTGAATCCTGGAGGTCTCACCTCAATAACCCAGCCTTTCTCAGGTTCATGTGCCCAGGAATCCATCCGTGGGCCCCCGTATGTATCCCTTTCCTCACTTTCCCAGGGTCAGCCTCGCCTCTCTCACTAACCTCTTTTCCGGCTCCCAGCCTCTTGCCTTGCCCAGGTTAATGTGTCCACGAATCCATCCCACTTCCCCAAGGTCAGCATTTTCGCCACCCAAGAAGCACTGTCCATATATAATATATGTACCGAAGCGCATTAATATTATTATAATCAGGAACATGTTATTACAGAGGAGGATACTCAGAAAAACTGTGCTCAGTATTATATATATATATATATAATTTGTTCAGTTAAGTAGCTGTTTAAATGTATTTATGAACATTTTATTGTGTTTAAATGATTTTTCTTGTTTGGTGATTTCTGTTTACACCATGGACACTGCATTTATTCATTTATTTTTATTTTTTCTTCTTTTATATTCGCAAGGAACACAAATATTCATTTACTTACACATTTCTGCATCTCCACTCAAGGATCCTACACTTCACTCTCACACGTATATTTACACGAATAAAAGCATCACATACATAATCTTCTGTATCAATACATACATGTATATAAGAACTTACAAAATCCTCTAAAGTCTCTATCACAATGTAAACACAAACACACACACAAACATATCCATTGTTTGCGTATCATCATGCGTATGTCTATACACTCTTTCACACAACTGTTTAAATAAAAAATAAAATGTTGGCAATGGAAGGAAATAAGGAAAACCTGGAAGAATGCGGAGTTAGTCTCATTATGAATAAACGAAATAAAAAGGTTGTTCTATATTTTTTAAATCATCCTTAGTGAGATGTAAATATGTGAAGAAGCGACGAGAGAGAGAGAGAGAGAGAGAGAGGAGAGAGAGAGAGAGAGAGAGAGAGAGAGAGAGAGAGAGAGAGAGAGAGAGAGAGGAGAGAGAGATAGAGAGAGAGAGAGAGAGAGAGAGAGAGAGAACATGTGGGGGGATATGAAAAGACACACTTATGAATCGTCTCATTAAATTTAAATAATAGACAGCGATAAAGAAAACATTCACCACCACCACCACCACACTCAAAGAAAACATTCACCATCACCACCACCACACTCAAAGAAAACATTCACCACCACACCACCACCACACTCAAAGAAAACATTCACCGCCACACTCAAAGAAAACATTCACCACCACCACCACCACACTCAAAGAAAACATTCACCGCCACACTCAAAGAAAACATTCACCACCACCACCACCACACTCAAAGAAAACATTCACCATCACCACCACCACACTCAAAGAAAACATTCACCATCACCACCACCACACTCAAAGAAAACATTTACCACCACCACCACCACACTCAAAGAAAACATTCACCACCACCACCACCACACTCAAAGAAAACATTCACCACCACCACCACCACACTCAAAGAAAAAACTCTGAGAGAAGAAAATGAAAACTGCCACTTCGGGGGACACGATCTTTAGCTAAAAGAATCATTGACTTTCGGTAATATCTCCGATAATATGATGTGTACTTTTATGTGTGGATGTTAATGTAACACCATGAATGTTGTTGTCTGATCTTCTACAGAGAAGCGGGGGCAGTGACCCCTGAAATCATTTACAGATAAATTCCCTACAAGTAATGTATATGTGTGATCATTTTGCAACATGAATGATGTGGTACACTATGCTGTGTCTAATTTAATTTGTAAGTTATAATGTATGATAATGTCTAAGTTTATTACGACTTACTGGCCGTCATGTAGTCAATAATAATTACATATAACTAATCTTCATTTATGAACATTCGCTGATTTTTAAGAATGTTTAGTTGGTAAATCTTTGTGTGAGGTTGTAATGATCTATTTCTCGTTATTTAAGAAGCGGGTTAAAAATGATTATAGGAATGGTATGTTTATAATATAATATTTGATGATTGGCATGAGACCCAAGAAGAAGAGCTCAATAACTACAGTAAAGTATAACAATAATTATGATAAAAAGATGTGAGGCAAAGTCAATCATTATTAGGAGATTTTTTTTTAAATCTTAGTAAATATTTATTCTGCTTATTTTTAATGCTAATAAGATAACTAAAAGAGTTTGTGCAACAATATTGGTTATTAAATTTTGACTTCATTAAAAAAAATTGATAAAACTGAAAGGCAATAACGGTGAAAAACTATGTAGATCATTTACTTTTTGTAATATTACCATATTAATAGAACACTGTTATCTGAGTTGATTGAGAAATAATATAAATAAAACGATAAAAAAAATTGTTAAAGAACTTTCATTGTCCTGGTGAGGAGTCCTTGATAATACTGATAGGTTCTTCTTCCCAGTGTTTTCCAGTGGCAGTGGAGAACAACATAATGTTCAGTGGTGATAAGCTCCAGCTGCTTAGGTATGGAAAGAATGAAAAACTCAAAAGGGATATCGTATGTAAAACTCCAGAGAATTATCAAATAGAATGAAAGGAACACATGAAAGACTTGGGAATAATTATGTCAGCTGACCTTTCTTTCAACGAACACAATAATACCAAAGTCACGACAGTCAGAAGGATGACGTGGTGAATAATGAGAACTTTAAAAACAAAGGAAATAATGCCAGTGGTGACACTTTTCAAACCGCTTGTGCTTCCTCATTTGTAATATTGCTGTGCTGACGGACCCGCGCAGGACAAGTGAAATATCAAACCTGGAACAGATACAGAGATCTTTTGCGGCCCACATAGAGCCAATACAACATTTAAATTACTTAAAGTCTTAAATATGTACTCAATAGATAGGAGGAGAGAGAGAAACATGGTAATATATACCTGGAAATTACTCGAGGGTCTGGTCCCAAATCTGCACACTACTATAACAACATACTGGGATGAAAGACATGGGAGAAAGTCCAAAATAAACTTTTGAAAAGCTGGGGTGCAGTGGGTACAATAAGGGAACATTGTATCAACGTCTGTGGCCCCAGACTACTCAATATCTTACCAGAAGATGTCAGGAACACTGCTGGGACAAGTGTAGAAGTCTTCAAGAGGATACTGGACAAGTATTTTCACAACGTTTCGCTCTCCAGGCTGTAATGGATATGTGGGTCAGCGGGTCACAAGCAACAACAGCCTGGCTGATCAGGCAAGCACCAAACGAGCCTGGCCCATGGCCGGGATCCGGGATCAGAAAAATTCTCGGAACTCATCAAAGGTAAAGGTACCTACAGTTCACTTTACGTTATACATCACGCGTAGTTCACTTTATACAACTTGTAGTTCACCTTACACATTGCTCTGTTACCTGGCGTATACCTGAAGGGTGTTCCGGGGGTCAGCGTCCCCGTGGCTGGGACCATCGCTACATGACCATTAATTAATCATCGATCTTTTCCAAGAGCATGTCAGCGTGAACACTATCATGTTAATCCCTGGTGTTCTTTTTGATGATAATGGTGAACAGAAATAATGACACGGAAGACACGCAAATTTTCATCAAGACACGTGTGTGTGTGTGTGTGTGTGTGTGTGTGTGTGTGTGTGTGTGTGTGTGTGTGTGTGTGTGTGTGTGTGTGTGTGTGTGTGTGTGTGTGTGTGTGTGTGTGTGTGTGTGTGTGTGTGTGTGTGTGTGTGTGTGTGTGTGTGTGTGTGTGTGTGTGTGCCCATTTTAGATCATCAGTCACTGAAGTATATTTGGTCAACAGTTCAAGTCTCCTAACATATACATTTATTTTTCTTCTTTTTATTGTTACAAAGTAGACTCATCTCCCTGAAATATATCTCAAAGATTGAGTCATTATATGGAGGAACTTTCAACATAGGTCAGTAGACCTACCTGACAAGAATTACATGGCTACCTCCCCTCAGTCCTACCCACCTATCACCTATTTTACATCTTAAACCCTGAGTTCCTTGAACATCTGACAACGGAAGGTCAGACAGTGTTTACATGTGTATGGGAACTTTTTGGCTGTGTGGCACAGGTCTTCTTGCTGACTTCAAGTCAGTATATTCCCCACTTGACTTTCTTATATCGATTCAAACTTCTCACATTCACCATGCATATATAACAATCGTCGTGGTGGTTTTTCAGCTCTCTCCGCAACATAGGCACACCCAAGTTTAAACTTTTCCTTTGCCTATTTCTGCACTGTCGTAAGCATTCTACACAGGTTTGGCAAACCATATGGGGAGTCCGAAACTTGCCTTGCTCTCCAAGCTCCACTCCAAAATCACCAGGATAAGCTTGTTTTAAAAAATTTGTGATACTTTTTCTTTAGTTTCTGCGAAGAGTATTTGCCACAAATATAGCAAAATGCACTGGGGTTAAAATTATCTGTATATACAAATTGTCACTACATATAGAAATTGTCACTACATATGTATTTACACGCGTTATGATTAAGTTCCCTATTAATAGGAGGGAAATACGCAATATCTCACAAACTAGAGCCAATTTGGACACCTACTACCATTTTCGAATTCAAGAACCACAAAATACCCTAAATACCTTCAAATATTTTTGGAAACGAATTTTTATTTATTGTTGACCAGTGAGTAGAAAGTTGAATGCTAGCGAAAAAATAATTATAGTAGTAGCAGCAGCTGTAGAAGTAGTTATTTTATAGTAGTAGTAGTAGTAGTAGTAGTAGTAGTAGTAGTAGTAGTAACAGTAATAATAGATCTTACACTGTAATAAATAGATCTTACGTGAGTGAGTCTCCACTCATTCATGTAAGATGTATTATGTAAAAACATGGAAAATAATTAAATATTTTATATAAAACATCGTCCATCAGTGAGTGGAGACATTGGCAGTCATCAGTTTTTTCTTCCATACACTACTTCTACTACTCCTACTATTACTACTACTACTACTGCTACTACTACTACTACTACAACTACTACCGTGGCATGCTACTAGTATGTTACATTTTATTCGGCGTATATCACACTCCCATATAGGCTGCTTCCCGACCAGCGAACCAGGTACCCGTCGTTATATCAGTACCTCGATTCATCAGCCAATCATAGACAAGCCACCAAAGCTGCGAAGCAATGTGGTTCACTTGTGAAGCAGACATTAGCACACTTGTCTGGGCTGCTGATCTTTCACGGTGCATTCTCTGGCTCTCGCATTTTGCCTCCCTTCTTATTTTCGGTTATGGAGATGTAATTTTTAGTGATTGGAGAGATCTTTTATATGATTAGAGACCTATTCTAGATGGATTAGATACAATAAAATCTCTTATGGTGGATAATTGGATGGATTAGTACTCTTGGTAGCATTGAAGTCTCTAAAAATTAGTACAAAGTTGTATTGAAATTCTTTGCGTGATTAGTGATGTAATTTTTGGTGAATGAGATGGTAGGCGATGGACGATCTTGTTCCAAGGAAATGGGGTTATGTTGGTTATTGGTTCTCATGATCCAAGGAATGGGAGATGGTAAGGGATGGGGGGATCTTATTTCCAGGAAATGGAGTTTCCTGGAAATAGAGTATGGTCTTTTGTGTGGTAGGAGGATAGGGGATCTTGTTCCCAGGATGTGGAGTTAAGTTTGGTTATTGGTGTTCTTGATCCAATTAAATGGAGAAGGGGACAGGGTCGGGTGATCTTGTTCTGAGGTGTTGGAGTTATGTTGGATTTTGTTCCAAGGAAATGGAGTATGACCTTTGGTGTTGTTTATTAAAAAAATATAGGATTTTATGGGTAATCTATGAAGATTTATTGAAAAATATAAGATTTAAGGATATTTTATGAATGTTAATAAAAATATGGGATATTCTCTGAATATTTTAATAAAAATATGAGATATTCTCTGAATATTTTAATAAAAATATGGAATATACTCTTAAACGTAGTAATGTTTAGTAATGTTTAAAAAAATGTGTATTACATGTGTGAAGGGTTTTTGATTCAAGGAACTGGAGTGAATATTTGTGTGAATGCTTTTCTATGAAAGTTATTTGTAGAGGCTTTTAGAATACAGGAGTTTTACCATGTAAAGATTTAAAAATTTTGTGTGTGTTAATGTGTGGAGGGTTCTTGATTCAAGAAATTGGAGTTAGGTTGGCCTTGGACCAGGAGTTATATTTTGGTATTTGATGGGATGTGAGAAGAGTTGGAAGCGTGTGTGTGTGTGTGTGTGTACTCACCTAGTTGTACTCACCTAGTTGAGGTGGCAGGGGTCGAGTCCAAGCTCCTGGCCCCGCCTCTTCACTGGTCGCCACTAGGTCACTCTCCTTGAACCATGAGCTTTATCATACCTCTGCTTAAAGCTATGTATGGATCCTGCCTCCACTACATCTCTTCCCAAACTATTCCACTTTCTGACTACTCTGTGGCTGAAGAAATACTTCCTAACATCCTTGTGATTCATCTGTGTCTTCAACTTCCAACTGTGTCCCCTTGTTGCTGTGCCCCATCTCTGGAACATCCTGTCTTTGTCCACCTTGTCAATTCCTCTCAGTATTTTGTATGTCGTTATCATGTCCCCTCTATCTCTCCTGTCCTCCAGTGTTTTCAGGTCGATTTCCCTTAACCTCTCCTCGTAGGCCATACCCCTTAGGTCTGGGACTAGTCTTGTTGCAAACCTTTGCACTTTCTCTGGTTTCTTTACATGCTTGGCTAGGAGTGGTATATATATATATATATATATATATATATATATATATATATATATATATATATATATATATATATATATATATATATATATATATATAATACATTTAATAAAAAATATAGGGAGGTACCACCTCTAGAACTATCCTGGGGACCCTCATCCTCAGAGAAAAGAATAAACTTGCTTCAGGGAAAACTCAAGGTTCTCCCTGAAGCTGTTTGAGGATTTTCTCCTACCACTCCCTATATTTCATTAATATATATTTTATTTAAAGACAAAATATATTGACAAAACATTCACAAAGATACAATAGAAAGTAAAATAACATAGGTAACTCAGAGCTACATCTCGAATACTTCGTCCAGTTCCCCGGCGGTGGGCCGCGTGCCCAGAATGCTGCAGGCATTTCCTCTCTGGCTCCCAACACTGAGTCTCTGAAAGAGGAAGCTGGTCGCCCTGTGGTCCTTGGTTTCTATGATGAGCTTTTCACCCAGCTCTTTGAGGAACTTTAGAGCACACTTACCCCATGCTCCAAGGGTCTCCGACCCTATTGGGATAAAGCTATAGTAAGGGGGAAAAAAGGAAGGTCTTCATATTTGCGGATCTTCTGGGTCTCCCTGTGGCTGGCAGCTCCACCCCCTTCCACTACGGAGTATGGCAAGTAGGATAGGTGGGAGACGGCCGACTTGTTGAATATATATATATATATATATATATATATATATATATATATATATATATATATATATATATATATATATATATATATATATATATATATATATATATATATATATATATATATATATATATATATATGTCGTGCCGAATAGGCAGAACTTGCCATCTTGGCTTAAATAGCAACGCTCATCTTGCCATATAGGACAAGTAAAAATTTGTGTATGAAATAATTTCGGCAAAATCATTCTGAACCTAACGAAAAAAATATATTTCACTGTGTTTGTTTAGTATTAAATTACTGTAAACAAATCTAAAATATATTTAGTTGGGTTAGGCTAAAATAAATTGCTCTTGTTATAATAAGGTTAGGTAAGTTTCCTAAGATTCTTTTGGTGCAAAATTAAAATTTTTTACATTAACATTAATAAAAAAATCTATCTTTAAACGTATAAGAGAAAATTTTAGAAAGGACTTAATTTTAAATGAGTTCTTGCTAATTGACCAGTTTTACATATTCGGCACGACATATATATATATATATATATATATATATATATATATATATATAATATATATATATATATATATATATATATATATATATATATATATATATATATAATATTTATATATGTATATATATATATACAAAACCACAGGTGTAAGTTGAATAATATATCTAGGCCGTTTGCGTTGCAGATGATACTTTTTTCAAGAGCTTGCAATAGTGTACAATGTCTGGGAGTGGCCCAAGTAGACGTATCCACGAGGTAGACCATGAAGGGAAGGAGAACGTAGAATTGACCGGCCAAGACGAGGCAGGTGCTGGACTGCCTGAGACCAGACGCTAAAAGTTAAAGGAAATACTTTAAGAATCATCAGATTCAGTTCAGCCTAAAAGCGTTATTCCAGTAGTTTCAAGCAAGGGAATGTATGGCTTATGACGTGTCCGGTATCAAGACAGAACCATCAAACTTCTATAACTTTCGTTATAAAGTAATGCAGACTCTATTAATGTCTGTGGCAATGTGTTTACAACTTCTGAGAATTTTCCTAACGAATTAGTTACCTAAATCAAATGTACTTAAAGAGAAAATTTCTGATTTTGGGTTCAAAGAAGAAATTTTTCCTAGTCGACGAGATAATATTTAATAGATTTTGTTTTGTAGGAAAAACGTATTCATTGTTATGAAACCTTTAACAGTTATGGAAAATTTTTCCTTACTAGATGCATGGTACTTATATGACAGCGAAATATTCATCTATAAGGATTACCAAGTTTTAACAGTTAAATAACTGCAAATCAAATTGCTTTGCAATTGTTATCTGTAAGTACACAGAAAACGCGTGTTAAGGAAAATGATAATGGATAGACTCACCTAAAAAATGCATTGGGCTCTAACTTATCACAAAGGGCCACGAAATGTGCTCCTGTGATTGACTACCGAGACTATAACTTAATAAACTACGAGATAATAACTATTCCCTTCCTTTAGGAGACTTTGTTCTAACACAAAGGAAAGTCGGGTGAGACAAAAGTCAAAGCATCGAATTTAAGTTTAAAGTAGCCAGTTATCGTCAGTATGTACACACAGTTAGGTTATTTAAAACAATAGACGAATCCACTACACAGAAACAAGAGAAGAATTTGAATCCTGTTGGCTGCGATCTTTCTGTGTATATATCTCTATATCTCCTCTTGTTTCTGCATGGTGAATATATATATATATATATATATAATATTATATATATATATATATATATTATATATATATATATATATATATATATATATATATATTTATTTATGTATATATGAAAATATTTGGAGGTACCACCTCTGGAACTGTCCTAGGGACCCTCATCCTCAGAGAAAAGAATAAACTTGCTTCTGGGAAAACTCAAGGTTCTCCCTGAAGCTGTTTGAAAGTTGTTTTCTCCTACCACCCCCTATATTTTATATACTTTATTTAAAGACAAAATACATTGACAAAAAACATTGACAAAAATACAATAGAGAGTAAAAAAAAAACATAGATAACAGCTCAGAGCTACATTTCGAATACTTCGTCCAAATGTATATATATGTATATATGTAGGTGAATAAGGTCTATACATAACATTCACCATTCTGACCTCCACCTTTATTGCAAATTTCTTTAACTTTATAATGAAAACTAACTTTTGCATTACTATTATTATTAATGTTATTGTTATTATTTTGGAATGAAACAGCCAAGAACTTTTATTTGTCAAGTGAGGTTTTGGAAGCGGCTGCCCATGTCAGGAGGACGTGTGCCAATTGCTAAAAAAAAAGGCAGACCAGGGAATCCAATTAAACCACCTAGTACGGCACATCAAGGCTTAACATGATCAATGAGGATGCTTATTGATCATGTTAAGCCTTGGCATTGGACATATCTGGGGAACGAAAATTTGTTTGCGATATTTGTTCTACAAAATATCCAGAAGCAATACCACTATGTCGAATCATTACATGAACCATAATAAGACCCCTTGGGGGATTTCTTATGCAAAACGGGTTGCCACAGGAGATCCAATCAACGAAAGGTCAAAAATCTTAAAGGAAATTCTTTTCCAGTTCGGACTTAGTCATTGGGCTACTAGAAAATAATCTTATTGACGTCAGTAGCAGTCCCAGGGTTTTTCCCTGTATTTTCAACCCTTAGTTACATAGTACAAGCATGTGTACACATTACCGCATGACAAACGCTCCAAATAGACATAATGGATATCCATTACCTGGGATAGATGATATCAGTGACCTAGTGGGCCATAAGTATATGTAAAAGGTGGATCTTATTATTATTATTATTATTATTATTATTATTATTATTATTATTATTATTAAAGATTCGCCGGTATTATCCGGCCCGGGCCTTTTCCAAGTGGTGGCCCGGCCTTGGCTCCCTCTTTAGGGAGTGTCTGAGACCTAAGTCTCACATGGGAGGAGGCACAAGTACCTCCTCATCTTTGGGACCAACTGTTCCCAGACCTAGCCACAAGCTAGGCATCTCTGGTCTGCCATCCTCGCCCCAAGGGGGCAAATGGGAATGACAGTCTTGTGAGCTGAAAGCTCGGGCTCAGGCACCTACCCTACCCTAGAAGGGCTGGGCATGGTGTTGATCAAGGTGGATCTGTCAATATTTACCACCAATATCTTTGACAGTGTAAAAAAAAAAAATCTCTGCTTTGACTATATGGGGAGATTTGTTCAGTTATAAGGTTATTACATTTGGAATGCAAAATGTATTTACCACCTTCCAATGCTTTATATGAATAGTTACAAATGAATTTCCAGCAATGAAGCATATGTGGATAACCTTATTATAGCAAGTAATACTTGGAACTAGTGGCTGTAAGCTTTATTTGCTAAGCGCCAACAATTCTGCTTCACTGAATAAAATTTAAAAAAAAATGTGAACGGGATCAATTCAATTCTGCTTCGCTGATTAAAATTTAAAATAAAAATGTGATAGGGATCAATGTTCAATGGCTGTTGCGTCATATGAAATGGATGGAACGTATCATGGGTTTAGAATGTGTAGATGCAAATTTTGCTGGATTCTGTCCAATAACTAAAAAATGCATCTTCTGTTTATTTTTAAATTTTAGGGCTGTGTTTATCTCAAAGAAAACAATCTTTTGATGTCAGGCTGTGTAGATTATGTGCCAATTTTATTAATAAAATTGAGAATGTCTATTCTAATGATAAATAAGTCACAGCGTTTGATTCTATCTATCTTAAGTTAAATCTGTGTGCACACAGGACTCTTGTTAAAAATTTCTCTTCACACTTGACGTAAAACTTACTTATTACCTTCCTTATTTACTTACTGAATTTACTAATTTTATTAAAAGTTGGTCAGTCTTGCTTAGAGAAACTTTTGGATTAATTTTGGTCTCTGTAGGCCCCAATTTGTTGCTTTTTTTTCTTGGAAGAAACTGGAAAAATTGTATTATTCCTTTCCATGTGATAATTTCTGAGTGTCGCATCTGATTAACGTCAACTCTTCCGTGTTGATAACTTGATAATGCGAATTCTGAGCGGTTTCAAGCCTAATGTGCTTGCCTGTTTCCCACTACTAATCTCTTCGAAAGTTTTAAATTAGATATGGATCGTGTATGTCCTAAGTTTACATTTGTTTATTAAAAATTTACGTATTAGTTTCTTTATGATGATTTATGGATGTCTCTTCTGCAGTGCTCCTTTTTCTTGTCCTTAGACTTGCTCCACTTCTAATTCTACTACTACTACTACTACCTCTCTGCTACTACTACCTTTGCCTCGCTACACTCCCCTTTCTCTCTGTTGTACCACTGCCACTAATGTCCCTACTTCCTCCACTACTACTACGTCTACTACCTACTTCCTCCACTACTACCACGTCTACTACCTACTTCCTCCACTACTACTACGTCTACTACCTACTTCCTCCACTACTATAACGTCTACTACCTACTTCCTCCACTACTACCACGTCTACTACCTACTTACTCCACTACTACCACGTCTACTACCTACTTCCTCCACTACTACCACGTCTACTACCTACTTTCTCCACTACTACCACGTCTACTACGTACTTCTTCCACTACTACCACGTCTACTGCCTACTTCCTCCACTACTACCACGTCTACTACCTACTTCCTCCACTACTACCACGTCTACTACCTACTTCCTCCACTACTACTACGTCTACTACCTACTTCCTCTACTACTACCCCGTCTACTACCTACTTCCTCCACTACTACCACGTCTACTACTTGCTTCCTCCACTACTATCACGTCTACTACCTACTTCCTCCACTACTACCACGTCTACTACCTACTTCCTCCACTACTACCACGTCTACTACCTACTTCCTCCACTACTACCACGTCTACTACCTACCCCCTCCACTACTACCACCTCTACTACCTACTTCCTCCACTACTACCACGTCTAGTACCTACCCCCTCCACTACTACCACGTCTACTACCTACTTCCTCCACTACTACCACGTCTACTACTACTTACCTCCAACTACCTACCACGTCTACTACCTACTTCCTCCAGTACTAACCACGTCTACTACCTACTTCCTCCACTACTACTACGTCTACTACACTACTTCCTCCACTACTACCACGTCTACTACCTACTTCCTCCACTGCTACCACGTCTACTACCTACCCCCTCATCTACTACAACGTCTACTACCTACTTCCTCCACTACTACCACGTCTACTACCTACTTCCTCCACTACTACCACGTCTACTACCTACTTCCTCAACTACACTTACGTCTCTACTACCTACCCCCTCCACTACTACCAAGTCTACTGCCTACTTCCTCCACTACTACCCACGTCCCACTACCTACTTCCTCCACTACTACTACGTCTACTACCTACCCCCTCCACTACTACCACGTCTACTACCTACTTCCTCCACTACTACCACGTCTACTACCTACTTCCTCCACTACTACCACGTCTACTACCTACTTCCTCCACTACTACTACGTCTACTACCTACTTCCTCCACTACTACCACGTCTACTACCTACTTCCTCCACTACTACCACGTCTACTACCTACTTCCTCCACTACTACCACGTCTACTACCTACTTCCTCCACTACTACCACGTCTACTACCTACCCACTCCACTACTACCACGTCTACTACCTACTTCCTCCACTAATACCACATCTACTACCTTTCTTCCTCCACTACTACCACGTCTACTACCTACTTCCTCCAGTACTACCACGTCTACTACCTACTTCCTCCACTACTACCACGTCTACTACCTACTTCCTCCACTACTACCACGTCTACTACCTACTTCCCCACTACTACCACGTCTACTACCTACTTCCTCCACTACTTTCCACGTCTACTACCTACCCCCTCCACACTACCACCTCTACTACCTACTTCCTCCACTACTTTCCACGTCTAGACCTACCCCCTCCACTACTACCACGTCTACTACCTACTTCCTTTCCCCTACTAAACCCCGTTTAACTACCCATTTCCTCCACTACTACCACGTCTACTACCTACTTCCTCCACTACTAAACCCCGTCTACTACCTACTTCCTCCACTACTATCACGTCCTACTACCTACTTTCTCCCACTAACCACGTCTGCTACCTACTTCCTCCACTACTACCACGGCTACTACCTACTTCCTCCATCTACTACTATCTACTACCTGCTTCCTCCACTACTACCACGTTCTACTAACCTACTCCTCCACTAAATACCACGTCTACTACCTACTTTCCCCCACTACTACCACGTCTACTACCTACTTCCTCCACTACTACCACGTCTACTTTCCTACTCCTCCATACTACCACGTCTACTACCTTTCTTCCCCACTACTACGTCTACTACCTACTTCCTCCAGTACTACTATTTTACTACCTACTTCCTCCACTACTACCACGTCTACTACCTACTTCCTCCCGTTCTACCACTTTTACTACCTACTTCCTCCACTACTACCACGTATACTACCTACTTCCTCCACTACTACTACGTCTACTACCTACTTCCTCCCCATACTACCACGTCTACTACCTACTTCCTCCAGTACTACCCCGTCTACTACCTCTTTTCCTCCACTACTACCACTCCTACTACCTACTTCCTCCACTACTACCACTCTACTACCTACTCCTCCACTACTACCACGTCTACTACCTACTTCCTCCACTACTAATCACGTCTACTACCTACTTTCTCCCCCTACTACCACGTCTGCTACCTACTTCCCCACTACTACCCCGTCTATTACCTACTTCCTCCACTACTACTACGTCTACTTAAACCTACTTTTCCCCCACTACTACCACGTCTACTACCTACTTCCTCCACTACTACCACGTCTACTACCTACTTCCTCCACTACTACCACGTCTACTACCTACTTCCTCCACTACTACCACGTCTACTACCTACTTCCTCCACTACTACCACTCTACTACCTACTTCCTCCACTAAACCACGTCCCACTACCTACTTCCTCCACTACTACTACGTCTACTACCTACTTCCTCCAGTACTACTACGTCTACTACCTACTTCCTCCACTACCACGTCTACTACCTACTTCCTCCAGTTCTACCACGTCTACTACCTACTTCCTCCACTACTACTACGTCTACTACCTACTTCACTACTACTACTACGTCTACTACTTACTTCCTCCACTACTACTACGTCTACTACCTACTTCCTCCAGTACTACCACGTCTACTACCTACTTCCTCCACTACCACGTCCACAACCTACTTTTCCCCCAGTTTCTACCACGTCTACTACCTACTTCCTCCACTACTACTACGTCTACACTACTTCCACACTACTACTACTACGTCTACTACTTACTTCCTCCCACTATACTACTTCTAAATACCTACTTCCTCCAGTACTACCACTCTCTACCTACTTCCTCCACTACTACCACGTCCACTACCTACTTCCTCCAGTACTACCATGTCTACTACCTACTTCCTCCACTACTACCACGTGTACTACCTACTTCCTCCACTACTACCACGTCTACTACCTACTTCCTCCACTACTACGACGTCTACAACCTACTTCCTCCACTACTACCACGTCTGCTACCTACTTCCTCCACTACTACCGCGTCTACTACCTACTTCCTCCACTACCACGTCTACTACCTACTTCCTCCACTACTACCACGTCTACTACCTACTTCCTCCACTACTACTAGGTCTACTACCTACTTCCTTCACTACTACCCCGTCTACTACCTACTTCCTCCACTACTACCACGTCTACTACCTACCCACTTCACTACTACCACGTCTACTACCTACTTCCTCCACTAATACCACATCTACTACCTACTTCCTCCACTACTACCACGTCTGCTACCTACTTCCTCCAGTACTACCACGTCACTACCTACTTCCCCCCACTACTACTACGTCTACTACCTACTTCCTCCACTACTACCACGTCTACTACCTACTTCCTCCACTACTACCACGTCTACTACCTACTTCCTCCACTACTACCACGTCTACTACCTACCCTCTCCACTACTACCACCTCTACTACCACTTCCTCCACTACTACCACGTCTAGTACCTACCCCCTCCATACAAACCAAAGTCTACTACCTACTTCCTCCACTACTACCACGTCTACTACCTACTTCCTCCACTACTACCACGTCTACTACCTACTTCCTCCACTACTATCACGTCTACTACCTACTTTCTCCACTACTACCACGTCTGCTACCTACTTCCTCCACTACTACCACGTCTACTACCTCTTCCTCCACTACTACTACGTCTACTACCTACTTCCTCCACTACTACCCCCGTCTACAACCTACTTCCTCCCCCACTACCACGTCTACTACCTACTTCCCCCCCACTACTTACGTCTACTACCTACTTCCTCCAGTACTACCACGTCTAGTACCTACTTCCTCCACTACTACCACGTCTACTACCTACTTCCTCCACTACTACCACGTCTACTACCTACTTCCTCCACTACTACCACGTCCCACTACCTACTTCCTCCACTACTACCACGTCTTCTACCTACTTCCTCCACTACTACTACGTCTAATACCTACTTCCTCCACTACTACTAGGTCTACTACCTACTTCCTTCACTACTACCCCGTCTACTACCTACTTCCTCCACTACTACCACGTCTACTACCTACCCACTTCACTACTACCACGTCTACTACCTACTTCCTCCACTAATACCACATCTACTACCTACTTCCTCCACTACTACCACGTCTGCTACCTACTTCCTCCAGTACTACCACGTCTACTACCTACTTCCTCCCTACTAAACCCCTCTACACCTACTTCCTCCACTACACCAAAGTCTACTACCTACTTCCTCCACTACTACCACGTCTACTACCTACTCCTCCACTACTACACGTCACTACCTACCCTCTCCACTACTACCACCTCTACTAAACCTACTTCCTCCACTACTACCACTCTAGTACCTACCCCCCCCACTACATACCACGTCTACTACCTACTTCCTCCACTATACCACGTCTACTTACCTACTTCCTCCACTACTACCACGTCTACTACCTACTTCCTCCACTACTATCACGTCTATACCTACTTTACTCCACTACTACCACGTCTGCTACCTACTTCCTCCACTACTACACGTCTACTACCTACTTCCTCCAAACTCTCGTCTACTCTACTTCCTCCTACTACCACGTCTACTACCTACTCCTCCCCTACTACCACGTCTACTACCTACTTTCTCCACTACTACCCACGTCTACTATCTACTTCCTCCACTACTACCACGTCTACTACCTACTTCCTCCACTACTACCATTACTAACTTCTCCACTACAACGTCTACTACCTACTTCCTCCACTACTACCACGTCTATACCTACTTCCTCCACTACTACCACGTCTACTACCTACTTCCTCCATACTACCACGTTTTATACCTACTTCCTCCACTACTACCACGTCTACTACCTACTTCCTCCACTACTACCAAGTTACTAACCTACTTTTCCCCCTACTAACTACGTCTAATACCTACTTCCTCCCGACTACACTCTACTACCCACCTTCCCTACTACCACGTCTTTTACCTACTTCCTCCACTACTACACTCTACTACCTACTTCCCAGTACTAAACCACGTCCCACTACCTACTTCCTCCACTACTACCACGTCTACTACCTACTTCCTCCAGTACTACCCAAAGTCTACTACCTACTTCCTCCAGTACTACCACGTCTACTACCTACTTCCTCCACTACTACCACGTCTACTACCTACTTCCTCCAGTACTACCACGTCTACTACCTACTTCCTCCACTACTACGTCTACTACCTACTTCCTCCAGTACTACCACGTCTACTACCTACTTCCTCCAGTACTACCACGTCTACTACCTACTTCCTCCAGTACTACCACGTCTACTACCTACTTCCTCCAGTACTACCACGTCTACTACCTACTTCCTCCAGTACTACTACGTCTACTACCTACTTCCTCCAGTACTACCACGTCCCACTACCTACTCCTCCAGTACTACTATGTCTACTACCTACTTTTCCCCACTACTACCACGTCTACTACCTACTTCCTCCAGTACTACCACGTCTACTACCTACTTCCTCCAGTACTACTACGTCTACTACCTACTTCCTCCAGTACTACCACGTCTACTACCTACTTCCTCCACTACTACCACGTCTACTACCTACTTCCTCCAGTACTACCAAGTCTACTACCTACTTCCTCCAGTACTACCACGTCTACTACCTACTTCCTCCACTACTACCACTCTACTACCTAACTTCCTCCAGTACAACCACGTCTACTACCTACTTCCTCCTACTACTACGTCTACTACCTACTTCCTCCAGTACTACCCCGTCTACTACCTACTTCCCTCCACTACTACCACGTCTACTACCTACTTCCCCACTACTATACGTCTACTACCTACTTCCTCCAGTACTACCAAGTCTACTACACTACTTCCTCCAGTACTACACGTCTACTAAACCCACTTCCTCCAGTACTACCACCCTCTACTACCTACTTCCTCCACTACTACTACGTCTACTACCTACTTCTCCAGTACTACCAGTCACTACCATTCCTCCATACTAAATACGTCTACTACCTACTTCCTCCCCGTAAATACCACGTCTACTACCTACTTCCTCCATACTACCACGTCTACTACCTACTTTCCTCCAGTACTACCACGTCTACTACCTACTTCCTCCCGTACTACTAGTCCTACTACCTACTTCCCCAGTACTACCACGTCTACTAAACCTACTTCCTCCATACACCCAAATCCTACTAAACCTACTTCCTCCAGTACTACCACGTCTACTACCTACTTCCTCCAGTACTACCACGTCTACTACCTACTTCCTCCAGTACTACCACGTCCACTACCTACTTCCTCCAGTACTACCACGTCTACTACCTACTTCCTCCAGTACTACCACGTCTACTACCTACTTCCTCTACTAGCAGTACTACCACGTCTACTACCTACTTCCTAGTACTACACACGTCTAAATACCTACTTCCTCCAGTACTACCACGTCCACCCACCTACTTCCTCCAGTACTACCACGTCTACTACCTACTTCCTCCAGTACTACGTCTACTACAACTTCCACTACTAGCATTACGTCTTCCACTACTTGTCTATTTTCTTGTTCCCTTCTTTCTCCCGTCTCAGTTCCCCCTCTCCCATGTACACTGGTTCCCCCATTTTCGTGTGTTAGTGCCACTAGTTAATGGTCCAAGTCGGACCGAAACGTCGTCATAAGTTTCTTTATCCTATGTGTTGATTATTTGTGTATTGTTCCTATCACGGTATTGTGCTTTTTTTTATTTGTTTTTGCAGTGTACCTACCTTACTTCCTTTACTTATTTACTTCACTTATTTACTAACTTTTACTTGACTTTACTTACTAACATTTTACTGACTTTACTTTTATTTACTTAAGTTTTAAACACTGGTCAGTCTTAAGGACTTGGATGATTTCGGTCTGTTTTTTTGGGAGGAAGAAATTGCAAAACTAACCCTCCGAATAGTTTCAACACTTCCGAGCGACATCAAGATTAATGCGCTGGTGTGCTCTAGGTCACTGGTTTCTCTGAGATAACTAGAGAAAGCCTTTTCAGTTTGGCTTCAAACTTGGTGTTTCCTCAGGAAGGATTTGAATTCATTTGAGGCTGTGTATGTCCTAGTCTGCCATTTTGTGTTGAATAAATCGGAATTGAATCTCTATGTAACTTATGTATGCCTCAAGCGATCCTCTTTAAGATTGTAGACTGCAATGAAAACTTATGCCGCTCTCTGTACTATTCCTATTAGGTACATGATGCCGGGATGGTGCATTAATGGGTATAACTCTCTCGGATTGCGCAGCGACCGAAATGCATACTGTTTCCTTCAAGTGGCAGCGCTAAACACGAAGGGGTCATACAGCGTCTAGAGGAACGATATTTCATCAAAATGGTATACAATACCGACAGGTTGTTAGGTAAGACATATGCAACAGTTAGACAACTTCACATCTCTACTGTTCCTGCCTACTTTCTGTATTCGACTGAAGAAGCCTACTGTGTAGGCGAAACGTCTCGGAATAAAGTTGTCTAACTGTTGCATATGTGTCTTACCTAACAACGATATTTCACTTGGAGACAAATCACAGTGCCGCATCATCCATCGCAGAGTATACTAGAATTTTTTTGAGAGTGGTAATCATATTATGTACAATGAGGACAAATTTAATTTTCTCCGCCATGTGAAAAATGCGGAAATAAAAATTAGAACGGGTTGTAAAATTTACTCAAATCTCACAGCTGAGCGATAGATTATTGTGAGGGTTTAGGCGTGCAGCCTCGAATTAATTCATGTGCAGCCTCCTGGTCAAATAATTTGTGGGCTTCCACTCTAGGAATTATTATTATTATTATTATTATTATTATTATTATTATTATTATTATTATTATTATTATTATTATTATTATCTTCTTCTTCTTCTTCTTCTTCTTCTTCTTCTTCTTCTTATTATTATTATTATTATTATTATTATTATTATTATTATTATTATTATCTTCTTCTTCTTATTATTATTATTATTATATTTAGGATTACTCTTATTGTTATTAAAATGTCCCGGTAGTGTCGTGTACTGTGTTTGTGACGGTTCTTCATACGTGAGGCGGCTCGACGACTGGTGATGTTGCCACTCCATAACCCCGGCCCTGAGGAGTGGTGATGGCAGACGATCTCAGGCACAAGAACCAAGCAATGTTTCTATCCCACCAAAAGGAAAATGATAGGATGTATAACTAAAACCTTTGAAACAAGAGAAAACAAGCCACTGATGGTATTCTTTTGTCGGGTGTTCTTTCTAGACTGGAATGTTGTTGTCCAATAACAGCCTTTTTTTTAAGACAAGAAAATTGCCTTATAAAAGAGCTCAAGTATGTAGAGAGAACTTCTACGGCCTTTACCAATTCAGTCGAGCACCTAAATAAGTGGGAATTCTTGAGGTCATAATTTACACCTGAAAATGTCTAGAGGGATTGGTCCCAAATCTACACACCGAAATCACTCCCTATGACATCTAGGTGAGTATAAATAGGAAGCACATGTGTCTGGCACTCAGCAGACGGAGGATCAAGCCTATACCACGTCTTGCGCTGAATGACTCGCATGAGTTTAGCGCTTAACATGAATTAATAAAAAAAAATAATCCCTGTGAGAGCAAAATACTTCCAGTGAAAAATAGTGGTGCAGCCTTCCTTAGTGCATAAGGTGATAGATGTGCCAATATTCTGATAGCTGTCTTTAGAAATAAACTTAGTAAGTCCCTTAAGTCAGTAAACTGTAGTGCATACTGAACTGTGTGGCTAGTACCAGTAGTTTGGCTGCTCAGACTAACATGTGGTCTGGGACCAGCTGCTGGGGTCTTGACTCCAAAAGTCGTCTTCAGGTATCCTGCAGGTGGTGTAGTCGACTGGTTTTAAACTTAATAAAGAAGCCAACCAGAGCAATGTTCCCGCTGTGCTGACTTATACACTTTCATCCTTGCAAGATATTGATTATTATTAAAATCATGTGGAAGGTATTCAGGTTCAATTCAGGGAACTGGAGCGCAGATCCAATTCCCTATATCAAGAGCCCCTCACCAGCGTCAAGGAACCTCCCTTGAGGGGTGCAAGAAATTGAATATAGGATTAGCCTATGTATGTGGTTGCTGCGGTGAGTGAAGATTATTGTACTAGTATGTATGTTGCTTCAGGCTTGGCCAAAATTATCTGGATACTATTGGTTTTGTAAGAAATGTTTATACTTTAAATTTTTTATATCAAATAGGCCAATGCTGATAATTTCATTACCTGATTTGTACACAAAGTCACCTTGGGGACTCAATTACCGGGTACCGGACTTTCCGATACCGACAGCAACGTGAAGTTAGCTAGGTGCTCAGTAGTGGAAAGTGGGCATTCATGCACGTACATTACTGTTCTACAGACACCCCCCCCACACAAACACACACACACACACACACACTCCTGCACGGAGTATGCTACACTGAGCAGTAACACACACACACACACACACACACACACACACTTGCCACACTAAGTAATATACACACCAGCATCACGGCCACGAGGAACACTCTTTGTTTCATTCGGCAAGAGAGAGTTGCAGAAACTTCCAGCACATATTTTCAGTGCCGTTATCCGACAAACAAATAGTATAACTGATTTCCCAAGTAATATATGTCATAGACTAGCTGTGTGTAGGTCCTGGCCTGGTCTGGGACACGGGAACTGCTGCAGCACTCCCTATACACATAATCGCTGGTTTCCTGCCTGGGTTCCCTCAGGTCACGTTGGCTTTCACTAACAGGTGCAGTAGTTTTCTTGTAGAAAATACCGACCAACTTCCAGTGAATAAATACTAAGTAGTTCCATTTTTAATTGAATAACAATAGGTGTTCGATTTTTTCGAGTCTAGTCATTTGGAACGCAGGCAAGAGCACTGATGGAATGTTAACTAAGCAAGTATCATTTGCATTTTACGTTAGTCCCTGAATTATTTTTAGAACTTTCGATAATGTTAATTGTACTTTTAAACAAATTATTTAGGTAAAAATTGGTGCTGGAAAGGTCTGGAAGAGTGCATCTGGCAGCGCGGGGGCGGGGTCGTCGCCAGCCACGGGCGCCAGTAGTGCATCACGCCGCCAGCTGCAACACATAACTTCAACCTCCAGTACCTGTGTCCAATTCATCCTGAGGTTCCACACATCTTACCTACAGTAAAGACCTACTGGATTACGTGCAGTAGTCTCGTGTAAAAGTGGTAGAGACATCGTGGTGCAGGACGAGGAGGGTGCAGTGGCAGTGGTGGGCGTGGTGGTGGTGACGCGGGTGGCGAATCGATTCCCCCGGGTGGCTCCAGCAGGCGGCGGTGCGGCGGTGGTAGCGACGACTCAGTCATCATGCCGGCTCGTGAGCGAGCACCGGCACCACGCTACCACGCTCACTGACGTGTTCCCTGCGTCCTCGCACACCTGGCCCTCACAGCCATTCCAGCTCACATCTGACTAGGATATACTTGTGCTAAAACGCTTTCCCTCTTCGCCGCATCGGCCTATAGTGCCCACGTGTAGTGTCGGACTTAGTCGGCTTGTGTAGGAGTACCACAGCAGCTTCAGGATGGGAGGAGAAGAGGAAAAGCCTCGTGAGCAGGTCGATGACAGCATCCGCGTCATCTGCCGCATTCGGCCCCTCAACAAGTCCGAGGAGGCTGCAGGTAGCAAATTCGTTTGCACCTTTCCATCCTCCCGTGGACAGGAAGACCAGATGGTCTCAGTTGGGGTAAGTATCAAGTTTTAATAAGTCTGTTGCAACTGATTATCTCACGAATTAGTTCCAGTGTTAGTTTGATCTTATAAGCTGGAGCCAAAGGCACGCACTCGTCTGAAATGATCTTGTGTCACTATGAAATCTTGACTCTCATGTGCCATGGGAAGTAAAAGACGAGTGGTCTTCACTGTTTCTTAGTTTGTTTATGGGGAGTTTCCTTGGGACATCACAGTCTGGGTGTATACGGTACTGGAGCAGCAGCAGTAACGCGGCACTAGTCAGGTAGCAGGAGTGACGTGACCGCCGGATGACTAGACTACACAAACACTACCAGGTAAACACCCTGCTGCGTCTGCCATCACACGCGCTCCTTCCCTGCTGCTCCACCCACCTCTTATTTTCACTAATTATAAAAATTTGCCTTGCATTATAAGCTTCGAAGAGAACAGTTCTTCTGATGCAATACCGGCACCAGCAAAGTTGGTGCAATTATCATAGAAATTGCAAGTTTTCCCTGTGACTCACTTGTCTCAGGCAGACGACAGCCCAGGAAGGACGCACGCTCATGGCTGCGACCACCCCGCTGTACTGAATTTATATAAGATCGCGTGACAGAATATTTAAGCCACAGCAGGTGCGTTAATTGCATTGCATTTATTGGGCGAAACTATCCAGTATGTATTGAGAAATATTAGCGGCTGACCTTTCCAAGGACGTAGTGAGTGGGGAGGATACAGAGGACGTGGAGTGTTCCGGTGAGGAATTCTGCAGGAAACAGCTGACACTCGCCTCCACCGCCCGTGTTTACATCATCAAACACGTCTCACTGTGAATGGTGTCCCAATTTAGAATATTTTTTTTACTACCGCTTATAAATCGCTGTCCAGAGAATTTATTGTAAATCTAACAGGACTAACTATCCTTTAACAAAGTTAAAATGTTTGTCAACATTCTGGTCACCAAATGAAGCAAAGTCTACAAACCTTATTGATTTTCTTCTTCACATTTGTTCAGTAAGCTGATACCAGGTACAGGTGAGCAGGTTGTAAAGAGCTCACTAGTGTTGTGTCAGACTATTTACTTTGCTACGTTTAAAGCCTATACCGTTGACTAAATGATTGTGTATATATGTACTGAGAGATAACTCTCATTGTATATACAACTTTCGTTGTATATACACTGAGATATACATACTGAGGTATACACATCTCGGTGTATATACATAGAAATACACACCTCGGCGTATATAAACTGAGAAACACATACCTGTAATAAAGTTGGTAGAATTACCGAGAATATGTAAAGTAAAAGGACACAAGTGCAACTAATGTGACATTTCACTGTGGCAACGTTTCGCTCTCCAGGAGCCGTCGTAACGGCTTGACAAAGCTCCTGGAGAGCGAAATGTTGCCACAATAAAATGTCACATTAGTTGCACTTGTGTCCTTTTACTTTACAAACACATACCTCTCGATGTATATGCAGTATAAATCATACAGAGATACACACCTCTCAGTGTATATGCAGTGAGAGATACCTCTTGCTCAATGTGCTGTTAGATACACACCTGGCGGTGTATATACACTTTGAGACAGATACCTCGAGGTGTATATGAGCTGAGAGATACATGCTTCACAGTGTATATGCTCTAAGATACACACCACTCGGTGTATGTACAGTGATGTACAGCCAAAAGGCGCTTCGAGCTAAATCTCAGAGTGGAGAAACACACAAGCATGCCGAACAAGATTTTATCCTGACCACACATCTGTCAGTGTTACGACCTTTAACCATAAATCACATTATCCAGGTGTTGGTAGGGGCTGCTGCCAGACTGCCATCCAGCCTGGCTCGTCGTATGACAGTGATGTGTGGAAGCTTGTGGGAGTTGCTGTAGAGTACACTGACCCTCATTCTCTTGTTTACCTCCGCTCACTGGAGCGGCTGTGCCAGGACTGAGTCAGGAAGTGGTGCTGGTGGGCTGTAGGTGTGGTGGAAGGTGGGCTGCAGGTGTGGTGGAAGGTGGACTGCAGGGGTGGCAGAGGTGGGTTGGAAGGAAACATAGGTTAGGGAGAATCCTGGAGGTGGATTGGAGGAGTGGTGGAGGTGGGGCGGAGAGTGTGGTGAATGTGAGTCGGAGGAGTTAGTGTAGGCGTACTGGAGGAATGGTGGAGGTGGATTGGGGGACTTAGGGAAGTGAGCAGGTGTTCTGGAAGGGGGTTAGAGGAAAAAGGGGGTTAGTAGGAGCGGTGGGGGTAGTTTGGGGTTGTGGAGGTGGTTTGGAAAAGTGGTGGAGGTAGTATGGATTGGAGTGGTGGAGGTGGGTTGGAGGGAGTGGTGGAGGTGAGTTTGGCTTACTGGATGTCTGATACACCTGGCGGTGTAGGAAGACAGAGCAGTATTTGTACACAGGGACATTTTTTCCTCTGGCAATGAGGTGCGTCAAGGTGACAGGTGCAGAGAACAACACTACACTGTAGAGTCTCTCGTCGTCCAGTTACACGTCTTCTCCTGTAAAATACTGAGGAAACAGCACTTTCCAGGGGGTCTAACATATACATTTATATATACATATACATGTACATATACATATATATATATATATATATATATATATATATATATATATATATATATATATATTATATATATATATGTGTGTGTGTGGTGTGTGTGTGTGTGTGTGTGTGTGTGTGTGTGTGTGTGTGTGTGTGTGTGTGTGTGTGTGTGTGTGTGTGTGTGGTGTGTGTGTGTGTGTGTGTGTGTGTGTCTGTCTGTCTGTCTGTCTGTCTGTCTTCACATGTTGTAGGTCCAACGTTACCACTCACCCACCGTTATTACAACTGGATGATTTTTGCAAACAGCATTTCAATTGCAAGTTTATATTAGCGGCACCAACTGCGATCCATCTGTCTCATCCCACATCCTGAGAAGTTTTCACGGAATATCTATTCTCAAAACCACATGGTCCATAAAGCTAAGAAAAGTTGCAGCAGATGACTGTGAATAAACAGAAGACTGGACGATCCAAAAGCCTTCCAACAAAATTTTGATTAGGCTTCACTTTGTTGGAATGCTTGTGAATGCTTTATGCATTAACGCCAAATCAACCTCTCTTGTAGTGTTGTGTCTAAACTAAAGGTTTTTCTTTTTCTTCTAATATATATTTATTATCAAGGTTTAGGTGAAACATTATCATCAGGATCTGTCAAAGGTAATCACAATTTTGTTCTTACAATAGGCAAGATAAAAATAGTGAATAATTATAAATAGTGAATAAAGTTGAGGCACTTTTGGCAGCTGAGATTAGTTGGCCTTGAGTAAGCTTGTGAGCTTTTGTTATTTTCACTGTGAGATAAGACCTTTTAGGAGGACCGGAGCTTCATTTTCTTATTTAAAGAATAATTGTATACATCAGCAGTGAGCTGTTGCCCTTCTCTATATGACAGTTACACAGTGGGAACAAAAGCTTACTGTGTTTCTCTGTCATAAGCCATCACGCAGGATGGGGCAATCTGTCAGCTTGAGCTGGGAGACTTCAGCAGGACAATGTTGCAATCTGTCAGCTTGAGCTGGGAGACTTCAGCAGGACAATGAACATTCGTCAAGCATTCCAGTGAGGGTTCGTTACCTGCGAGAGCTTCCAACGTTTCATTCCAACGGTGTGTATAAATATGTTAAGATTAGAATGGGAGAGAAAAAATATGCAGTAAACAAATGTTTAAAATGGAAAAATTAAAGTTTTTAAACTTAGTAGTCGTGAGGTGTGATTTTTTTTAAATTGTGGGCGTAAACAAAGATAATTTTAATAGAAATTGAGACACAACAAATGATAAATGTGAGAGAGTAGTAATAAAGTTGAATTTCTGCTGGTTAATTTACCAAATAACATCAGACGATTATATATATATATATATATATATATATATATATATATATATATATATATATATATATATATATATATATATATATTATTATATATATATATATATATATATATATTATATATATATATATATATATATATATATATATATATATATATATATATATATATATATATTATATATATATATATCGTCTTTCAACACACCGGCCGTATCCCACCAAGGCAGGGTGGCCCAAAAAGAAAAACGAAAGATTCTCTTTTTTAAATTTAGTAATTTATACGGGAGAAGGGGTTACTAGCCCCTTGCTCCCGGCATTTTAGTCGCCTCTTACAACACGCATGGCTTACGGAGGAAGAATTCTGTTCCACTTCCCCGTGGAGATAAGAGGAAATAAACAAGAACAAGAACTAGAAAGAAAATAGAAGAATACCCAGAGAGGTGTGTATATATATGCTTGTACATGTATATGTAGTGTGACCTAAGTGTAAGTAGAAGTAGCAAGACATACCTGAAATCTTGGATGTTTATGAGACAGACAAAAGACACCAACAATCCTACCATCATGTAAAACAATTACAGGTTTTCGTTGTACACTCACTTGGCAGGACGGTAGTACCTCCCTGGGCGGTTGCTGTCTACCAACCTACTACCTAGGATATTATATATATATATATATATATATATATATATATATATATTATATATATATATATATATATATATATATATATATATTATATATATAATATATATATATATATATATATATATATATATATTATATATATATATATATATATATATATATATATTAAATTATGGATTAAATTATGGGGAATCAAATTCAAAATGGGAATTGACACAGTTACTTTTTGCTGATGATACTGTGCTTATGGGAGATTCTAAAGAAAAATTACAAAGGTTAGTGGATGAGTTTGAGAATGTGTGTAAAGGTAGAAAGTTGAAAGTGAACATAGAAAAGAGTAAGGTGATGAGGGTATCAAATGATTTAGATAAAGAAAAATTGGATATCAAATTGGGGAGGAGGAGTATGGAAGAAGTGAATGTTTTCAGATACTTGGGAGTTGACGTGTCGGCGGATGGATTTATGAAGGATGAGGTTAATCATAGAATTGATGAGGGAAAAAAGGTGAGTGGTGCGTTGAGGTATATGTGGAGTCAAAAACGTTATCTATGGAGGCAAAGAAGGGAATGTATGAAAGTATAGTAGTACCAACACTCTTATATGGATGTGAAGCTTGGGTGGTAAATGCAGCAGCGAGGAGACGGTTGGAGGCAGTGGAGATGTCCTGTCTAAGGGCAATGTGTGGTGTAAATATTATGCAGAAAATTAGGAGTGTGGAAATTAGGAGAAGGTTGTGGAGTTAATAAAAGCATTAGTCAGAGGGCAGAAGAGGGGTTGTTGAGGTGGTTTGGTCATTTAGAGAGAATGGATCAAAGTAGAATGACATGGAAAGCATATAAATCTATAGGGGAAGGAAAGAGGGGTAGGGGTCGTCCTCGAAAGGGTTGGAAAGAGGGGGTAAAGGAGGTTTTGTGGGTTAGGGGCTTGGACTTCCAGCAAGCATGCATGAGCGTGTTAGATAGGAGTGAATGGAGACGAATGATACTTGGGACCTGACGATCTGTTGGAGTGTGAGCAGGGTAATATTTAGTGAAGGGATTCAGGGAAACCGGTTATTTTCATATAGTCGGACTTGAGTCCTGGAAATGGGAAGTACAATGCCTGCACTTTAAAGGAGGGGTTTGGGATATTGGCAGTTTGGAGGGATATGTTGTGTATCTCTATACGTATATGCTTCTAAACTGTTGTATTCTGAGCACCTCTGCAAAAGCAGTGATAATGTGTGAGTGTGGTGAAAGTGTTGAATGATGATGAAAGTATTTTCTTTTTGGGGATTTTCTTTCTTTTTTTTGGGTCACCCTGCCTCGGTGGGAGACGGCCGACTTGAAAAAAAAAAAAAAATTATATATATATATATATATATATATATATTTATATATATATATATATTATATATATATATATATATATATATATATATATATAAGGTTACATCGTCTAAATAGGTCAGTGGTCAAGAAAAGTTGTATGGACCTGTCCAGACCTGTGTGATACTCTCAACTTGAGTGAAATCTTTGCCAACAATGGCTTGTGAAATAAGCTTTCAGAGCTTTGCAGAGATTTAGAAGCAGAGTTGCAATGGATGCTTTTCTAGTTCTCAAGAATGTGACTTTGGTTATAGCTGTCAAGGATGAGGTTTTAGTTCCTACGGAGGAGAATGAGAATCGCATTTGGTTAAAAAGGATGACAAGTGTAACATGAAATGCGAAGTGGCTTTATGTAACAAATGGAAAGTGGTTTCCAGAAGTAGGACAAGGATGGAATTTAAAAAAAAAAGTTGAAGGTGAGTTGAAGAGCGGGAATTGCTTTGTTGTTTTTCAGGACGAGTGTAGCCTCGCTGACAAAGAGATCAGTAGGAAGAATATGCTTCAGTAAGTGTTGACACATATGCTAAGTGATGGTGATATACATGCTAAGTGATAGTGACACATGGTAAGCGATGGTGATATACATGGTAAGTGATGGTGACATAAACATGCTAAGTGATGGTGACACAAACATGCTAAGTGATGGTGACACAAACATGCTAAGTGATGAAAAAGGAAATACTTGTTAGTCAGACTCTCTCAAATTAAGTAATATGGATCGAGCATTCTATAGCAGAGTGTGCGTTACCCTGCACCAGGTGTGGATAATGTGCTTACCAGGCTAATAACGTCATGTAATTGGCTTAGCCCCTTTATCTACCTCGGTGCCGGAAGCAAAGATGTTGGAAAATGTAGGACAGTAGAGTTGGTGGCTAAGTACAAGGTCACTGGAAGGAATTCCAGTCATATGTAGCATATTATCTAGAAGAGGAATGGGCAGTGAGTGAATGTCTAGGACAATTAGTTTAAGTTACTAGTTAGAAAAGTGCTGCGGGGATATTGAAATTCCGTTGCTAATGCATCTATAGATAAGAAAATGAGAGATTTTATCTTTAGTTAAATTTACTGGAGCAGTTTGACAGGAAATTTAGAATCTAGCGACTTTCTAGAAATTATCCCGGAATGGGTTTTAAAAGTTTGTGTTAGAGCGAACTAGAGGAAATAACTTTCTTGACTTTGTCCTGACAAACAAGGAAGCTCTGATAAATGATGATAAGGTTAACGAGAGTTAAGAGAAAGTGATCACAAATCACTGAGTTTCAATCCTCCATGGAATTATCTTACTAACGATAACAAAGATAAGGTCCCTAATGTTTGTGCTGCACATTATATGGATCTAAGGGATTACCTGGGTAGTGAAGACTCAGATAACATGACTAGGGATTGTGATGTGGGTAGCTGGATAGACAATGGTGATAGATGTGAATATGACTTTAGTGACTTTTTCCAAGGCTTTGGACAAACCCCAAAGCTACATGTATTCCTAATAGAGAATTTAGATAAAATTTGAATAGATGGTGAACAATATATTAAAACATCTCGTGAGTGAAAAAGAGAGTCATTTACAGGCGAAAAGGTCACTTTATTGATCAATATAATCAATTTATGAAACATTAAACAAAGAATAAGCAAAGCTAAAAGAGAATATCAAATTTAGGTTGTGCGGGAATCAAAGACCAACCCGAAAGGTTTCTTTCAGGTATATAAGAATAAGATTAAGGAAGAGATACCTCAGGCCAGCTTAGCGTTAAGTTCAAAAACGTGTGTACTATTTTTAATTCATATTTCCTATCCGGTTTTTTTTTTCATAAGCAGACAGAAATGAAATCCTGGAGTTTAATAATTACACAGGTCAGGCTGAGAATAAATTATAATGTAAGTCACTAGTGACTTAGTCCTCAAACAACTTGAGAAACTGAAACCAAGCAAGTCACTGAACCCTGACGAGCTGTTTTCAAGGGTTCTAAGGATGTGTAAAAAGAGAAATTAGCAAACGATTAGCTAATCCTTTCAAGAAATCACTAAAAATGGATATTGTAAAGGATAAATAGGAAGTGATTAATATGATAACTATTTACAAGGCGGGAGATACGTCCTTAGCTTTAAGTTATAGACCAGTTAGTTAATGGAATCAATAACTGTGAATGCAACTTTAAGTTTCTCTGTAATATGCATTCATTGGCTACTTTATTAGTTACATTTGTACACCTGCTAGTTAATGCAAATATCTAAACAGCCAATCACGTGGCAGCAGCTCAGTGCCTAAAAGCATGCAGACATGATCAAGAAATTCACCTGTTGTTCGCAGCAAACATCAGAATGAGGAAGAAATGTGATATAAGTTAGTGTGTCCGTGGAATGATTGTTGGTGCCAGACTGAGTGGTCTGAGCATCTCAGACACTGATGATCTGGAATGTTCATGCACAAGTCTCTGAAGATCACAGAGAACAGTGTGAACAACGCAGTTTTCTTATATTACTGTGTTCACTTCTGACTTATCTGAATTTCTGTTGAGTAAATATGTTGGTGCAGCACTTTCTGTGTTTGTCCTAAACTTTATTTGTCATGGCCCTCCAGCACCTTCCTTTACACTGTTCCTTATTGCTTGGCAATTTTCTCGTCTTCTGTTTCATATATATGTATGTATGCAATGTATGTATGTATGTATGTATGTATGTATGTATGTATGTATGTATGTATGTATGTATGTATGTATGTTGAAAAATTAATAACTTGTGTTTATATGTGTTGTTGGTAATATTTTATTTCCATTGTTTCACTAAAATATAAAAAACCTACCAGTAACGATAATCTTATACACTTCTGTTTGATATCTTTATTGTTGAAACATTTCGCCTACACAGAAGGTTTCTTCAGTCAAATATAAAGACATCAGTAGTAGTGACGAGGTTAAGATGATGTGATGAGTCCATCAACCTTGAAGGAGTTTTGAGATAGTCAGTCCCTCAGCCTCAGTTCAGTCCTTCAAGGTTGATGGTCTGATCACGTCTTTACCTTGTCATTGCTCCTGCTGTCTTCTTAATTATCCTTTGTATTTAACTGAAGAAGCCTACTGTATAGGCGAAACACGTATGTGTTACTCACCTACTTGTCGGTACTGTATTCCATTTCTAGCCACATCATACCACTCGCACCAAAAATAGGTATCCTTACTGTTTACTTCTTGAGAGCTCTTCGCATCTCCAGCCCTTGTTTCCTTTAAGAAGAAAGTACCTACATAACATAAGCTTTCACACGTCTTCAGTCCTCATCTTTCTTCATCTACGACTGCAGGCTTAAGGCAAAAGCTATCTTAAACAAATTCCCCACGAAACATTCCTCCAAATGCTACCGTGTGGTGGTGATGTCAGGAATACCCACCAGGTGCTTGCTAGAAGCAATATCAATCTTTCCACCATGAATATATCCTTCATCAAAGACCTCACTTAGAAGCGAAGTCCCACACCTCTAACTTCCACTGTGGGCGTCTACACTATCCCCCGTGGACACTGTCCCTAGAAAAATGTAGGGGAAAAAGGTATAAATCTATCGGTCCGCCTAAGTAAACACCGGAGCGCCTGCAACGTGGACGACTTAAAGAACACCTGTGTTCTCCACGAGACACTTTTATGAGTTGGAATGAGACAGAGCTCGTCCTCACTGAACACAACCTGAGACACTGACGGTGCCTAGAAGCCTCACTAACACCATCACCGACACTATGAGGCATGAAGCTATAAAAATTTCAGAAACACCGTCATACATAATACTCAACCAGACTAAGAACAACCTACCTCACAACACATGGACTGACATAATGCCATCTCTAAATCCCTCACTTGCATTTTCATCAGGTCACTACATGTCACACATCTCACTTCCAGACTATATACTGGCATTAAAAGTGATCAAGGTTCCAAGACCAAAACGTTTTGTAATGTTCTAATGTTTGGTTAAATATTTTTTTAACCCAGTTTGTGTGCAACAGTTACCAAGGTTTATATCATCTATGAAATAATATTCTAGATTAGCATATTTCCTTTCTTAAATTTTATTGACTAGTTGATCCTGCTTATTCTGATTTATTATTATTATTGTTATTTTCATATGAAAGCGTTAAACCCATGTGGGTCAGTCCGTGCAAGATGTCTTGGAGGCTCGATCCTCCGTCTGCTATTGCTATCTTTCCACTGGTTAGGGCAGTGGAGCGATGGTGAGAACCAGGAAGGAGGGAGGAAGAAGAGTGGGATAGGTGGGTTAGAGGAGTGATAAAGGGTGTGAGGAGATAGGAAGGGAGATGTAAGAAGAGTTAAGTAGTGTGACCACTTTGTGTGGGTTGTATGGCAATGATTTTACTCATATAATGACCATTTTATTAACATACTGACCATTTTACTCACACAGTGACCAGAGTGACGCTGTTGTTTTCTTCTCCTCCCCCATGATGCCTCTTGTGATATACGTTGGTTCTAAAGGAAGGTGATCGTTGTTATTATATATTGGATCTAATATGGCAGGTGTGCTGGCTTCTCCCACAAGAGATGATCCTTGAGTGTGATGATGCAGGTCAGTCCTGTCATCGAGTGTGATGATGCAGGTCAGTCCTGTCATCGAGTGATGATGATGCAGGTCAGTCCTGTCATCGAGTGTGATGATGCAGGTCAGTCCTGTCATCGAGTGTGATGATGCACGTCAGTCCTGTCATCGAGTGTGATGATGCACGTCAGTCCTGTCATCGAGTGTGATGATGCACGTCAGTCCTGTCATTGAACAACTGATGGACATATTCTTCTACTCCTCAGTCACATCATATCTAGTCTTTTTTTTGTTCGAAATGCTAAAATCTCTCTCGTATATGTGTTATTAAATGGTGTCTTGAATGAACTGTTAATAGTTTTTTTGTCACTTGATATCTATATTATTTGTATTTTGGTGTGTGTGTGTGTGTGTGTGTGTGTGTGTGTGTGTGTGTGTGTGTGTGTGTGTGCTATGCAGGTGTCAGTAACAATGATTTGTGAAAGGGGACTTTGTGCTGTGTCACACACACACACACACACACCTTCCTCACTCCACATATGTGTTGCAGTTGGTAATGCTGAACCGGATGATGAATGTGGCAGGTCCTCCACCAGCTGGTACTCCAATATTTTGCTCTCACCAATATCGAGCTCACTCAAATTTGGGACTCCCTCCAACACTCTGGTCTCAACAATACTGAACTTACTCCAGCACTAAGCTTTCTCTGGTAATTAAATCACTCCAACACATGACGTACTCTAGTGCTGTGTTCACTCCATCACTTAACTCCTTTTTAAACGCTGAGCTCACTCCAACACTGATTTCGCTCGAATACTAAGCTCACTCCAACACAGTTCTCAATAAATGAGCTCACTCTAGTACTGAACTCGCCACCAGTGAACTACATCTCTGAACCCACACCATCACTGAATACACCCCAACACAGCTCTCCATCACTGAATCAAAGCAGCTCTGACCTCACCCTAACACTGACGTAGCGCGTACGCAAAGTCAGAGGTGTCACCAACCTACTAAGTCTCTCTGCTGGTGTTACCACTTGCACAACAACCACGCAGGAACTGATGCAACAATAAGGAACATTATTCACAACTACTACGTGCCAGCATGTCAAAAGCATCAGTTATTCTGCTGTATTACCAGACTGTGGCAGGAGCATCGTCCAGTCATTGTCGCAGTTTTCACTCATCATGGAGTGAAGTAAACGGATAGAAATGATGGAAAATGGCAAAGCGTTGTAAAAGGAGAGACAATGGGTTATAAAGCGATCCTTTATTGGCAGCTTTTCGCCCACAGTGGCCTTCATTAAGTCACAGAGAGGTCTCAGATCTGTAGAAACAGGCCTCAGATATGTATAGACAGGTGTCATTTCTGTACAAATAGGCGCCAGATCTGCACAAACAATCTCAGAACAAAGTGGTCATTAAAGGCTGGCATTATGCTGCTTGTATCTCAATATCCATAAACGAGTTATATTCATTAATAACTTGTGTGAGTTACTTACTTTATCTTATCCCTTCACCAAGTCGCCGTGTACACTATTTACAAAATATACAAGGTTTTCCAAAACAACGCTCTTGCCTCACATTGAGTGTCCATGGTTCGATCCCCGGTACGGGTGGAAACGTTGGGCATGTTACCTTACACCTGCTGCTCCTGTTCACCTAGCAGTAAGCAGCTACTTGGGTGTTAGTCAACTGGTGTGGGTGGCATCCTGGGGGACAAGACTGAGGACCACAATTGAAATAAGACAGACAGTCCTCGATGGCGCACTGATTTTCTTTCGTTATCCTGGGTGGCTAACCCTCTGTGCAAAACGGACTTTCTTCTCTCCCAAACTCTCTTCTTCTATGAAGTCTCATGACCTTTGCTCCACCTATATTTCCAATCTCCCTATTCTTAACAACTTTCTCAGTCCCTAGACAAAAAAATTTCCTTTTCGCGAAACTAAAACCCTTCGTAGTAATCTAGTTCGTACCTGTCCTCCTGCTATTGATGCTTCTGGAGTCTACTCCTTTTCCTGCTCCTCTTGACTTGTCCTTTATAATACTTTGGAGAAACTGGCCGCTCTCGTTCTGACAGACTTAAAGAGCAGAAAGGAAGTATTAAACTTGCCGACACCAATAATGTTAGAGATCACAGTCATCCTGTTAACTGTTCCTCTGCCAAAATTGTCTTTCCTCCTTCTAACCTTCACAGACGCCGTCTTGTTGAAGCATCCTTTATACACAAGTTTTCTAATATGAATCTTAGTTGTGGCTTTGTCTCTGTAGATGCCTTCCTTTCTCATTACGGTGCCAAATGTTCCGAACTTCAGAACACTTGTGACTTGACTTGATCTTTATCTCCTCTCCTTGCCTCTTCTCCTTTCCTATATTTCCTTTGCCTTTCCTTTCGTCTTCCTAGATATGTTCTGTCCTGTGGAGTTTTTGTCCCACTTTGATTAGGGTTATTAGCTCTCCTTCAGTGCTCCTCTTTTCTCTTGTTGTTATACTGCCTCCACTATTACTTCTACTACTACTACTACTACTTCTACTACTACTACTACTACTACTGCTGCTGCTGCTACTACTACTATTACTATTACCACTTCCACTACTACCCGCACTACTACCCCACTACTACTGCTACCACTTTATACTATTTCCTCCTCTTGTTACACCACTCTTATCCCCACCTCCTTCTCGTATATATTCTGCCTCCCTTCCCTTCGCGCTTGTGTCTCACTAGTTAATGATCCGTGTCAGACTGAGGCGTCGTCATAAGTTTCATTCTATGTGTGGGTTATTTGTGTATACAGGTTATACCAGCACAACTCAGACCAACACAATTCACACCAACACAGCTCACACCAAGACAGTTCACACTATCACAGCTCACACCACCACAGCTTATACCAACAAAGCTCACACCCTGTTCACAGATGATGATGGTATAAACCGTGGTAATAAATACCGACAAGTTGGTTTAGAAAGACACGTAAGCAAACACTATGACATATTTATTAGAAAACGTTTCGGTCCTGGGACCTTGATCACTTCTAACATACAGAGGTAGAAAGACATTATATATATAGGCGGAGAGTGAGATGTGACGCACGTGACCTGAGGAATGTCATAAGAATATAAGAACATAAGAATGGAGGAACACTGTAGAAGGCCTACTGGCCCATGAGAGGCAGGTCCTTATCAAAACAACCTCTACCTATGATGAGGACGGGTAGACGATGAAATGTAAAGTAAAAGGACACAAGTGCAACTAATGTGACATTTATTGTGGCAACGTTTCGCTCTCCAGGAGCTTTAGCAAGCCATCATTACAAACAATGAACATGGACACAGAGGGTATATAAGGCTCACAGAGTGTGGGTGATTACTCAGTTAGGTACCATTTCGATGTTCACTTAGTCGGTAGTACGTAGTAGTAGTAGTAGTAGTAGTGGTAGTGACAAAATGTAATAAAATATGGTAGAGCAATTAATTCGACACCCGCCTCAATGAACACATATACGCATGTAGGAACGACACTTACATACACGCCGGTGTACAACACCGTAAATTCCACCAATCATCTTATGAAATTCAGAGGAGCCCAATTTGTGATAAACAGAAACTAATTTCCGCCACACGCAAGTGCCTTGAATCAGCACTGATCGCTGTTTCGAATCACCAATTAAACAAAACAACGGCAGAAAACTTCACCATCTACGAAGTCTTAGCAAGAATCCTCACTGACAACAGTATTCCCTGCCATCACATAGTCTCTACTGTTATACTACACAATAGCACTAGAGAGTGAACACTGCAAACAAACCTGCCATTCCAGTTTATATTTGTCATAATACAACCTATTTTTATGTTTCCCATGTAATAGCTTTTATATCCCTTTTATATCTTGTACGATTTAATGGCTCTACCCATATTGTATTACTTTTGTCCTACACTTACGACTACTACTAATACTAAACTAGTGAACATCGAAATGGTACCTCACTAGTATTCACCTCACTCTGAGCCTTTATATACCCTCTGTGTCCATGTATTGTTGGTAAATGGGCTTGATAAACGCTCCTGTGAGAGCGAACGTTTTGCCAACATAAATGTCACATTTGTTGCACTTGTGTCCTTTTACCTTTACATATTGTCGGTAATTCTACAAACTTTATTACAGACGATGAATTCATGTGACTCCTGTGTTGTTGGGTTGATGCTGCTTAAGTATCATGTATGCCAATGTTTTTGAAATTTTGTAGTTTCCAGTGTCATACATGATACTTAAGCAGCATCAACCCAACAACACAGGAGTCACATGATTTCATCGTCTACCCGTCCTCATCATAGGGCAGAGGTTGTTTTGTTAAGGACCTGCCTCGCATGGTTAGGCCAGTAGGACCTTTACCAAGTGTTCCTCCAGTCTTATGTTCTTATATTATTATGACATTCCTCAGGTCTCCGTGCGTCACATCTCACTCTCCGCCTATATATATAATGTCTTTCTACCTCTGTATGTTAGAAGTGTCAAAGGTCCAGGAAACCGAAACGTGTTCTAATAAATATGTCATAGTGTTTGCTTACGTGTCTTTCTAAACCAACAGATGATGATAAATTGACGAGGAGAATACAAACAGGAGTAGATCAGGAAAGACTACAAATGGATCTGGACAAGGTGCAGGATTGGTCTGACAAGCGGCTATTGGAATTTAAGCTCAGCAAATGCAAAGTCATGAACACTGGGGAAGGGGAAAGTCGTCCGGAAACAGTGTACAGGCTCGGGGGACAAAGGCTTCGAACCTGCCAGAAAGAGAAGGATCTCGAGGTGAACTCAGCTCACGAGCATTTCACCTGAGGCACAGCAACAGAGTAACCGCTGCAGCGAATACGAGACTGGCAAATTTAAAGATAGATATCAGGACCTCAACAAAGAGGTATTAACGACCTTAAACATAACATATGTCAGGTCTAGCTTATGTAAAGTAAAAGGACACAAGTGCAACTAATGTGACATTTATTGTGGCAACGTTTCGCTCTCCAGGAGCTTTATCAAGCCATTACAAACAATACATGGACACAGAGGGTATATAAAGGCTCAGAGTGAGGTGAATACTAGTGAGGTACCATTTCGATGTTCACTAGTGGTAGTAGTAAGTATAGTAGTTAGTAGTAGTTTGTAGTAGTGGTAGTGACAAAAGTATACAAGTCATGGTATTGAGCAATTAATTGTACATGAGTAAAAGGATATAAAGCTATATTATTGGGTAAACATAAAAATATGGTTGGACAAATATAAACTGGAATGAGGCAGCGTGTTTCAGTGTTCACTCTCTGTGCTTTGTGTTGTATATCAGGTGAGCTATGTGATGGCAAGGCGTTTATGTTTTCAGGGAGGATTCTTGCTAAGACTTCGGAATGGTGAAGCTGCCGTTGTTTTTGTTTAATTGGTCTTACGAAACTGCGGATCAGTCTGATTCAAGGCACTTGGTGTGCGGAGGAAATTAGTTTCTTTAGCATAATTGGGGCGTCTCTGAATTTCATAAGATGATTGGTGCGAAAATTTCGGTGTTGTAAACAGGGTGGTAAGTTGTCGTTTCCTACATGCGTATATGGTGTTCATTGAGGCGGGTCTGTCGAGGTTCTTGCTGGTGTACATTCGATAGATATTGTCACAGGCTCCACAGGGTTATAGTGTAAATCCTGCATTGACTGCGTTCGTGGTGTTTGGGTTTTGTCGGGTTAGATCCTTTATTGAAGTAGTTAGTAGCGATGGCGACTTGGGTTAGCTTGTGAAAGTACTTTTGAGACGTTTAGTGCAACCTGGGCTGTTGGGAAGAATAGAACTTTGTTGGGGGCGGTGTTGATGCGTGGAGACTTTGTGATCTGAAGAGCTCTTTTTCTTGCTGTCTTTGATGGGTGAAAAAAGAAGGAAAATTGTAACTCAGTGAATGTTTGGTGAATGTATGTTACATTCCTCGATCAAGAAACTCAGGACTACAAATTCGAGTTTGCTCTTAGGAAAAAACCCGGGATGATGATGCCCTTCTTTTGGTTCTTGGTATCTTGACTGGGATAGAAGTGTGTGAGATCATTTTTATTGGTGGGTTTCCGATATTACAACTTGAATTCTTAGTTGTTGTCTTACTTTGTGAATGAGGGACGTCGAGGAAAAAGGTAGACTTAGTCATTGGAACTCTTCTTTAGTTTTGTTAAAAAACTGAATCGCTGGGTTCAACTGCGGTTGAGCCTGCCTGAAGATCCAGCTACATCCAAAAACGTTTTGTGATGGAATGGTTTGAAGAAACGACATGTTGAAGATTGAGACACTTATGCAGCTGTGGGGAATCTTTATTCAGGAAACGTTTCGCCACACAGTGGCCTTCACTCAGTCCATACTAACCTTTGGACATAGACCTACTTCGACTAGTGGAGGGTATCCACTATGATCCCGCCTCCGTCTGCTTCAAGTCACCTCACTACAGTATATAAGCCACGTCTACGGCCTATGCTGGCATTCTACAAGAGTGATGTGAATTGAACACATCGACTCCAGGCTGAGGGATAGATTACCTCATTCTCCTCTCTCCTTCGCCTTCCTCTTTGTATTGGATGATGAAGCCACTGTGTGGCGGAACGTTTCCTGAATATAAAGATTCCCACATGCTGCTAAGTGTCTCATCTTCAAAACTTGTCGTTTTTCAATACAACCATTCATCACAACTGTCAGACACTGCAGCATCATGGAGATCTTTTACAAAGATTTCTTCAACGCTTGTTCACCTTTGGACAAAGACCTATTCGACTAGTGGATAGGTACCACTATGATCCCGCTCCGTCTGCTTCAAGTCACATCCACAACAGTATTAGAGACACGTCTACGGGCCCAATTGCTGTACATTCTACAAGATTGATGGATGTACACATCGACTCCCAGGGCTGAGGGACTGATTATCACTCATTCTCATCCTCTCCTTACGCCTTCCTCTTTGTATTGGACTGATGAAGCCATGTGTGGGCGAAAGTTTCCGGAATAAAGTTCCCACATGCCTGATAAGTGGTTCTATTCTTCATCAAAACGTTTAGGAGTATATTAGAGGCATCGTCACGTAACGTTACATAACCAAGTGACGACTCTTTGAAGGGATGATGTTGGCGAAGTGGTCGGACTCTAGGTGTTCCATGAATAAGTGGCTAGGACGGCAAATTTGGGGACCCCATTCCCATGCCGTAGTTTGTTTGTTAGAGTTGTCATTGAAGGAAAAAACAGTTGAAGTTATAACACAGAGTTCAATCATGTCAACAAAATCTCGGAGGTAGGTAAAGGGAAGCTTAAGGTCCTGGTTGACTTTTACGTCGTAGAACTTCCGATGGCTTTTTTGGTAGGTACTTTTGTTTGAAGAGGGAAGTCACATCCAAACTGCTTAGTTTCTTGTTACGGAGGAGAGGTTACGGATGAGGTGAGAAGGTCGCCTGAGTGTTTAAGATGTGCGGGGCTGATGGTCCCAGAAGGCAGGAAAGATGTTGGCAGAATCCGGCTAGTTTGTGTGGAGCACTGCCTATTCTGACTTGATGGTATGAGGGGGAATTTATTGTGTTTATGGGTCTTGGGCTAAAAACATAAATGTGTGCTGGTTTAGGGTTTGCTTGGTAAACAAGTACAGAAGTTTCTTCCCTTCTCTAGTGCGTTTGAGGTATGTGTCTGGTTTTGTATTAGAAAGTCTTTGGTGAGCGTCTCCCCACAGTTGAGTGCTGTTGGGTTCGTAAGTAGATTGATCATTAAAAAGGGTCCATCCCCATTTTAGTGTTTTAGTACTCTGGTGTTGGTATGACGACTCCATCCTTTGTCGCGGTGGTGACGATAATGGTTGGGTCGTTGGCGAGGTCCTTAAGGGCAGTGATGTATCTTCTAGGAAGATTAGAAGAAGAAGGTTCACATAAAGCTGCAGTGAGAAGGCCCTGGTATATAACCCTTCTGGAAGTTGCTGTCACTGTGTCTATGGTTCCTGGTAACAAGATGAGTTGATAGTTAGGTTTGCGTATGTTGGTGGTAAATTTGAGTCCCAGACTCAGTGCTTGTTTCTCGTAGTCGGTTAAGGTGCGTGACGATAAGTTGTTTATCAGGGATTCGCGTCCCATTTCCTTCCATCGACTGTTAGTGCAGAGGTACTGAAGTTTGCGATTGAGTTTGATCTTCTGTTGGAGGGTTAGCTGTGCGTGACTGTGCTGAGAATATGCTCGCAGTGTGTTGGTCAATCGAAGGACTGGCCCTCATATTCCTTGCAGTTTCAAAGGTTTCCTTAGCGAGGTTAGAAAAGTTCTTCGGCACATTCTGTTAATGTAAGCTTGGGTTAGTGGAGAGAAGGGTGCTTGGAGTTGGAGAGTTGTTGCAGGAGTAGACTTAGGGATCACTTCTCTGCAGGCAATCCTGTAGGAGTTGTTGTCTGTTGCGATAGTCTGTGAGCACGAAGAAGGGTGTCCAAATAACGTCTGCATGAAATGTCCATTATGTTGCGGTGTCGACAGATTGTATAAAGTTGGTAGAATTACGACAATATGTAAAGTTAAAGGACACAAGTGCAACTAATGTGACATTTATTGTGGCAAACGCATTTCGCTCTCCAGGAGCTTTATCAAGCCATTACAAAAACAATATATGGACCAGGGGTATATAAAGGCTCAGAGTGAGGTGAATACTAGTGGAGGTACCATTTCGATGTTCACTAGTGGTAGTAGTAGTAGTGTAGTAGTTAGTAGACCCAAACTAGTGTAGTAGTGGTAGTGACAAAAGTAAAACAATATGGTAGAGCAATTAATGTGTAACATGAGTAAAAGGATATAAAAAAGCTAATTACTTTGGGTAAACATAAAATAGGTGGACAAATATAAAACTGGAATGAGGCAGCTTGTTTCAGTGTCATCACTCTCTGTGCTTTGTGTAGTTATCAGGAGAGACTATGTGATGGCAGGGTTTATGTTTTTCAGGAGGATTCTTTGCTAAGACTTCGCGAGATGGTGTAAGCTTGCCGTTGTGTTTGTTTAATTGTATTCGAAACAGCGATCAGTGCTGATTCAAGCACTTGCGTTGTGCGGAAATTAGTTCTTTTTATCACCTTAATTGGGCGTCTCTGAATTTCATAAGATGATTGGTGGAAATTTCGGTGTAGTTACACGGCGTTGTTTAAGTTGTCGTTCCTACATGCGTATATGTGTTCATTGAGGCGGGGGTTGAGGTTTCTTGCGTTTCACCTACGTAGATCTTGTCACAGCCTCCACAGGGTATAGTTGTAAAACTCCTGCATTGAATGGTTCGTGGTGCTTGGTTTTGTCCTGTTAGATCCTTTATTGAGTGGTGAAGCGATCGGCGACTCTGGTGTTAGCTTGTTGAAAGTACTTTGGAGACGTTTAGTGCACCTGGCTGTTGGGAAGAATTATAACTTTGTTGGCGAGCGGTTGATCACTCTTCAATTGTCTGTTTTTCAAAACAATTCTCACAAACTGTCAGACATGCTTTCATGGGATCTTGATACAAAGGAATTCTTTAAAAACCTTTTGGTAAAAGACACTTATGTACAGTTTTCAGGACATTTATTAAAGGAAACGTTTTCGCCCACGGGTGGCTTCTTCAGTTCCCTAATACAGAGAAAACTAAGAAAACGCGTATATATAGTGGCAGGATCAGATGAAAGTGGAGTTGTTGGGTAGAGGTTGGAAGTAGTAGTAGTGAACATTAGAATGTGTATAAATACCGACAGGTTGTTAGGTAAGGACACATATGCAACAGTTAGGTATCTTTATTTCGAAAACGTTTCGCCTACACAGTAGGCTTCTTCAGTCGAGTACAGAAAAGTTGATAGAAGCAGAAGATACTTGAAGACGATGTAATCAGTCCATCACCCTTGAAGTTTTGAGGTGGTCAGTCCCTCAGTCTGGAGAAGAGCATTGTTTCAGACTATGGTAGTAGTAGTAGTAGTGGAACTAAGGAGGTGAGACGGATGGCTAGAGAGGAACCTCTCTAGCAGATGTCAGTAGGTCCCTCTCTAGCCATCCGTCTCACCTCCTTAGCTCCATTACTACTACTACTACTATCACCTCTACCCACACGTCACTTCACCTGACTCCTGCCACTATATATACGCCTTTTCTTAGTTTTCTCTGTATTAGGACTGAAGAAGCCACTCGTGGCGAAACGTTTCCTTTAATAAATGTCTTTTTCCACATCTTGTCGGTATCACCATTCCATTTCCTCTTCAAAACTTGTCCAACCTTTGGACAAAGACCTACTTCGACTAGTGGATGGTACCACTATGACCCCGCCTCATCCTGCTTTGCCTCACCTGACTACAGTATATAAGCTACGTCTACGGCCCTATGCTGTACGTTCTACAAGATTGATGGACTGAACATGTCGATTCCAGGCTGAGGGACTGATTACCTCAAACTCCTCCTCCCCTTACACCTTTCTACTTTGTATTGGACTGATGAAGCCACTATGTGGCGATACGTTTCCTCAATAAAGATTCCCATATGTTGCATAAGTGTCTCAATCTTCAAGGAGAGGAGTAGTTTGAGGTAATCAGTCCCTCAGCCTGGAGTCGATGCATTCAAACCATCAATTTTGTAGAAAGTACAGCAACCTTTGGTATAAACCTTGGTAATAAATACTGACAAGTTGGTTTAGAAAGACACGTAAGCAAACACTATGACATATTTATTAGAAAACGTTTCGGTCCTGGGACCTTGATCAAGGTCCCAGGACCGTGTCTTTCTAAACCAACAGCAACCTTTGAACGAAGACCTACTTCGACTAGTGGATGGTTCCGACTATGACCCTGGCATCTCCCTGCTTGTCTCACTGACTTGTATAAATGAGGGTTTAGTGCGTCCCAGAACCTGCAGAAATGACAACACACTATCCCCAAAACATTCTCACAGAAGGGATTTGTCTGCAAATATTATGCTTGGGGCATCTGTAAGCATGGGAATATCAGGAAAAAATTGGGATATGCTAACTTTTGAGTCCCAAAAATGTATGCGACCTCCTGTCTAAAGAGTGTGTCGTTACTCCTTCCTGTACTTTCTTTCACACAAAATGTATGTCCAATCCTCGGTCCTCAGAAGCAGTGTTACAACATCCGAACTGCCATGCATAACCATCTAAAAAGGGACCAGAGGCACAGACCCAACAAGACAAACAATATAGTTATGGACACCCAATTCCAGTGAATTTTTTAGTGGCACCGAAACGAAAAAGAAAATGAAGGAAATAACAGAAATAGTCCACACCTGGGAGCCTTGTGGATTGGAAGCGCAGCCAGTGGGCCACCCATGTCCCTCCAGAATTTACAACTACTAGATGCCAAAACAAAATCCCCCCAACAAACACAGAATACAACCTCGTTCATATTTGCTAAAATATACAGAGCCTTAAGCCATCCACCAACAAACCCAAAATACCTTTTATCAGTGGATCTTCTAGAGGAGTCTATGCAATGTTTGCGGCCTTCACAGAGATCACACAAAGACTCACTTTGACAAGTGAATGAAATATGGGATAGGTGGTTTCAACCTTTTTTAGATGGGACAGAATGAACAGGCAACCAGGGGGGTTGGCTGTATGTCAAAGAACTCCCTCATTGCACAGAGTTGCTGAAACACCACAAATGAGGTAGTTGAAGTTTATCCAATAAAGATCGAGAGCCAAAACCTAGTCATTGTGGTTGTATGTAAGGTCCAACAGATGCACCTTCCCAACAGTTAAGGAACAGCTATCTGAAAATTGATTACTGTTCTGGAAAACCTTCCAGCTCCATCCCCAAAATCTTACTGCCTTGTGGATTTCAACCTAAGGCATAAAAATGGGAAGAAATGTAGCGAATAATGTTATAGCAGAAACAAATCCTCTGGAGGTAGCGCATATGAAAGGTCATCACACACAACATGAGCTATAAGTCTCCTGCGATATAAACACACCCTAAGCCAGCAGATGTGGAGCCTAACAAGACTGAAAACACACTTGACCTTATCTTCAAAATAATGAGGACCTGATAAGAGACATAGAATATCAAAAACAACTAATTCGATCACCCCCTAATCGAAGTCCAGACGCTACATGCATAGGGGTCCTGACCAGCAGAATGCATGTACCTGTGAAGGTGTCTTCACAAAATACAACTTTCAACAACAGAACATCAACTGGGACCAGGTTAAATCATGTCTAAATTGAAACATGTTGGAAGATATCTTATATGACTTGGATCCAACCAAGTTGCCTGAAAGGAATCAACTTCTGGCAGCTGAAGCATGTTCTAGGCATATTCTCAAAGAAAGAAGAGAGCAGGAGTAAAACTTGGAGAGAAAAGCGCTCCCTCTACAGAAGACGACACAGAGTCACTGAGCTCCTCAGGAGTGCTAGAATATCTGATACACGAAAGGAGGCGCTGACCAGGGAAGTGGAAACAGTATTGATCAATATGCCTTACTTGGGAATCTTCTATACTATTCCGATAATATTTCTATGATCCAAATTTCTGCTTCTAATATCCTTTAACCCCACTACGTATTTATCATGTAATCTTGTGTACCTGTCAATGTATGATACAATAACAGCTAAACGCGTTATTTAACCATTTACAACTGACGTAGCATGTTTTGGTGTGTAGACACAGGTTACCAATCCATCATGAAGCCACTCGGTGTAATGAGCAATCCTGTGATTTTGTATAGCATTGTTGTTGAAGACTGATAAGATAAGATAAGATTTCGTTCGGATTTTTAACCCCGGAGGGTTAGCCACCCAGGATAACCCAAGAAAGTCAGTGCGTCATCGAGGACTGTCTAACTTATTTCCATTGGGGTCCTTAATCTTGTCCCCCCAGGATGCGACCCACACCAGTCGACTAACACCCAGGTACCTATTTGCTGCTAGGTGAACAGGACAACAGGTGTAAGGAAACGTGTCGAAATGTTTCCACCCGCCGGGAATCGAACCCGGGCCCTCCGTGTGTGAGGCGGGAGCTTTAGCCACCAGGCCACCGGGCCACGCGATAAACTCTACTAAATAGCTATCGAGCTTTTATAACCCATAATATGAGATATATACGGTATTCCTGTTATGTTTCAAGAGAGTAGATTCATTTATGTTTCTATGACAGAACTGTCTGGTGGCTAAAGCTCTCGCTTCACACGGCGAGGGCCTGGGTTCGATTCCCAACCGGAGTAGAAACACTGGGCGTGTTTCTTTCCACCTGCTGTCTGTGTTCCCCATCAGTAAAATGGGTACCTGGGGGTTAGTCGACTGGTGTGGGTCGCATCCTGGGACAAAACTGACCTAATTTGCCCGAATTGCTCAGCATAACAAGTGGCTTTCTATATAGTAGGATGTCAGCTAAGACTGTATTATATGTAAATAAAAATATTATTATAAAGATAGCGTTCGACTCCTGTCCTGTCCTGACCGAGTATTTATGTTGGGCTGATGACGCACTGAGCAGTGTGAAAGTACTTGAGCTAAAGATTCCCCCCCCCCCCGTGGCTTGTCTTGCATGTACACATACACACATATATATATATATACACGCACACAAGACATACCACGGGGAGGGGGGAGTAAGATGCTCTTATTCTGAGAAAACTTTCTCCCATTCCACCTGTTGCCACTCTTGCAACATTGCAAAGCTCCTTATGACACACGGAGACCTGTGAAAGATCTTGAGCTGAAGATTTCCATCCTTGTGGTTTGTCTTGCATTATTAAGATCTTATGTTCTACTGTTTGCTCACATGCTTCTTTAAACCAATTATAATTGATAAAGCCTCCATTGTGTGTATAATCCTACGGGTTTAGACTCCCCATGATAACAATAATAGTGTGATAAAAGTTTTTTTGAAAGCCGACACAAGTTAAAAAATGAGAAACTTGTGCAGCATTTGGGTTATGTTTATAAGTAAGTTTATTCAGGTATACACAAATACAGTTACATACATTATCATACGTAGCAGCATATGTGTAGAGAACCTGGGATAACTCAGAAAAATCAGACAAAGTGATTTATTTCCATTGGGGTCCTTTCCTTTATTGAGGAAACGTTTCGCCAGCCAATGGTTTCTTTAGTCCAATACAGAGAATAACCGTGGAAGATGAGGAGGAGTTGGAGGTAATCAGTCCTTCAACCTCAAGCTAGATGGACATGAATACATCGACTCCAGGCTGAGGGACTGATAACCTTAACTGTTCCTCATCTTTTACTGTTGTCTGTATTGGACTGAAAAAGCCACTGGCGGAAACTTTCCCTCAATACAGATTCCCAAATGTTACACAAATGTCTTATCTTCAAAGGCACCATTGATGAAACGCCTCTTTCAATAACTGTTTCCATTATTCATGTGCCGTAATACTCCCACAATTTCACTAGTCTTACTTGGCCTTTGTAACAAATGTGTCGTTTTCTTTAATACTGATGAAATTGTCGTCTGCTGAGGTTTAAATCGCCCGCCTCAACGCTCAGCTGATGGGAAAAGTTGCCGAGTGTCTCTGCAGACGACTCCCACTCACAAATACACACTCACAATTCATTGCAGAAAACGTAAATCATGTTCGTAGATGCAAAATAATCGGTAATATACAATGAAATTTGTCGATGGCACGTAGGAAAAGATGAGAATGTAGAAAATACAGTTTTATTAAGGGTTGTGCCAGGTAATTTATGGTGCGGCAACTATTCCATTCATTTGTGAAGTGCAGTGCAGGCCGGACGTGTGAGAGGCTGCCTGTGGATATACCCTTGTTTTGATCACCATCTAGGGTATCCAGGAGCGGCACAAGTAGACAGTGATACAGGTGAAATGCGTCAATGGTACTGAGCAGTTTAGTAAGGAAATATCCGGTTGCAGGAGGTAAAAGAGGCAGAAATTAGTGGTATTGGTCCGCGTGGTGTGGCACAGAAAGGGCGCCAACTCCAAGTGCCCAACCCATAACTTATTTGGATTTTATCGACGATTTCAGCGAATTCCCGTAGGTGATAGAAGGTAAGTGAGACCAACACAGGTACACGTAAGTGCATCCCCACCTAACCTCTTCTCACACTGTTAAGTTGTTCCTTGAGCTGATGCTTTCTCCACTGATCTTTAAATCGTTCTCATGAAAAAAAAAATGTCATCTTGAGGTAAGTATTGTGCAAAACGAGGTAACTTAATGAATGTTTATATCAGTGAAGGTGTTACGTGTACTAAGGAAGAGAACTGCTCCAGTTCTCCAGATATTGTACAAGCTGTCCAAATAAAACGTTTTCCCAGCAAAGATACCAGATGAAACAAATGGTCAACATGGATGAATAGGAGGCTAAAATATCCTCTGGGGGAGAAGAGAGGAATTTTTAGTCTCATCAGTTGAAAGGGTGGCTTTATGAATCAGTACGACCCTGCTAAAAGAGGTCAGAAAAGTGATAAGAAAAGATAAATAAAACTATAAAATTAACTGTGTATGTCTAATTTCCCTGACGTATATCCGGCGTATATCTAGGTAATTGGACACCTTTGCAACGTTTGGATATTTCATTTAGGCTCGCCAAGACCATATCAAGATAAAATGTGCATACCATGACAACAGTTATGTAATATACTCAGCAAGAGTAATGTGATATAACAGGTGACAACGGTAAGATGGCAGGAGTGTTACTGTTCATGGTTCCTTCTAATATCTTGAGATGTCGAAGCTGCCGTTATTTTGAGGGTCTGTGACGTGGTATGGGAGAAGATTCTTGAATTAAACTGTTACCAAAAGTTCTGTCTATAGACAAGGCTTTTGGTAACAGAAAGGGAATATGAGGCAGAGGTGGAGATATAGATGACAAGAGACGTCATAACTGGTAATGGTAGTTAGTTTAATATGTTTATTATGCACCCCATACCCATCCTGTGGGCGGTAGTCAAAAGATTACAGAGGTACATAATTGGTCCAGGGACTGGACTCCAAAGTTTTGATAGCTGAGCAAGTTAGAGGTAATGAACTCACAATTTACAAAGGTAATGAACTCACAATTTACAAAGGTAATGAACTCCAGGTAAGTCTGGTCACAATCATGACAAGTTACAAAGGTATTTACAGATTACAGAGGTACGTAATGGGTCCAGGGACTGGGCCCCCAAAGTTTTGATAGCTGAACTAGTAATGGTAGCAACCCTATTATATGAAAGTTAAGACACATGTGCAACATCTGGATATCTTTATTGTAGACGTTTCGCCATCCAGTGGCTTTATCAATACAGATTCTAGGACATAATAGGAAGACAGTAGAACTATATACAAACATGTTGCACATGTGTCTTAACTTTCATATTGTCGGTATTTTATACCTTTCTTGCACAACCCTATTATATGCGTCAGTGCCGGAGGCTTAACAAGTAATGGCAAACATGCGTCAGGGAACGTAAGTACGCCTTCAGTTACAACGACACGAACAATGCGTGCGTGGTTCACCATAGTTGGAATGGTCATCTGATGAAGTGCGAGGAGCCAGGCTTGTCATTAAAGAAATTACCGCCGAGAAGACGCCGCTTCAGTCTTCAGTGATCGCTGCTCCTAAAAGAAATCCAGTCCTTTCAGTATTTCAGTCTTGTTGGAACCCCAATGAAACTAACCCATGTTGACTTTTTTTTTTTTTTTTTGGGGGGGGAGGAGGTTATCCTAGGTAATTTACACATATATTACTATGTATGATAATTTGTGTAACTGTATTCATGTGTACCCGTACCTAAATAAATTACCCCTTCAAGACACCGTGGATAAGTGACAGAAATACGAGTGACCTGACGCCCCCCGCACCTGTCTTCTCATGACCTCTATAGAATTTATAAAATTTATTAAATAGTTTTTTTTTTTAGTGCTGCACAAGTGTCTTATTTACAATCTGTCCGCATATCGTATAACATAAGGATAATTGCCGTTATTTAAATACCTTGCTGTCTTTATGAGGAAACTCGATAAGTTCATCAAGTCATTTTCCTGATCAGCCGGGCTGTGGTGCTACGTGCACAAACAGCATGATCGATCAGGCCAACAACCAGGAAGGTTGGTCTACAAATGGGTCGCTGGGGTGGTGGTCCCCCGGAAGCGGAAGCAACTACAGATTCCAGATTGCAGAGTGCATACACTATGGAGAGTGCAAGTTTTCATTTGTGATTAACCTTAAGCACGTAATGCCTCCCTAAACTACCGTAACTAGCCTGGTAGTGTGTTTGTAACCCTCACTGAACTATTGTGACTAACCTGGTTGCGTTTTGCTAATCCTCGTTAAGCTTCCGCAACTAGCTTGGTAGTGTATAACCCTCACAATTGTGACTAGCCTGGTTGCGTTTTTGTAATCCTCACCAAACTACCGTAACTAAACTGAATCACAAAATCGTAATGACCATAACTAGCCTGGTGGTGTGTTTGTAACCCTTAGTAAACTATTGTGACAAGCCTGGTTGTGTTTTTGTATCCCTCAATAAACTTCTGTGACTAAACTACCGTAACTAGCCTGGTAACGTGTTTGTAACTCACTAAACTACTTTAACTAGCCTGGTGATGTGTAACTTCATTAATCGATCGTAAATAGCCAGGTAATGTGTAACCCTCACTGAATTACTGTAACTAGCCTGGTAGTGTTTGTAGATTCACTAAACTATTGTGACTAGCCTGGTAGTGTTTGTAACCTCACTAAACTATTGTGACTACCCTGGTAGTGTGTAGTAGGCGCAGTTATATACGGTATTCCTGTCATGACTTCCATTAGGTATTTGACGAATTACACACATTTATAATGCCTGTTTTTTTTTATTTTGAAGACGTTTCGCCAGCCAGTGGCTTTATCAGTTCAGTACAGAGATTAATACTCACCACCCTATTTATTGACTACTTTTAGCCATATCTTGAATATTTATCTGCTTATTGTAGCTGAGTGAACATACTATTGAAATATGCGCTGGTTAAGTTACTCTTCTATAACTTGCTCATGTTAAATTGATTTTTATATATTTATATTGATTTAGTAGCACTGACATTCAGTATTCGTAATTTTCGGGAATTCGGTGGGTAACTTAAAAAAAAAAAAACGCAACCATGAGAATGAACGCCTAACAAAACAAGTCGTAAAATGTTTCTGATGGTGGTGGTCAAGGTGAAATAGTTTAGGCAAAAGTAGGTGTTCTAGGTTGTTGTGTTTTGTTCGCATATTTTTTTTTTATTCGTGTGTATTGTGAGTAGCATAGTGAAAGATATTGTTTTCGAGAGTAGTTATAGTAACTGATTAAGATCTACCCATGACTTCCATACAATGTTTAAGCTGTCGTAGCTGGTAAATCCTAAAGGATATCCTCCTCGCTCTACTCAAGTCTTCCAGCTCAGGCTAACACATGCATTACCTCGTGTATGACACCCATCCAGTGTGATGGTATATGACAGGGAAATATAACTTGTCTTTGTTTCCACAGTGTAACTATCATGTAGAATAACGTAACCGCACACCGAGAATGCTCAAAATTTTGTTTAAAAGCTCGCAATGAGATTTAAAAGTGAGGAATGTAGTGTAGTGTAGTGTGACATGGTGGTACTGTCACGTCACCCTACACGTGTATTGTCCATCTCGGTTCAGCTAGCAGCAATATATTGGGTGGTCCCCTGTGAGCTGGCCCCTGGGTTAACACATCTACTCTTACAAGATTAAGGAACCTCGATTATTCGTTTGTTTCTTGGGACTCTTATATGGCTACCAATATTAATGGAATTATATTTTGATTTTATACTATGTTGCATTATTTAATCAGAGTGTGGGGAGAAATAGAGGTGTTTTTTTTCCGTGTATGTGTGGGATGTTCCTTGGTGCGGTCCATTTACCGAATCTAGGTAATAAAATTCGGGTACGGTATCTGATCTCTGACCATAAAGTTGCTTAGTGAAGCTTGGAGTTTGGAGAGTGTTTGAGTTAAGAATCTCCATAGTCCCTTATTGTAGTAGTTACCCAATTGTTGTTGTCATGTGTGGTTTTGTATCTATTTTCTTAGTTGTATTTTTTATTATTTTTTTTTTTGGTGGTATATGCGATTGTTTCATTTTTTTTCTATATTCTCTATATTGTATTTGAAAAAGTCTAGTAAGCGAAATGTCTGTTAATATTGTAACTTGTTAAAAGACACATAACGAAAAAATCTTAATTAATACGACGCTTCACTTGCACGAGGCTTTGTCATAAGAACATAAGAATATAAGAACGAAGGAACACTGCAGCAGGCTTACTGGCCCATTCGAGGCAGGTCCAAGTCTCCTACCGGCTTAAGCCAATGCACCCAACCTAGTCAGGTCAGGTCACATTGACTTAAGGGAGGAACACGGCAACCGACCTGGTAGCACAAGCTATCAGGTCCAACTCACACCCACCCACATCCACTCATGTATTTATCCAACCTATTTTTAAAGCTACACAACGTTCTGGCCTCTATCACTGTACTTGGGAGTTTGTTCCACTCATCCACAACTCTATTACCAAACCAGTACTTTCCTATATCCTTCCTGAATCTGAATTTTTCCAACTTAAAACCATTCCTGCGAGTCCTGTCTAGGCTAGATATTTTCAGCACACTATTACATCCCCTTTATTTATTCCTGTTTCCATTTATACACCTCAATCATATCCCCCCTAATTCTACGTCTTTCTAGAGATTGCAGATTCAGGGCCCTTAGTGTGTGTGTGTGTGATGAATGGTTTGAAAAACCGACAAGTTGAAGATTGAGACACTTATGCAGCATATGGGAATCTTTATTCAGGAAACGTTTCGCCACACAGTGGCTTCATCAGTCCAATACAAAGAGGAAGGCGTAAGGAGAGGAGGAGAATGAGGTAATCAGTCCCTCAACCTGGAGTCGATGTGTTCAGTCCATCAATCTTGTAGAAAGTACAGCATAGGGCCGTAGACGTGGCTTATATACTGTAGTGAGGTGACGTGAAGCAGATGGAGGCGGGGTCATAGTGGTACCATCCACTAGTCGAGTAGGTCTTTCGTCCAAAGGTTTGAACAAGTGTTGAAGAATTCTTTGTAACAAGATCCCCTGATCTGCAGTGTCTGACAGTTGTGATGAATTGTTTGAAAAACCGACAAGTTGAAGATTGAGACACTTATGCAGCATATGGGAATCTTTATTCAGGAAACGTTTCGCCACACAGTGGCTTCATCAGTCCAATACAAAGGAGGAAGGGGTAGGAGAGGAGGAGAATGAGGTAATCAGTCCCTCAACCTGGAGTCGAAAGTGTTCAGTCCCTCAATCTTGTAGAAAGTACAGCATAAGGGGGCCCTAGAAAGTGGCTTATATACTGTAGTGAGGTGACGTGAAGCAGATGGAGGCGGGGGCATAGTGGTACCATCCACCCAGTCGAAGTAGGTCTTCGTCCAAAGGTTGAACAAGTGTTGGAAGAATTCTTTGTAACAAGATCCCATGATGCGCAGTGTCTGACAGTTGTGATGAAAGGTTTGAAAAAACCGACAAGTTGAAGATTGAGACACTTATGCAGCATATGGGAATCTTTATCAGAACGTTTCGCCACACAGTGGCTTCATCAGTCCAAAACAAAGAGGGAAGCGTAAGGAGAGGAGGAGAATGAGGTAATCAGTCCCTCAACCTGGAGTCGATGTGTTCAGTCCATCAATCTTGTAGAAAGTACAGCATAGGGCCGTTTGACGTGGCTTATATACTGTAGTGAGGTGACGTGAAGCAGATGGGGGCGGGTCATAGTGGTACCATCCACTAGTCGAAGTAGGGCTTCGTCAAAGGTTGAACAAGTGTTGAAGAATTCTTTGTAACAAGATCCCATGATGCTGCAGTGTCTGACAGTTGTGATGAATGGTTTGAAAACCGACAAGTTTAAGATTGAGACACTTATGCAGCATAAGGGAATCTTTATTTCAGGAAACGTTTCGCCACACAGTGGCTTCATCAGTCCAATACAAAGAGGAAGGCGTAAGGAGAGGAGGAGAATGAGGTAAAACAGTCCCCCAACCTGGGGTCGATGTGTTTCAGTCCATCAATCTTGTAGAAAGTACAGCATAGGGCCGTAGACGTGGCTTATATACTGTAGTGAGGTGACGTGAAGCAGATGGAGGCGGGGTCATAGTGGTACCATCCACTAGTTCGAAGTAGGTCTTCGTCCAAAGGTTGAACAAGTGTTGAAGAATTCTTTGTAACAAGATCCCATGATGCTGCAGTGTCTGACAGTTGTGACGAATGGTTTGAAAAACCGACAAGTTGAAGATTGAGACACTTATGCAGCATATGGGAATCTTTATTCAGGAAACGTTTCGCCACACAGTGGCTTCATCAGTCCAATACAAAGAGGAAGGCGTAAGGAGAGGAGGAGAATGAGGTAATCAGTCCCTCAACCTGGAGTCGATGTGTTCAGTCCATCAATCTTGTAGAAAGTACAGCATAGGGCCGTAGACGTGGCTTATATACTGTAGTGAGGTGACGTGAAGCAGATGGAGGAGGGGTCATAGTGGTACCATCCACTAGTCGAAGTAGGTCTTCGTCCAAAGGTTGAACAAGTGTTGAAGAATTCTTTGTAAAAAGATCCCATGATGCGCATAAGTGTCTCAATCTTCAACTTGTCGGTTTTTAAAACCCATTCATCACAACTGTCAGACACTGAAAGCATATGGGATCTTGTACAAAGAATTTTTTCAACACTTGTTCAACCTTTGGACGAAGACCTACTTGACTAGTGGATGGTACCACTATGACCCCCCCTCCATCTGCTTCACGTCACCTCACTACGATATTAAGCCACGTCTACGGCCCTATGCTGTACTTTTTTACAAGATTGATGGACTGAACACATCGACTCCAGGTTGAGGGACTGATTACCTCATTCTCCTCCTCTCCTTACGCCTTCCTTTTTTGTATTGGACTGATGAAGCCACTGTGTGGCGAAACGTTTCCTGAATAAAGTTTCCCATATGCTGCATAAGTGTCTCAATCTTCAACTTGTGGGTTTTTCAAACCATTCATCACAACTGTCAGACACTGCAGCATCATGGGATTTGTTACAAAGAATTCTTCAACACTTGTTCAACCTTTGGACGAAGACCTACTTCGCTAGTGGTGGTACCACTATGACCCCCCCTCCATCTGCTTCACGTCACCTCACTACAGTATATAAGCCAGTCTAGGGCCCCTATGCTGTACTTTCTACAAGATTGATGGACTGAACACATCGACTCAGGTTGAGGGACTGATTACCTCATTCTCTCCTCTCCTTACGCCTTCCTCTTTGTATTGGACGATGAAGCCACTTTTGTGGCGAAACGTTTCCTGAATAAAGATTCCCTATGCTGCATAAGTGTCTCATCTTCAACTTGTCGGTTTTTAAAACCTTTCATCACAACTGTCAGACACTGCAGCATCATGGGATCTTGTTACAAAGAATTCTTCAACACTTGTTCAACCTTTGGACGAAGACCTACTTCGACTAGTGGATGGTACCACTATGACCCCGCCTCCATCTGCTTCACGTCACCTCACTACAGTATATAAGCCACGTCTACGGCCCTATGCTGTACTTCCTAACAAGATTGATGGACTGAACACATCGACTCCAGGTTGAGGGACTGATTACCTCATTCTCCTCCTCTCCTTACGCCTTCCTTTTTGTTTTGGGAACTGATGAAGCCACTGTGTGGCGAAACGTTTCCGGGAATAAAGATTCCCATAGCTGCATTAAGTGTCCCCAATCTTCACTTGTCGGTTTTTCAAACCATTCATCACAACTGTCAGACACTGCAGCATCATGGGATCTTGTTACAAAGAATTCTTCAACACTTGTTAAAAACCTTTTGGGACGAAGACCTACTTCGATAGTGGATGGTACCACTATGACCCCGCTCCATCTGCTTCACGTCACCTCACTACAGTATATAAGCCACGTCTACGGCCCTATGCTGTACTTTCTACAAGATTGATGGACTGAACACATCGACTCCAGGTTGAGGGACTGATTACCTCATTCTCCTCCTCTCCTTACGCCTTCCTCTTTGTATTGGACTGATGAAGCCACTGTGTGGCGAAACGTTTCCTGAATAAAGATTCCCATATGCTGCATAAGTGTCTCAATCTTCAGGGCCCTTAGTCTATCCTCATAGGGAAGGTTTCTGATACATGGGATCAACTTTGTCATCCTCCTTTGTACATTTTCCAGAGCATTTATATCCATTCTGTAATACGGTGACCAAAACTGTGCAGCATAATCTAAATGAGGCCTAACCAAGGATGTATAGAGTTGAAGAACAACCTGAGGACTGTTAGGTAAGACACATATGCAACAGTTAGACAACTTTATTCCGAAACGTTTCGCCTACACAGTAGGCGAAACGAAACGGAATAAAGTTGTCTAACTGTTGCATATGTGTCTTACCTAACAACCTGTCGGTATTGTATACCATTTTGATGTTCAACCTGAGGACTCCTATTATTTATGCTTCTTGATATAAAGTGTTACTTAACACCTTGTACTGTATGAGTATTTTTAATCACTTTTCGGCTACGCCGGCGGACATCAACATCCTGGTCGATCAGGCCTTCAAGAGGAAACTGGACAAATATCTTCACCAGAGGGAGCTGGACAGATACCTAAAGACGGTGCCGGATCAGCCGGGCTGTGGTTCGTACGTTGGATTGCGTGCGGCCAGCAGTAACAGCCTCGTTGATCAGGCTCTGATCCACCGGGAGGCCTGGTCGTGGACAGGGCCGCGGGGGTGTTGATCCCCGGAATGCCCTCCAGGTAGGTACTAGATCAACCAGGCTGTGATGGATATGTGAGACTGCGGTCCACCAGCAGTAACAGCCCGGTTGACCAGGCTAGCACCGGACGAGATTGGCCCATGACCGGGCTCCGGGAGTAAAAAGACTCGAAACTCACCAAAGGCAAAGACCAACAACCAGGGGACTTAGTGTGGGACTCTGCCTCAGGGACAGTGACCCTCGGACGCGATCACAGGTAATATCAACTAAGTCCTAATTGCTGCAATTGTGACTTGATTCCACAGTCTGTCGATAATGTCAGTTCTAGCAGGCTGTTCCTGCTAGCGGCCCACCAGACCACGTAGCCATCACAACCTGGCTGATCAGGCACGTTCAGTAGATAGTGGTCCCGTTCCTTCATGGTAGAATACATTTGATAAAACGAGTGAGGTGTGTGTGTGTGTGTGTGTCTCAGCATATATCTCATCTTAAGTTGTTAGTGGGACTGGTAGAGGTGAAGTTTTCTCTATCAACGACGTTAGGCTACACGTCCGCTATTTGGAACAAGATACTTGAGTGCAGTGCGGAAAAAGGTTTGCTCTTCTATACAGCTCGTGGTCTGGGAAGTTCCGCTGTTTCACTTATAAAATGTTTCTTTCATCTTGTCATTGTTTATGGAACCACCAACATGGATTTAAACATGATAAATCGTGTGTTTCTTGTGTTTTCTGAGCACAGTGAAAGAACACGGGCTTAACATCCGTGGGGTCCTAACTATTCAACCTATTACCAACACGTATCAGAAATATTGTGTAAGCGTAGGCGTAGTTATTCAGAAGAAAACTGGATCACCACAGATTAACCAGGCTGTGATAGATATGTGGGTCGGCGGGCCGCCAACTTCAACAGTCTGGTTCAGCAAGTAGCCAACGAGAAGTCCTGGCTCCAGACTTCTGCTGCGTGAGTAGGAAAAGCCTCCAAACAGGTCACAGGAATACCAAACAGTGCAGTGCAAGTTGGGTAAACAGGGCTAATAAAATCGCCTTAAGTCAGCACATAGTGGAAGTAACTAGATTAGAAAACACCTTTGACCTTTCATTCACACATAATGAGGATCTGGTACGGAACAAAACACAACAACTTCTCTAATAGAACACCACTTGGGAGTGGTCTCTGTTCTGGTTTCACCTCTTATAAGCAAATTCTGTTGCCTCTCAGTCAGCTATACCTTAATAAGTGAACTTTTCAAACCTACATTATCCCCTCAAGGAAGGTTCCTTGATGTTGGTGAGGGGCTCTTGATTTAGGGAATTGGATCTGTGCTCCAGTTCCCCGAATTAAGCCTGAATGCCTTCCACATCCCCCCCCCCGAGGCGCTGTATAATCCTCCGGGTTTAGCGCTTTCCCCTTGATTATAATAATAAATAATTCAAACCTACATGCACACGACTTGAGCAGCCCGAAATACTGAGTCTTCTGTAGAGCTAAGATTGATGTGCGGGACTAAGTGTCAAACACTCACTTCCAAAGCTCTCAACGGCATCCATTATATCATAACCGTTAGGAAATTGATAGGCCGGATAATTAGAACCTTCAGTATAAAGATGCGACGCCAGTGATGTTTCTCTAAAAGTACTTGTTCTCTCTCAACTGGAATACATACTGCTGCAAGCAAGCAACTCCACTTAATGAGGGAGAAATCACAGTTCTAGAGAATGTACAGAGAATATTTACTGTGTATAAATTCAGTGAAGCATCTGGTGAGGTCAGGTAGGACCGCAGGGACAGTGGACCCCAGAATCAGCTTGATAAAGCTCCTGGGGAGCGAAACGTTGCCACAATAAAATGTCACATTAGTTGCACTTGTGTCCTTTTACTTTACAAAAGATAACTGACAGCTAGTCTACGATAACTCGACTAGACAAGTGTATGAATAATGTAAGTTGCATTTACTGTGATAGAAATTAATGATTTAATAACACAATTTTGTTTTTATCTGTCCTGTATTTTTTTTATGTTGTACAAGAACTTCAGTAATGAGGAGAAAAACGTTTGTTTACACACGATGGGGGTAATTAGGGTAAGTGGCAGGAATGGTATTCCCAGCCCAGCGCTGATACGGACAACTTGTTACGATTTTGTTGTAATTTCAGTTATGCTTGTAAATTTAGCCGGGATGATTTGCTCGTTAGTGATGCTAATTGTCTCACGTCTAGATTAAAAAAATAATGAAGTTTGAAACACATTGTAATTGTAAAATTGTGACTAAAATCTTCATTGGATATAAAAGCCTAAATCCAGGAACACAATTAGTTTTTATTTTCGATAATGTAGATAATTAGGCATCTATACTTGCGATGCAGGAGAACACAGATCTTCGTGTTGAACCAGAAGACAGCAGCTGATTGAACATTAAAATGGTATAAAATACCGACAGGTTGTTAGGTAAGACACATATGCAACAGTTAGGTATCTTTATTATGAAACGCTTCGCCTACACAGCAGGCTTCTTCAGTCAAGTACAGAATTAGTAAGTAAGTAAGTAAGTTTATTCAGGTATACACAAATACAGTTACATAGAATTATCATACATAGCAGCATATGTGTAGAGAACCTAGGATAACCCAAAAAAGTCAGACAGAGTGACTTATTTCCATTGGGGTCCTTTTACCTTATTATTATAGTACAAAGGTTATAATATTTTCTTATTATTCTACAATGAAGATAACATCTTATTATCATACTAAAAAGACTATCTGCTACACAAGGTCATTAAGACTATTACAATACGAGGGTCATTACAAGGATAAGTAAAATTTACACGTATGTTAGCTAAAAAAATAGAAAATCATTCCCCTCCCTTTCTGTAGCTACATTCATCAGACACCTTTTGGCACTCTTCTTGAACTGGTTCACGTTTATGACTGGCTTTGACATGTGCGGGTAGTCTGTTCCATTCCTTTATTGCTGTACAATAAAAGGTGTTTGAAGCCTGGCCACTGACTGTGGGTACTACAAAGTTGTGCTCTCTCCCCCTAGTACTATGATTGCTTTGGTTCCCAACCTTGACAAAATTGACAGCAAGATATTCTGGACATTGTTTGTGAGCAATTTTATAAACATGATTTAGCTTCAGTTGTTTTACTCTGTCTTCAACATTCAAACAATATTGTTTCAGACTATGGAACAATGCTCTTCTCCAGACTGAGGGACTGACCACCTCAAAACTTTAAGGGTGATGGACTGATTACATCGTCTTCAAGTATCTTCTGCTTCTATCAACTTTTCTGTACTTGACTGAAGAAGCCTGCTGTGTAGGCGAAGCGTTTCATAATAAAGATACCTAACTGTTGCATATGTGTCTTACCTAACAACAGCAGCTGATAAATTAGCTTTTGAATTACAAGCTGTGCACGTGAGCGGTAAATATCCCGGGCCATTCATTAAGTGCAAGTGTGAGTGGTCACAAAGGTCACACCAACAGCTTTCTCGCGCAAACCCACAACTGTGTTTTCTTTCTATAACTCCAATAGGCTTAATTAAGGCTCACATTGAAGGAACACATCACGAGTTGTACCCTAGGTGTTGCAACTGTGTTGTAATCCCTTTCCTGAGTGTTGCACGTATGTCTTGGTTTCCACGACATACTGATTTGTTAGCATTATTTAACTCCAAAATATAATTTTACATTTCTATAACCCCAGTGAGTATACCAACAACAGTAATACTGAAGTATGTGGATGTTTCCGTTGTGATGTTAAGCCGTGATTGTGATAAAGTGGATTTTGTGAGAGCAGTAGCAGGGGCTGATGTGTACATTTTTGTGTTGCGTCTAAGTTGTTAATAAACAAGCACGGGATCCGTGTTTGTCATCCTAATAACACGTGAATGATTCCACATCACTTTGTCCCTCTTCATGCTTAAGACTCCTGGCACCAACACTCTTCCTCTCCACTCATTCTCTCTCTCTCTCTCTCTCTCTCTCTCTCTCTCCTCTCTCTCTCTCTCTCTCCTCTCTCTCCTCTCTCTCTCTCTCTCTCTCTCAGCTCAGGATAGTTTACAATATCTGTTCCACCAGTTGAGGAGAAAGACTTAGCTCCCACTGACTTCCCAGATGAAGTCAAGCGTTTGTTGACTCTGTTGAACAAAGTCGTAAAGCCATTGCCTTACCAGGTGAGAAGATGGGTATAACAAACTTATTGTCCCATCATATTCCACTTGAACCTGGTACTAGACCTATCTATATACCTGCGTACAGACTGCCTCATTCACAAGTTGCTGTCGCAGAAGAATTGATCAATCAAATGCTTGATGATGGAGTTATTGCACCTAACAATTCACCTTGGAATGCGCCCTTGATCCTAGTACCTAAGAAGGATGGTACTTGGCGCCCAGTGATTGACTTTAGGAAGTTAAATGCGAAAACTATCCCAGATCGCTTCCCACTTCCTGTACTGGGTGATCTTTTACGTAACATCGGAGATAACAAAGTCTTTTCAACCCTGGATTTGTTACAAGGGTTTTGGCAAGTCCCTCTTCACGAGGACAGCCAAGAGCTAACTGCATTCTCCACTCCTACAGGTCATTATCACTTCCTCCGTATGGCGTTTTGATTACGATCCTCCCCTATCACGTTCTCAAGGCTCATGACTAATATCTTTAGAGGTCTCATAGGTAATGCACTTATGGTGTACTTAGATGATATAATCGTCATGTCTAAAGACGTGGATACACACTTGAAAAGACTTGATGTAGTACTTGGTAAGCTTGAAGAAGCCAATTTAAAGATCAAACTGTCTAAATGTCAATTTTTCAGATCAGAAATTAAGTTTCTTGGTCACGTAGTCACTCCTAGAGGGGTTACGACTGACCAAAGCAAAGTAACTGCAGTACTAAATTTTCCAACTCCCAAAACTGCTGATGCCGTAAGATCCTTTGTGGGCTTAGCAGGTTTTTTTAGATCTTTCATTGCCAATTTTTCTTCCATAGCTGCTCCTCTAACTGAGTTGCTTAAGAAAGATGCTCCTTTTGTTTGGACCTTCCGTCAAGAAAGAGCATTCCAAACTTTAAAACAAAAGCTAACATCTGCTCCAATTTTGAAATTTCCAGATTTTTCTAAGCCCTTCTATCTGACTACTGATGCTAGTTCTATTGGCATAGGTGCCGTACTAGCTCAGAAGACTGATGGCAAGTACAACGCAGTTGCATTTGCTAGCCGAGTCCTTACGAAGGCTGAACATAATTATACAGTAACTGAGCAAGAAGCTTTAGCAATAGTATGGTCTTTAAAGCACTTCCGAGACATTTATCAGTACTCTGTTCATGTCTTGACAGACCATGCTCCACTGATACCTTTATTCCAGAACAAACAACCTACTGGAAGGTTAGCCAGATGGACCTTGACTATCCAAGAGTTCAATCCCACCGCTGTCACCATTTGTCATGTGGGTTTTCGATACGTGGATAGGGTAAGAATACTCACGTAGGCTGGTAGTACATATAATATATAACGGGAAGTATGGAAAGCGCCAACAGCCGACCTGCCTCTCTCTGCTCTCTATCTTGACTGACCCATGAGTGCCTATGGGTGAGGGGGTGTTTGAAATCCTGCTATGGTCAGCAGCAATATGAATACAGTCAGTGATTCACGCAGAGACGGTTGGTAGTGAGTCATCTACTGGTACACTGGTTACTGGTAACTGGTTACTACTACTGAGATATTAAGGATGAGAGTCTGAAATCTTCAAGAAGAAACTGGATCACTAGCTCCGCGGTGTGCCAGATCAACCAGACTGTGATGGATACGTGGGGCAGAGGGCCGCCAACAGCAACCTGGTCAACCAGACAGCAGGGAGGCCTGGCCCAGGGTCGGGCCGCGGAAGTAAGGACAACTTTGGAAACAGGTGACAGACGCTCACACTCTCAGTGGACGCTCTTAACACTACCTAATTATAGAGATGGAGTGCACTTTTAGTCTTCATAATGCTTAAAGGATCTAAATGCATTTTAAGGCGTGCACAGAGGACTGACACAGCATATACTATAAGTCTTTCAGTGCACTATAAGTCTTGCAGTGCACGGATAAATAAGGAATTCTGAACTTGCAGTCTTCAATGTCGTGGAATACTGGGGATGTGATTCAAGTGTATAAGTAGAAGATTGGCGTAAATAAAGATGATATAAGTAAAATTTTGAGAGTATTAAATCAAGACAGAACTCCCCCAAAAAATGTTCAAACTGGAGAAATTAAGATTAAACATTGGTATAGCACTTGAGTTGATGGGTCGAGCTAACAGCCAAGTAGCGTCATTGAATCTTATACTTAGAGTGGCTTTTATAATATGTTTGACAGATACCTGAAGGATAATAATTGAATAAACGTGGGCTTGAAGTCAACAGTGCTTTGCGAAACCCAATATTTTCGCTGAAGTTGGAATTTTGTGAAACATAAGTGTTTCTAGCAGAATATGAGTCTTCAAGTGTCTAGATTGATAATCCAGCTGGTGCCACTCTGCCATCCTCCAGAAATATGAGAAACAGACTGTCAGGTGGTCGCCCATCATCCGGGAATACTAAACAACGAATAGATCACAATGATTAGTGACTATTCTGGCCAAATTTAGTGCTAACATGTTTTTAAGTAGAGGAAGTCACCTGTTGTACTTTCATGTTGATAAGGATGCTGTGAGGATCCCATATAAATCGTATATCCAAGATGGCCATCATTTTTACCATTAAGTATTCGTTCCATCGTCTTTTGGATTAGGTAGGGAAAGGAAAGTGAACTAGACAGCATACATAGCTTCGAAATTTGAGTGGATTACAGTAGTAGATAACCTTTACTGCACATATAAGTTCCATCAAACACCTTAACTGCTGGAACACTTGGAAGCGCAGGCGAGAGATACATCATAATCTACACCTGGAAGATCCTGGAGGGACTGATCCCTAATATGCACACAGAAATCACTCCTTACGAAAGCAAAAGACTTGGCAGGCGATGGAACATACCCCCAGTGAAAAGTAGGGGCGCCATTAGTACACTGAGAGAAAACACAATAAGTGTCCGGGGCCCAAGACTGTTTAACAGCCTCCCACAAGCCATAAGGGGAATTACCAATAGACCCCTGGTTGTCTTCAAGAGGGAGCTGGACAGATACCTAAAGTCAGTGCCGGATCAGCCGGGCTGTGGTTCGTACGTTGGACTAAGTGCGATCAGCAGTAACAGCCTCGTTGATGAGGCCCTGATCCATGGACCGGGCCGCAGGAGCGTTGATCCCCGGAATACCCTCCAGGTAGCTTGATAACTTGTGACATTTTAGCTAGATAACTTGTTTCATCTTAGCTGAGGTGCGACATAAAAGGTGTGAGTTACGAGCTAAATGGCTAGCATCTATTTTACGCCGCATTATTCAGATACGGGGTAAAATACGTGCAAGTAAAGAGGCAGTACACTAGTGATGTAGGCTGCATGATGGGTGATGCTGGTCACAGCGTGCATGGGGCGCGGCTTGCATACTCGCCCAAGGTGATACCCTGCTTGTTATTCTTCTGCATGATTACACCACAAGACGGGGCACAGCCCACAGCTTCTTCCCACAATCTCTCTGTACACTCAACAGTCTGTACATCTAACTGCCCCAGTGTACATTTAACTGTCTGTACATCTAACTGCCTCTACATTCAACTACCTGTACATTTAGCTGTGGGAGAGCTACTGTTATCTAGAGATAATTTTGCCAGCTTCCCACAATTCACTATTATTTTTGTATCTGCCTACCTTTATAGTCAGTTTTATTGTTGTTATGTTTCATTTTAGTGTTAAGGGAGGTCACTCGGCTTTAAAAAAGTTGAATTAATTAATCCAAATTCGTCTCAAGAACGATTAAAGCATTGGCCATAAAATATGATCCTATGTAGATCAACTTGAACAAGAATTTCGTTACTGCCTTACGAGAGACCGGGGAGGAGAGTTGAGGCACATGGCTTTTGAGAGCAGATCTTAAACTGGGTCAGATATTGATTATCTAATGGGAATGTTAGTGGAGATGAGGCAGTAATGGAGCGCCCAAGAACTCTTGTCCTGCGACCTTTGTTATTCACTACGCAGTACGGGAATGGGCAACACTCAGTTCAAAACGCCTAGAGGCATCCACCTTGATGCCGGTGAGAGGCTGTTCCCAGGCACTATATAACCTCCAGTACAGACTCTGCTCATACTCTTGGTTAACACAAAACGCGGTGACTGTAGATCTAAACAGACCTGATACAAACTGAAGACTGATTTTTTTTTGTCAGTACAGATAAGCGCAGGGTTCCATGTGTGGGAAATACAAACAAAACTGCCGGACTGGAACTGGAATAGTATGCGAGAACCAACATAGTTGGAGTAAATGACACCTAGATGCAGTGGATAACTTTAATAGGAACATTTCCTCCACACAGTAGACGACTTAATTTTCACAGCAGCGTCGCGAGACCAGGTCTAGCTAGAAAAATTTAGACCAATATGGAAGCCTGGCCCCAGGTCGCGCTACCTGGAGGGTATTCCGGGGATCAACGCCCCCGCGGCCCGGTCCACGACCAGAAACCACTATTATTATAGTCAAGGGGAAGCTCCTGGGAAATGGGGGGTAACCCAGGCTTGATCTGAGTAAGAGAAAAAGTGGCTGGAATTGTTGGATGAAGATACCTTCCCTAGTATTTTTAGGCAAATCGGCGAAACAGGTGAGAGCCATGGTTGATAATGATGATACATACGTGGATAAAATATAAGCAACAGTGTATGAAGATTTACATCCTGGATTATTTATATTTTACTACAAATGCCACCCTTTAATAATAATAATAATCTATTTCTACAAGTACACGTACGAGGTATACAGACCATAGCTGATATCAGTGACATACTATATAGAAAGCCCCTTCTTATGCAGAGCATTTCAGGCAAATTAGGTCAATTTTGTCCCCAGGATGCGACACACACCAGTCGACTAACACCCAGGTACCTATTTTACTGCTAGTTAAACATGGACAGCAGGTATCTTAAAGAAACACATCCCAATGCTTCCACCTGTACCCGGGATCGACCCCGGACATCAGTGTGTAAGCTGAGTGCGCTACCAAGACACAAAATTATCTTGGCCTTGTGATGATCCTCTTACAGAATGGTGTCACTGGTCTTGGAAATACAGTGTACGAGAAAAAGGAATAATTTAAGCTTAAACACTTAACAAATTTCCTTCAGCAAGTGACTTAGCAAGTTTAATTTACAACTTATGGGGAGATATAGTGGGAGGGGCGACGTGATCACACTGTGTGGGAAGATATAGTGGGAGGGGCGACGTGATCACACTGTGTGGGAAGATATAGTGGGAGGGGCGACGTGATCACACTGTGTGGGAAGATATAGTGGGAGGGGCGACGTGATCACACTGTGTGGGAAGGTGTAGTGGGAGGGGCGACGTGATCACACTGTGTGGGAAGGTGTAGTGGGAGGGGCGACGTGATCACACTGTGTGGGAAGGTGTAGTGGGAGGGGCGACGTGATCACACTGTGTGGGAAGGTGTAGTGGGAGGGGCGACGTGATCACACTGTGTGGGAAGGTGTAGTGGGGAGGGGCGACGTGATCACACTGTGTGGGAAGGTGTAGTGGGAGGGGCGACGTGATCACACTGTTTGGGAAGGTATAGTGGGAGGGGCGACGTGATCACACTGTGGGGAGGTATAGTGGGAGGGGCGACGTGATCACACTGTGTGGGAAGGTATAGTGGGAGGGGCGACGTGATCACACTGTGTGGGAAGGTATAGTGGGAGGGGCGACGTGATCACACTGTGTGGGAAGGTGTAGTGGGAGGGCGACGTGATCACACTGTTTGGGAAGGGGTAGTGGGAGGGGCGACGTGAATCACACTGTGTGGGAAGGTGTAGTGGAGGGGCGACGTGATCACACTGTGTGGGAAGGTGTAAATGGGAGGGGCGACGTGATCACACTGTGTGGGAAGGTGTAGTGGGAGGGGCGACGTGATCACACTGTGTGGGAAGGTGTAGTGGGAGGGGCGACGTGATCACACTGTGTGGGAAGGTGTAGTGGGAGGGGCGACGTGATCACACTGTGTGGGAAGGTGTAGTGGGAGGGGCGACGTGATCACACTGAGAGTGATAGAAGATGTGTAATATAGGAAATGATGCATAGTATGTGTGTGTTGCATGGAACACCTGTGTCTGAAGCTTGTCCCTGTGTTGCATGGAAGACCTGTGACTGAAGCTTGTCCCTGTGTTGCATGGAACACCTGTGTCTGAAGCTTGTCCCTGTGTTGCATGGAAGACCTGTGACTGAAGCTTGTCCCTGTGTTGCATGGAACACCTGTGACTGAAGCTTGTCCCTGTGTTGCATGGAACACCTGTGACTGAAGCTTGTCCCTGTGTTGCATGGAACACCTGTGACTGAAGTTTGTCCCTGTGTTGCATGGAAAAACCTGTGACTGAAGCTTGTCCCTGTGTTGCATGGAACACCTGTGACTGAAGCTTGTCCCTGTGTTGCATGGAACACCTGTGACTGAAGCTTGTCCCTGTGTTGCATGGAAGACCTGTGACTGAAGCTTGTCCCTGTGTTGCATGGAACACCTGTGACTGAAGCTTGTCCCTGTGTTGCATGGAACACCTGTGACTGAAGCTTGTCCCTGTGTTGCATGGAAGACCTGTGACTGAAGCTTGTCCCCGTGTTGCATGGAACACCTGTGACTGAAGTTGTCCCTGTGTTGCATGGAACACCTGTGACTGAAGCTTGTCCCTGTGTTTCATGGAACACCTGTGACTGAAGCTTGTCCCTGTGTTGCATGGAACACCTGTGACTGAAGCTTGTCCCTGTGTTGCATGGAACACCTGTGACTGAAGCTTGTCCCTGTGTTGCATGGAAGACCTGTGACTGAAGCTTGTCCCTGTGTTGCATGGAACACCTGTGACTGAAGCTTGTCCCTGTGTTGCATGGAAGACCTGTGACTGAAGCTTGTCCCTGTGTTGCAGGAACACCTGTGACTGAAGCTTGTCCCTGTGTTGCATGGAACACCTGTGACTGAAGCTTGTCCCTGTGTTGCATGGAACACCTGTGACTGAAGCTTGTCCCTGTGTTGCATGGAACACCTGTGACTGAAGCTTGTCCTTGTGTTGCATGGAACACCTGTGACTGAAGCTTGTCCTGTGTTGGCATGGAAGACCTGTGACTGAAGCTTGTCCCTGTGTTTTCATGGAACACCTGTGACTGAAGCTTGTCCCTGTGTTGCATGGAACACCTGTGACTGAAGCTTGTCCCTGTGTTGCGTGGAACACCTGTGACTGAAGCTTGTCCCTGTGTTGCATGGAACACCTGTGACTGAAGCTTGTCCCTGTGTTGCATGGAACACCTGTGAATGAAGCTTGTCCCTGTGTTGCATGGAACATCTGTGACTGAAGCTTGTCCCTGTGTTGCATGGAACACCTGTGACTGAAGCTTGTCCCTGTGTTGCATGGAACACCTGTGACTGAAGCTTGTCCCTGTGTTGCATGGAACACCTGTGACTGAAGCTTGTCCCTGTGTTGCATGGAACACCTGTGACTGAAGCTTGTCCCTGTGTTGCATGGAACACCTGTGACTGAAGCTTGTCCCTGTGTTGCGTGGAACACCTGTGACTGAAGCTTGTCCCTGTGTTGCATGGAACACCTGTGACTGAAGCTTGTCCCTGTGTTGCATGGAACACCTGTGACTGAAGCTTGTCCTTGTGTTGCATGGAACACCTGTGACTGAAGCTTGTCCCTGTGTTGCATGGAAGACTTGTGACTGAAGCTTGTCCCTGTGTTGCATGGAACACCTGTGACTGAAGCTTGTCCCTGTGTTGCATGGAACACCTGTGACTGAAGCTTGTCCCTGTGTTGCGTGGAACACCTGTGACTGAAGCTTGTCCCTGTGTTGCATGGAACACCTGTGACTGAAGCTTGTCCCCCGTGTTGCGTGGAACACCTGTGACTGAAGCTTGTCCCTGTGTTGCATGGAACACCTATGACTGAAGCTTGTCCCTGTGTTGCATGGAAGACCTGTGACTGAAGCTTGTCCCTGTGTTGCGTGGAACACCTGTGACTGAAGCTTGTCCCTGTGTTGCATGGAACACCTGTGACTGAAGCTTGTCCCTGTGTTGCATGGAAGACCTGTGACTGAAGCTTGTCCCTGTTTGCATGGAACACCTGTGACTGAAGCTTGTCCCTGTGTTGCATGGAACACCTGTGACTGAAGCTTGTCCCTGTGTTGCGTGGAACACCTGTGACTGAAGCTTGTCCCTGTGTTGCATGGAACACCTGTGACTGAAGCTTGTCCTTGTGTTGCATGGAACACCTGTGACTGAAGCTTGTCCCTGTGTTGCATGGAACACCTGTGACTGAAGCTTGTCCCTGTGTTGCATGAACACCTGTGACTGAAGCTTGTCCCTGTGTTGCATGGAACACCTGTGACTGAAGCTTGTCCCTGTGTTGCGTGGAACACCTGTGACTGAAGCTTGTCCCTGTGTTGCATGGAACACCTGTGACTGAAGCTTGTCCCTGTGTTGCGTTTGGAACACCTGTGACTGAAGCTTGTCCCTGTGTTGCATGGAACACCTGTGACTGAAGCTTGTCCCTGTGTTGCATGGAAGATCTGTGACTGAAGCTTGTCCCTGTGTTGCGTGGAACACCTGTGACTGAAGCTTGTCCCTGTGTTGCATGGAACACCTGTGACTGAAGCTTGTCCCTGTGTTGCATGGAAGACCTGTGACTGAAGCTTGTCCCTGTGTTGCGTGGAACACCTGTGACTGAAGCTTGTCCCTGTGTTGCATGGAACACCTTGACTGAAGCTTGTCCCTGTGTTGCATGGAACACCTGTGACTGAAGCTTTGTCCCTCTGTTGGTGGAACACCTGTTTACTGAAGCTTGTCCCTGTGTTGCGTGGAACACCTGTGACTGAAGCTTGTCCCTGTGTTGCATGGAACACCTGTGACTGAAGCTTGTCCCTGTGTTGCGTGGAACACCTGTGACTGAAGCTTGTCCCTGTGTTGCATGGAATACCTGTGACTGAAGTTTGTCCCTGTGTTGCGTGGAACACCTGTGACTGAAGCTTGTCCCTGTGTTGCATGGAACACCTGTGACTGAAGCTTGTCCCTGTGTTGCGTGGAACACCTGTGGCTGAAGCTTGTCTCTGTGTTGCATGGAACACCTGTGGCTGAAGCTTGTCCCTGTGTTGCATGGAACACCTGTGGCTGAAGCTTGTCCCTGTGTTGCATGGAACACCTGTGACTGAAGCTTGTCCCTGTGTTAACACCTGTGACTTCGTAACACATTAAAGTCCTGACGTAGACTCACAAATCACTCAACCGTGACTCACAAGTCACTCCACCGTGACTCACAAGTCACTTCACCGTGACTCACAAGTCACTCCACCGTGACTCACAAGTCACTCCACCGTGACTCACAAATCACTCCACCGTGACTCACAAGTCACTCCACTGTGACTCACAAGTCACTTCACCGTGACTCACAAGTCACTTCACCGTGACTCACAAGTCACTCCACTGTGACTCACAAATCACTTTACCGTGACTCACAAGTCACTCCACCGTGACTCACAAATCACTCCACCATGACTCAGAAGTCACTCCACCGTGACTCACAAGTCACTCCACCATGACTCACAAGTCACTCCACCGTGACTCACAAGTCACCCCACCATGACTCACAAGTCACTCCACCATGACTCACAGGTCACTCCAGCATGACTCACAAGTCACTCCACCGTGACTCACAAGTCACTCCACTGTGACTCACAAGTCACTTCACCGTGACTCACAAGTCACTCCACCGTGACTCACAAATCACTCCACCATGACTCAGAAGTCACTCCACCGTGACTCACAAGTCACTCCACCATGACTCACAAGTCACTCCACCGTGACTCACAAGTCACTCCACCATGACTCACAAGTCACTCCACCATGACTCACAGGTCACTCCAGCATGACTCACAAGTCACTCCACCGTGACTCACAAGTCACTCCACTGTGACTCACAAGTCACTTCACTGTGACTCACAAGTCACTCCACCGTGACTCACAAGTCACTCCACCATGACTCAGAAGTCACTCCACCGTGACTCACAAGTCACTCCACCATGACTCACAAGTTCACTCTCCAACCGTGACTCACAAGTCACTCCACCATGACTCACAAGTCACTCCACCATGACTCACAGGTCACTCCAGCATGACTCACAAATCACTCCACCGTGACTCACAAGTCACTCCACTGTGACTCACAAGTCACTTCACCGTGACTCACAAGTCACTCCACCGTGACTCACAAGTCACTCCACCGTGACTCACAAATCACTCCACCGTGACTCACATGTCACTCCACTGTGACTCACAAATCACTTTACCGTGACTCACAAGTCACTCCACCGTGACTCACAAATCACTCCACCATGACCTCAGAAGTCACTCCAAACCCTGACTCACAAGTCACTCCACCATGACTCACAAGTCACTCCACCGTGACTCACAAGTCACTCCACCACGACTCACAAGTCACTCCACCATGACTCACAGGTCACTCCAGCATGACTCACAAGTCACTCCACCGTGACTCACAAGTCACTCCACTATGACTCAGAAGTCACTCCACCGTGACTCACAAGTCACTCCACCATGACTCACAAGTCACTCCACCGTGACTCACAAGTCACTCCACCGTGTCTCACAAGTCACTCCACCATGACTCACAAGTCACTCCACCATGACTCACAAGTCACTCCACCATGACTCAAGTCACTCCACCGTGACTCGCAAGTCACTCCACCATGACTCACAAGTCACTCCACCATGACTCACAGGTCACTCCAGCATGACTCACAAGTCACTCCACCGTGACTCACAAGTCACTCCACTATGACTCACAAGTCACTCCACCGTGACTCACAAGTCACTCCACCATGACTCACAAGTCACTCCACCGTGACTCACAAGTCACTCCACCGTGACTCACAAGTCACTCCACCATGACTCACAAGTCACTCCACCATGACTCACAAGTCACTCCACCGTGACTCACAAGTCACTCCACCATGACTCACAAGTCACTCCACCGTGACTCACAGGTCACTCCACCATGTCTCACAAGTCACTCCACCATGACTCACAAGTCACTCCACCGTGACTCACAAGCCACTCCACTATGACTCACAAGTCACTCCACCGTGGCTCACAGGTCACTCCACCATGACTCACAAGTCACTCCACCATGACTCACAAGTCACTCCACCGTGACTCACAAATCACTCCATCGTGACTCACAAGTCACTCCACCATGACTCACAAGTCACTCCACTATGACTCACAAGTCACTCCACCGTGACTCACAAGTCCACCGTGACTCACAACTCCACCATGACTCACAAGTCACTCCACCATGACTCATAAGTCACTCCACCATGACTCACAAGTCACTCCACCATGACTCACAAGTCACTCCACCGTGACTCACAAGTCACTCCACCGTGGCTCACAAGTCACTCCATGACTCACAAGTCACTCCACCGTGACTTACAAGTCACTCCACCGTGACTCACAAGTCACTCCACCGTGACTTCATCAACAAGTCACAAAAAAACAAAGCTCACAGATTGGAAGCTAAACGATGTTTCGATCGGTATCTTGATGTTTCAGTCTGCGACTGACCGAAACTTTGCCCTGTTTTTACAAGATGTGATACGTGATCTAACCACTTCTGGTGGATGCTTGCTACTGCCACCCTTCCCTTGGATCAAACTTAATCACTCCCATGTCCTAGGTGCTGTAAGCCCCACGATTTAAGCGTTTCCGTGTAAATACAATAATAATAATAATAATAATAATAATAATAATAATAATAATAATAATAATAATAATAACTGTGACCGAACTAGACGTTTTCGTAACTTGTTTCTGTAAGAACTATAACGAATGCTTTGTTGATATTGTGAAGGTTATCAGTAAGACTGACAGTTTTTGCCCATTGTTTTACCTGGTCCAGTGTACCAGTAGACGTTGCTGGTCCAGTGTGTCATGGACGTTGCTGGTCCAGTGTGTTAGTGGACATTGCTGGTCCAGTGTGTTAGTGGACGTTGGTGGTCCAGTGTGACACTAGGCAGGAGTGCTTGTCAAAGTGGCGCCTCTCGCTACGTTCAGGTCTGTTCGCAACACCCACCTGCACTCTAACGGGTTGGTTGTCGTGACACTTGGCATAGCTCCAGAACTGTGCCACCTACACACACACACGCATGCAAGAATTGCAAAAACTCATAAGTACAATCACAATTCTTGCCCTCGACCCACAACAGCACCCTCGACCCTTTTCCCCCTTGATGTAAACACTTTCCTACCACAACTACCAGTGTGCCCACTCCCACAAAAACACAAACCATGCTCAAACTATAAACACCCAGGCTTGTCTCCACCCCAAAAACTCAAACCATTGCTTAAACCCCACAAAGAAACCCACCATCCCATACGTTAACCCCCATCACCCCACCTTAACCGATAAATGCAAATTCTCCTCCCCACCCCCTCGAAGCCTTGAACAGATAAGTCAGGAGGTTGAGAGGTGAAGTCAAGGGTTGAGGCTTGATCTAGCAAATACAAATCGGTAAGTACAAATCGGCGAGGGCAGAGATGACTTGTGTTTTTATATTTTATGGAAGACATGTGAATGTTGTTCTTAGCCAGATGTGGCCATCTTAAGGAAGAGCTGTTGACACTGTTAATGGCCAGACACGGTTATACAGTCACATCAGTTTTTCGCTGGGCACATTTTTTTTTTCAGAAAAAATGGTTAAAGTGACTTATCTCCGTTAAGTAAGTTCATCAAGGCACAAGTTTGGCACTCACAAACAATTTGCGTAAATTTGGCTCGATCATGTTTATAGCAAGATACAGTTTTTTTTCTCTCCTAATCAAGCGTTTTTTTTTCACAGCTTAGATACTGACTCGCGATTCACACGTTATCTTGCAACACACATACACACACACACACACACACACACACACACACACACACACACACATCCATCGGGAGGCCTGGTCATGGACCGGGCCGCGGAGGCGTTGATCCCCGGAATAACCTCCAGGTAACCAGGTAACACACACACACACACACACATACACACACACACACACACACACACACACACACACACACACACACACACACACACACACACACACACACACACACACACACACACATACACACACAACCACACAACGGGAAGGGCACTGCAATGGATCAGAGAATACCTGTCAGGGAGGAAACAGCGAGTCATGGTACCTGTGGGCACCTGTGACGAGCGGGGTCTCACAGGGGTCGGTCCTAGGACCAGTGCTATTTCTGGTATATGTGAATGACATGATGGAAGGGATAGTCTCAGAGGTGTCTGTTCGCAAATGATGTGAAGTTAATGAGGAGAATTAAATCAGATGAGTATCAGGCAGGACTTCAAAGAGACCTGTACAGACTGGACACCTGGTCCAGCAACTGGCTTCTTGAATTCAACCCTGCCAAATGCAAAGTCATGAAGATCGGAGAAGGGCAAAGAAGACCGCAGACAGAGTATAGACTAGGTGGCCAAGGACTGCAAACCTCGCTCAAGGAGAAACATTTTGGGGCGACCATAACACCGAGCATGTCTCCGGAGGCACACATCAACCAGATAGCTGCTGCAGCATACGGGCGCCTGGCAAACCTGAGAATAGCGTTCCGATACCTTAGTAAGGAATCGTTCAAGACACTGTACACTGTGTAAATCAGGCCCATACTGGAGTATACAGCACCAGTTTGGAACCCACACCTGGTCAAGCACGTCAAGAAATTAGAGAAAGTGCAAAGGTTTGCAACAAGGCTAGTTCCGGAGCTCAGGTGTATGTCCTACGAAGAAAGGTTGAGGGAAATCGGACTGACGACATTGGAGGGTAGGAGGGTCAGGGGAGACATGATAACGACATACAAAATACTGCATGGAATAGATAAGGTAGACAGAGACAGGTTGTTCCAGAGAGGGGACACAGAAACAAGAGGCCACAATTGGAAGCTGAAGACTCAGACGAGTCAGAGGGATGTTAGGAAGTATTTCTTCAGTCATAGAGTCGTCAGGAAGTGGAAAAGCCTAGCAAGTGATATAGTGGAGGCAGGAACCCATACATAGCTTTAAGACGAGGTTTGACAAAGCTCCGGAAGCAGAGAGAGGACCTAGTAGCGATCAGAGAAGAGGCGAGGCCAGTAGCTGAGTCTCGACGCCTGCAACCACAATTAGGTGAGTACACACACACACACACACACACACACACACACACACACACACACACACACACACACACACACACACACACACAGCAGCCAACATGGTTTCAGGGACGGGAAATCCTGTGTCACAAACCTACTGGAGTTCTATGACATGGTGACAGCAGTAAGACAAGAGAGAGAGGGGTGGGTGGATTGCATATTCTTGGACTGCAAGAAGGCGTTTGACACAGTTCCACACAAGAGATTGGTGCAAAAACTGGAGGACCAAGCAGGGATAACAGGGAAGGCACTACAATGGATCAGGGAATACTTGTCAGGAAGACAGCAGCGAGTCATGGTACGTGGCGAGGGTGTCAGAGTGGGCACCTGTGACCAGCGGGGTCCCACAGGGGTCAGTCCTAGGACCAGTGCTGTTTCTGGTATTTGTGAATGACATGACGGAAGGAATAGACTCTGAGGTGTCCCTGTTTGCAGATGACGTGAAGTTGATAAGAAGAATTCACTCGATCGAAGACCAGGCAGAACTACAAAGGGATCTGGACAGGATGCAGACCTGGTCCAGCAATTGGCTCCTGGAGTTCAATCCCACCAAGTGCAAAGTCATGAAGATTGGGGAAGGGCAAAGAAGACCGCAGACGGAGTACAGTCTAGGGGGCCAGAGACTACAAACCTCAATCAAGGAAAAAGATCTTGGGGTGAGTATAACACCAGGCACATCTCCTGAAGTGCACATCAACCAAATAACTGCTGCAGCATATGGGCGCCTAGCAAACCTCAGAACAGCATTCCGACATCTTAATAAGGAATCGTTCAGGACCCTGTACACCGTGTACGTTAGGCCCATATTGGAGTATGCGGCACCAGTTTGGAACCCACACCTAGCCAAACACGTAAAGAAACTAGAGAAAGTGCAAAGGTTTGCAACAAGACTAAGTCCCAGAGCTAAGAGGTATGTCCTACGAGGAGAGGTTAAGGGAAACCAACCTGACGACACTGGAGGACAGGAGAGATAGGGGGGACATGATAACGACATACAAAATACTGAGAGGAATTGACAAGGTGGACAAAGACAGGATGTTCCAGAGATGGGACACAGCAACAAGGGGACACAGTTGGAAGTTGAAGACACAGGGATGTTAGGAAGTATTTCTTCAGCCACAGAGTAGTCAGTAAGTGGAATAGTTTGGGAAGCGATGTAGTGGAGGCAGGATCCATACATAGCTTTAAGCAGAGGTATGATAAAGCTGACGGTTCAGGGAGAGTGACCTAGTAGCGATCAGTGAAGAGGCGGGGCCAGGAGCTCGGACTCGACCCCTGCAACCTCAACTAGGTGAGTACAACTAAGTGAGTACACACACACACACACACACACACACACACACACACACACACAACACACAACACACACACACACACACACACACACACACAAGCTACCACAACAAAAACATTTACAGTGTAAACAGTTAAGTATGTTACAGCAGGACATAAGGAATATGTGATGGAGATAATATTAGGCTGAGGGATGGTTCTTGACGGAGGTGGGCAGCTTGTGTCGGGTTAGTATTGACGGAGGTGGGCAGCTTGTGTCGGGTTAGTATTGACGGAGGTGGGCAGCTTGTGTCGGGTTAGTAATGACGGAGGTGGGCAGCTTGTGTCGGTTAGTATTGACGGAGGTGGGCAGCTTGTGTCGGGTTAGTATTGACGGAGGTGGGCAGCTTGTGTCGGGTTAGTATTGACGGAGGTGGGCAGCTTGTGTCGGGTTAGTATTGACGGAGGTGGGCAGCTTGTGTCGGGTTAGTATTGACGAGGGGGCAGCTTGTGTCGGGTTAGTAATGACGAGGTGGGGCAGCTTGTGTCGGGTTAGTATTGACGGAGGTGGGCAGCTGTGTCGGGTTATATTGACGGAGTGGCAGCTTGTGTCGGGTTAGTATTGACGGAGGGGGGCAGCTTGTGTCGGGTTAGTATTGACGGAGGTGGGCAGCTTGTGTCGGGTTGGTATTAATGAAGCAATGAGGTTACGTGTTAGTGGGGAATATTTGTTGTTAGTGGGGAATGTTTGTTGTTAGTGGGGAATGTTTGTTGTTAGTGGGGAATGTTTGTTGTTAGTGGGGAATGTTTGTTGTTAGTGGGGAATGTTTGTTGTTAGTGGGGAATGTTTGTTGTTAGTGGGGAATGTTTGTTGTTAGTGGGGAATGTTTGTTGTTAGTGGGGAATGTTTGTTGTTAGTGGGGAATATTTGTTGTTAGTGGGGAATGTTTGTTGTTAGTGGGGAATATTTGTTGTTAGTGGGGAATGTTTGTTGTTAGTGGGGAATGTTTTTTGTTAGTGGGGAATGTTTGTTGTTAGTGGGAATGTTTGTTGTTAGTGGGGAATGTTTGTTGTTAGTGGGGAATATTTGTTGTTAGTGGGGAATATTTGTTGTTAGTGGGGAATGTTTGTTGTTAGTGGGGAATGTTTGTTGTTAGTGGGGAATATTTGTTGTTAGTGGGGAATGTTTGTTGTTAGTGGGGAATGTTTTTGTTGTTAGTGGGGAATGTTTGCTGTTAGTGGGGAATGTTTGTTGTTAGTGGGGAATGTTTGTTGTTAGTGGGGAATATTTGTTGTTAGTGGGGAATGTTTGTTGTTAGTGGGGAATGTTTGTTGTTAGTGGGGAATGTTTGCTGTTAGTGGGGAATGTTTGTTGTTAGTGGGGAATGTTTGTTGTTAGTGGGGAATGTTTGTTGTTAGTGGGGAATGCTGGTATTGGTGGCAGTTAGTGAACGGTCACACTCCACCGCTACTCTGGTTAGTTATTTTATTTAAGTACAGGTACACGTAAGTACAATTGTCTACCTGGAGGGTATTCCGGGGATAAACGCCCCCGCGGCCAGGTCCATGACCAGGCCTCCCGGTGGATCAGGGCTTGATTAATTAGGCTGTTACTGCTGGCCGCACGTAGTCCAACTTTCGAATCACAGCCCTTCTCAGCCCTTCTCATTTTTTTGAAACCGAAGGTTGGATGGAAGGAGCAAAATACAAGATAATTGTGGCACAGCGCCGGTAAACAATGGAAAAATCCAGCCAGTTCCTCGTTTTTTGTAAATATAAGAAAGAAGAAAGAAGAAAAATTGCAGCAGGCATACTGGCCCATGCTAGGCAGGTCCAAGTTCCTACCGCCTTAAGCCATTTACCCAACCTAGTCAGGTCAGGTCACATTCACTTAAGGAAGGAGCACGGCGAGGTACAAGAGGCAGAAGGTGTACGGAAACTATAGAAGAAACGGACGACTAAAGAGCAAGTTTTAGAATGGAGTCCAGAGCCCACCCTGGTGATAGTTTTCAAGTGCTTGCTGTTAAATGTCCCGACGCACAGTGGTGGCCTTTGTCTTGGCCGGGCAGTGTTCCAAAATAAGTCGGTATTGGTTTGGTATGTCTGCGTTTCCTGTCGCGAGTGGTGGCGTGGCCGGGCCCAGCCTTACTGCTGGTGCCCAGTTCTTGTCAGGGACTTTACTGTGGTCCTCGTGTGTTAGTAGTAGTTGTAGTAGTAGTAGTACTAGTAACAGTAGTTGTTACTAGGTGCCAGAGGCGCTTGTCGATAAACACTTGGCTTTTTTATGTGTGTATTAGTAGTTACTAGCTGTTAAAGGCAATTGTTGATAGACACTTAGCCTTCTCTCTCTCTCTCTCTCTCTCTCTCTCTCTCTCTCTCTCTCTCTCTCTCTCTCTCTCTCTCTCTCTCTCTCTCTCTCTCTCTCTCTCTCTCTCTCTCTCCTAGACACTTTATCTTCCTAGTATTTGTTATAGTTTGATAAAATTCAGGTCACGTATCAGACATGTTTACGTTTGCACATTGGCTACACTCAAGTCAACATTGTTGTAGTTACCTGGAGGTTATTCCGGGGATCAACGCCCCCGCGGCCCGGTCCATGACCAGGCCTCCCGATGGATCAGGGCCTGATCAACTAGGCTGTTACTGCTGGCCGCACGCAGTCCAACGTACGAGCCACAGCCCGGCTGATCCGGCACTGACTTTAGGTATCTGTCCAGCTCTCTCTTGAAGGCAGCCAGGGGTTTATTAGCAATTCCCCTAATGCTTGATGGGAGGCTGTTGAACAGTCTTGGGCCCCGGACACTAATGGTGTTTTCTCTTAGTGTACCAATGGCGCCCCTACTTTTAATTGGGGGCATTTTGCATCGCCTGCCCAGTCTTTTACTTTCGTAGGGAGTGATTTCTGTGTGCAGATTTGGGACCATTCCTTCCAAGATTTTCCAAGTGTAGATTATGATATATCTCTCCCTCCTGCGTTCCAACGAGTACAAGTCAAGTGCTTCCAAGCGTTCCCAGTAGTTAAGGTGCTTGACAGAACTTATACGTGCAGTAAAGGATCTCTGTACACTCTCTAGATCTGCGATTTCACCTGCTTTGTATGGAGATGTTAATGTACAGCAGTATTCCAGCCTAGAGAGAACAAGTGATTTGAAAAGTTCTACAGTTGCTGCAGGTGAAGGGGATTTAACCTGGGAAAACCAAACAGGATAACCAAACAACATAACCAAACAGTATATCCAAACAAGATATCCAAACAAGATATCTAAACAGTATATCCAAACAAGATATCCAAACAAGATATCCAAACAAGATATCCAAACAAGATATCCAAACAAGATATCTAAACAAAATATCCAAACAAGATATCCAAACAAGATATCCAAACAAGATATCTAAACAGTATATCCAAACAAGATATCCAAACAAGATATCCAAACAAGATATCCAAACAAGATATCCAAACAAGATATCTAAACAGTATATCCAAACAAGATATCCAAACAAGATATCCAAACAAGATATCCAAACAAGATATCTAAACAGTATATCCAAACAAGATATCTAAACAAGATATCCAAACAAGATATCTAAACAAGATATCCAAACAAGATATCTAAACAAGATATCCAAACAAGATATCCAAACAAGATATCCAAATAAGATATCTAAACAAAATATCCAAACAAGATATCCAAACAAGATATCTAAACAAAATATCCAAACAAGATATCCAAACAAGATATCTAAACAAGATATCCAAACAAGATATCCAAACAAGATATCCAAACAAGATATCTAAACAAGATATCCAAACAAGATATCTAAACAAGATATCCAAACAAGATATCCAAACAAGATATCTAAACAAGATATCCAAACAAGATATCCAAACAAGATATCTAAACAAGATATCCAAACAAGATATCTAAACAAGATATCTAAACAGTATATCCAAACAAGATATCCAAACAAGATATCTAAACAAGATATCCAAACAAGATATCTAAACAGTATAGCCAAACAAGATATCTAAACAGTATAGCCAAACAAGATATCTAAACAGTATAGCCAAACAAGATATCTAAACAGTATAGCCAAACAAGATATCTAAACAGTATAGCCAAACAAGATATCTAAACAGTATAGCCAAACAAGATATCTAAACAGTATAGCCAAACAAGATACGATTACTTATTTTTTTGAAGATGAAATAACCAGATAAGAGATTTTACCGCATCATCGTTACGTATTCAAGTTCTAGGCCAATCTTAGGCTCACTAGGCCTATCATAGGCTCACTACCATCCCCCCCATTCTCCTGGATGTCACCCACAACAGCTGACTACCATCCAGGTACCTTTCTACTGGTACCTGAGTAAGGGAATCAGGTGTTAGGAAATTTGCCCTTCACCCTGGGAATCGAGCCGGGGTAGCTCTGGTTGTGAGCCCAGTGTTCTAAGATTAAAACTTTTGTAGTCCTTCGTTAAAGTTTGTTTAAACCTTTATACAAATATAATATATATATAATATATATATATATAATATATATATATATATATATTATATATATATATATATATATATATATTATATATATACATAATATATAAAACACTGCGCATTCATTTGCAATTTGTCTTAGGTTTTCCTTGAGACTCTGAGGGTTTAAAATTTGATATTGTATATTATATAAGTGTGATTATCAGCGTGTGTTGGCAGGTTGGGCGTCACTGTGGTATTTCACGGGAGTTGTGTAAATATTTGTGTGTGTGGTGTCTGCTATACCTTTGTTACACCAAGCTGTTCTCCCAGCGGCGCCTCCCTCTGTTCCACTTTGTCTTGTCACCTCTCTCGTCTCCCCCATACATTATTTAACGTGGGAATATACACGACTTTCAGTTTCAGAGACGCCTATCCTTGTGGCTGCTGGCGTCCAAGCGCGAGAAGGTTGTGTGTAGGGGAGGTGAAAACGGAAAGAGTAGCGGAGGGAAGGTCCCACCTTGTGGGACACCTCTGCTCGGGCCCCACCGTACAGTCCTGCGCTGGCCAGCTTCACTCGACCCTCCAGTTAGCAAGTCTGCAATTACTGAATGCTGTTGCTGTTGTTGTTGCTGTGTCTCGTGTTGAAGAGATGTGAATTTGGTAGTGGTGTTTGGGGGGGGGGAAGTAGTTGTTGTTGTGAGCGTTGTTGCGTTGATTGTAGTTTTGTGTGGTTGAGGAGGGGAAGATGGACCTAGATGTAATGTGGCTGTAGCAGTGTGTGGCAAGGGTAACTGTCCGTGCTCTCTCTCTCTCTCTCTCTCTCTTCTCTTTTCATGTCTCTCCTCTCTCTCCTCTCTCTCTCTCTCATCCTTCTCATCTCTCTCTCTCTCTCTCTCTCTCTACTCTCTCTTCTCTCCTCTCACCTCTCATCCTCTCTCCTCTATCTCTCACTCTCCTCTCTCTTCTCTCTCTCTCTCTCCTCTCTCTCTCACTCTCTCTCTCTCTCTCTCTCTCTCTCTCTCTGGTTGGCGAACAACGTTACAAATTTAACCTATAAACTGACTGTTTTTAGTGTCGTTAGTTATAAAAAGGAACAACGTAACCCCCCCGCCTCTCTCTCTCTCTCTCTCTCTCTCTCTCTCATCCTCTCTCTCTCTCTCTCTCTCCTCTCTCTCTCTCTCTCTCTCTCTCTCTCTTTCTCTTATTCTCTCACATTTACCTGCTCGGCATTCCGTGTCACGCATCGCTTGCTCACTCTGTTTATATTTAAACTCAGAATTCCTTTCGTAATTTCCTCTGTTCATTCTTTATCACCTCATCTCTGTCCTCTTTATTTGTTTCCTCATTACCTCTAATTATGTACTTATTAACGATAAAATAATTAACATTTTCTTTCTCTGTTTTATCTTTTTTTCCTAGTTCTACTAATTTTATCTATTATTTCACTGTTTTCTCTTACGTCCTGCATTTTAATTATCTTATCGTACATTGTGTCTTGTTCTTGCCTCGTTACCTTACCTTTGATGAGTTTCGTGAGTCTTTCTACTCCCGGAGCCCGGTCATGGGCCAGGCTCGTCTGGCCCATGTTAGTCAAGGTTAGTTGATTCCTTGATCTCTGTCTGTCTGTCCCCCTGTCTCTTTTCCGCTCTCTCTCTCTCTCGCCTCTCTCTCTTCTCTCACTCTCTCTCCCCTCTCTCTCTCTCTCTCTCCTCACTCTCTCCTCCCCACACCACACACAACACGGCGCGCGCGCCCCGCGCGGGCCGGGAGCTATGACTCGACCCCTGCAACCACAAATAGGTGAGTACACACGCTATCGTCAGTTTTCAGGCAGTCCTTTCTCTCTCCCTTTTCCTATCCTTCCGCCATCCTTCTCTCTTATCCTCCCTTACACTTCCACCCTCATACCTCTTTTTTCTCCTGACCTGTATACTAGCGAAATGATTTGCGCCTTCACTGTTCCTGTGGTCAGAGAGTTTCACTCACTCTTCCTGTGGTCAGAGAGTGTCATTCACTGTTCCTGTGGTCAGAGAGTTTCACTCACTCTTCCTGTGGTCAGAGAGTGTCATTCACTGTTCCTGTGGTCAGAGAGTTTCACTCACTCTTCCTGTGGTCAGAGAGTTTCACTCACTGTTCCTGTGGTCAGAGAGTTTCATTCACTGTTCCTGTGGTCAGAGGGTTTTACTCACTGTTCCTGTGGTCAGAGAGTGCCAGTCACTGTTCCTGTGGTCATAGAGTTTCACTCACTGCTCCTGTGGTCAGAGGGTTTCACTCACTGTTCCTGTGGTCAGAGAGTTTCATTCACTGTTCCTGTGGTCAGAGAGTTTCACTCACTGTTCCTGTGGTCAGAGAGTTTCATTTACTGTTCCTGTGGTCAGAGAGTTTCACTCACTGTTCCTGTGGTCAGAGAGTTTCACTCACTGTTCCTGTGGTCAGAGAGTTTCATTTATTGTTATATATACAGACTTTGCAAAAGCCTTCGGTCGATGGATCTATAATTTCCTCACTAACAGAACACAGAGAGTAGTCGTCAACAGAGTAAAGTCCGAGGCAGCTACTGTGAAAAGCTCTGTTCCACAAGGCACAGTACTCGCTCCCATCTTGTTCCTCATCCTCATATCCGACATAGACAAGGATGTCAGCCACAGCACCGTGTCTTCCTTTGCAGATGACACCCGAATCTGCATGACAGTGTCTTCCATTGCAGACACTGCAAGGCTCCAGGCGGACATCAACCAAATCTTTCAGTGGGCTGCAGAAAACAATATGAGTTCAACGATGAGAAATTTCAATTACTCAGATTGGTTAAACATGAGGAAAATTAAATCTTCATCAGAGTACAAAACAAAATTCTGGCCACAAAATAGAGCAAAAACACCAACGTCAAAGACCTGGGAGTAATTATGTCGGAGGATCTCACCTTCAAGGAGGGGCTCTTGATTTAGGGAATTGGATCTTTTTGCTCCAGTTCCCCGAATTAAGCCTGAATGCCTTCCACATCCCCCCCCCAGGGCTTTTATAATCCTCCGGGTTTAGCGCTTCCCCCTTGATTATAATAATAATAATCACCTTCAAGGACCATAACATTGTATCAATCGCATCTGCAGAAAATGACAGGATGGATAATGAGAACCTTCAAAACTAGGGAGGGCCAAGCCCATGATGACACTCTTCAGTCACTTTTTTCTATCTAGGCTGGAATATTGCTGCACCACTAACAGCACCTTTCCAAGGAAGTGAAATTGCCGACCTAGAAAATGTACAGAGAAACTTTCACGGCGCGCATAACGAGATAAAACACCTCAATTACTGGGAGCGCTTGAGGTTTCCAAAAAACCTGTATTCCCTGGAACGCAGGAGGGAGAGATACATGATTATATACACCCTGGAAAATTCCTAGAGGACTATTCCCGAAACTTGCACACGAAAACCCAACTCACTACGAAAGCCAAAAGACTTGGCAGACGATGCACCTCCCCCATGAAAAAGCAGGGTGTCCTAGCACGTTTAAGAGGACCATACAATAAGGTGTCAGGGCCCCCGATGGACTGTTCAACTGCCTCCACACACAAAGGGGGGATTACCAACCGGGACCCCTGGCGTCTTCAAGCTGGCATGGACAGCACCTAAAGTCAGTTCCTGATCAGACGGGCTGTGGCTGGTACGTTGGTTTGTGTGCAGCCAGCAGCAAACGCCGGGTTGATCAGGTCTGTTTCCTCCAAGGAGCCTGGTCACAGCCCGGGAGCGGGGGCTTGACCCCCGGAACTCTCTCCAGGTAAACCCAGGTAAAAACGTTCCTGTGGTCAGAGAGTTCATTCACTGTTCCTGGTCAGAAGAGTTTCATTCACTGTCCTGTGGTCAGAGAGTTAAATCACTTTTCCCGGTGGTCAGAGAGTTTCACTCACTGTTCCTTTGGTCAGGAGTTTCACTGTTCCTGCGGTCAGAGAGTTCACTCACTGTTCCTGTGGTCAGAGGGTTTTACTCACTGTTCCTGTGATCAGAGAGTTTCACTCACCCCTTCCCTTTTGGGTTTCAGAGAGTTTCCCACTCACCTTCCTGTGGTCAGAGAGTTTCATTTCACTGTTCCTGTGGTCAGAGGGCTTTACTCACTGTTCCTGTGATCAGAGAGTTTCACTCACTTTTCCCTGGGGTCAGAAAGTTTCACTCCTGCTCCAGCATTTCTCCTGGCCTCTCTTATTAAAACGAAGAACATACGAGAGAAGGAACACTGCAGCAGGCCCACTGACCTATGCAAGACAGGTCCAATTCTCCCCCCGGCTTAAGCTTACTGAAGTATTTTATGCTATGGTAAAACAAGGTAGTGTCCTGCCAGGGGTTGTGTTGAACGTAAGAAAGGTATCTGCTGCCAGGGGTTGTGTTGAGCGTAAGAAGGTAGTCTGCTGCCAGGGGTTGTATTGAACGTAAGAAGGTAGTCTGCTGCCGGGGGTTGTGTTGAGCGTAAGAAGGTAGTCTGCGCCAGGGGTTGTGTTGAACGTAAGAGGTAGTCTGCTGCCAGGGGTTTTGTGTTGAACGTAAGAAGGTATCTGCCCCCAAGGGGTTGTGTTGAACGAAAGAAGGTAGTCTGCGGCAGGTGTTGTGTGAACGAAAAGAAGGTAGTCTGCTGCCAGGGTTGTTTTTGAGCGTAAGAAGGTAGTCTGCTGCCAGGGGTTGTGTTGAGCGAAAGAAGGTAGTCTGCTGCCAGAGGTTTGTTGAGCGAAAGAAGGTAGTCTGCTGCCATGGGTTGTGTGAACTAAGAAGGTAGTCTGCTGCCAGAGGTGTGTTGAACGTAAGAAGGTAGTCTGCTGCCAGGGGTTGTGTTGAGCATAAGAAGGTAGTCTGTTGCCAGGTGTTGTGTTGACGTAAGAAGGTAGTCTGCTGCCATGGGTTGTGTTGAACTAAGAAGGAAAGTCTGCTGCCATGGGTTGTGTTGAACGTAAGAAGGTAGTCTGCTGCCAGGGGTTGTGTTGAACGTAAGAAGGTAGTCTGCTGCCAGGGGTTGTGTTGAACGTAAGAAAGTAGTGCCCTGCCAGGGGTTGTGTTGAACGTAAGAAGGTAGTCTGCTGCCAGGGGTTGTGTTGAACGTAAGAAAGTAGTGCCCTGCCAGGGGTTGTGTTGAACGTAAGAAGGTAGTCTGCTGCCAGGGGTTGTGTTTAATGTAAGAAGTAGGTCCCCTGCCAGGGGTTATGTTGAACGTAAGAAGGTAATCTGCTGCCAGGGGTTGTGTTGAACGTAAGAAGGTAGTCTGCTGCCAGGGGGCTGGGGAAACAGCGGTTTGTGCCGATGAAGGTAGCATAGGTAGAAATGATATGGCCGTGGACTAGTTGGTTTTTAATTGGGTAGGAGTGAGTACACAACGGGCAGTGTGAGGGAGTAAACCTCAGCCAGTCCGTGGAGGGGAGCATTTTTGTGTCTAGCAAGCCCGGTCGGCCTGGGAGTGAGGGGAGGGTGGGCTGTGTTTCCCCACTGACCTAGGAAAGCCTACAGAGGGCAGCACTGAATGTCGCGAAATATGAACTAGTCAGAGCAGACGGCTAGGCTGTGTGTCTGACAGTACAGGCTGTCTCATTTGCTCGGACACGCACCTCGCGTCGGGGCGACAATACTGGTGGGCCCATAGGTATAAAGGAATTACACTAGCTACCCCAGAGAGGGACTGGCTTTCGCTCACTAGTAAATCAAAAATGGACAAAAAAATGCAACAGGCAAAAAAAAACTCTCCCATCCAGGGGAAGAGAAAACTGGTTTCCCCGCGGCTTTTTTCATCGAGTAGAGAGCCCGGAGACGTCAGACTGGAACTAAAATCTTCTATATACAGGTTGTCCGCAGGGCTGAACATCAGTTGACCACTCGTCTACTAACGTTGTTCCCACCCTCACATCTGCAAACAATGACTGACAGTAGCTTTTTCCTAAGGTGTGACATATAACTCAGAGGGCAGCACTGCCCTGACCCGTAATACAGGCTTTTTTTCCTTTAGTTAAAAAAATACTGTGCACATACGTACAATAATACTATATCCATGGAATTCATTACACTCTGGGTACCCTTCAAAAAGTATTTACATAATTACATGATGTTGTCCACCCTGACTCTATTATCGACTAGCTATACAATGTGTGTGCATTTATACCCTTTTTCTGCAAGCAAACAATTAGCATAACTAGCGTAGGAGTCAGACAAGTCAGTAGGTACGTTCAATGTCACAGAAATGTACTGTTGTCCTGGGTCCAGGCCATAAGTATGGAGCCTTACTGGGCCATCTTCCGTACCAGTAGTATTGGGAGAAGGGCTAGACGGTTTGCCCCTAACTTTAAAGTCTGAGTGGCGTTGCAACGCACGCGCCTCCAGGTCTGCTTCGGCCTGCTTTAGGGTCCACATACTTCATGTTGATCAAGGTGGGTTTCCCTTTTGATAGTTCCCGTAGCAATCTCCCTCACCTCGAACTTATTGCCACGGAGCTGTCGTAGGACACGGTAAGGACCCACAAACTTTGGGACAAGTTTGTGCATACCTGGGGTCTGCACTGGGTTGAGCAAAAATAACTTTGCAACCTGGTTCCACTTTGCTTTCCTTTGGGCGCGGGCATTGCGCTCAGACGTGAACCTATCAGTAGCTTTCATAAGGTTCTCTCGTACCCGCTGGAAGACAAGCTGCTTTGGGTCCTCATCTTTACTACACGGGGTTATCAGTATCGTAAGTAGGTCTAGGTGGAGTAAACAGAATTTCATATGGTAAGCGCTTTCATAGCCATACAAAACAAAATGAGGTGTCTCACCGATCGAGCTGTTGAGGGAGGAATTTAATGTACACTGAACATCTGGGATAGCCTCATCCCCCTGTAGTACAACTTGGGTTAATGGTTACTCTGAGCACCTCCAGGACTTTGCGATTTGTACGTTCAGCAAGACCATTACTCGCAGGGGGGCGTGGAGCTACTGGCGCTTGATGAATGTTGAATCTGGAGCAAAGATCCTGCATTATGCCATTTAAAACTCAGACCCATTGTCTGACAGAAGGACACGTGGGCAAGTATGACGAAGAACAACATGCTCATGGAAAGCACTAGCGACCGTTTCCCCCCGGTTTTATCAGGAATGGGTACTAATTCACTGTACCGCGTCAAGTTATCTACCATTACAAGCAGGGGCTTATTTCCCTTCTCCGAGGTCGAGAAGTTCGTCAACAGGGCGACAGAAGTTCTCTCCCAGGGCTCCTTTGTAATGGGATACTTTAGAATGGGGTTAGGACCTGTAAATGGTTACCCTTGTGCGTAGGCAAACAACACACTGGTGTACAGCTTGGCAATGTCCGCTGCCATCTTAGGCCGGAAATATTTCATTCGTGCTGTTTGATACTGCGGTCCTTCCCGGGGTGCGCTAAAACTGGGGCATTGTGGATCAACCTAAGAGTAGCTGGTTTTCATGGACTCTGGTTCACCAGTTGGTATACGGTTCTGCCGGGGTCCACCAGCTGTGCAACACGGCACAGTACTCCTTGGTTGAACACCAAATCCTTCAGTGGAACGGGAAGGGCTTGACCTGTAAGTCAACGTCCTCTTGGTCAGGAAACGAAGGACTGGAGACCACACAAGGTCCTGTCGTTGGGCTCTCTCGAGAATCCTCAACAGAGAACGAATTGCCGACACTCACGAATGCTATATGTCTCGACAGGGCATCAGCTACAACATTTTGCTTACCTGGGACATAGGGAAATTTCAGGGTTGTAGTCATTGAACGTGAGCGACCACCGAGCATGCTTTCCCGAGAGGTTCTTATTCGCAAAAAGGGCCCCAAAAAGGGTAAATGATCTGTATAAAATCTTGATAGGATAATGATAGAGATATCCGAAAATGACTCAGGGCCCATACAATGGCTAAAGCTTCTAGCTCTGTCACTGAAAAATTGACTTCCGCTTTAGTAAGAACACGGCTAGCATAGGCAATAGGGTGTTGCTTACCATTAGATTTCCTGTGACAAGAAATGCACCGATGCCACCACTGTTATTGCTGTTTTTTCTGCGGAACAGCGTTTAGTGCCGATGGGAAAGGGAGCGTAGGTAGCAATGATACGGCCCTGGACTAGTTTGGCTTTAATTGGGTAGGGAGTGAGTACACAACGGGCAGTGTGAGGGAGTGACCGCAAGCCAGTCCGTGGAGGGGGAGCACTTGTGTCTGTTTAAGTCGGTCGGCCCAGGAGTGAGGAGGTGGGCTGTGCTCCCACTGACCTAGTAAGCCAAAGGGGGAGCACGAATGCGTGAAATATGAAATAGTCAGAGCAGACGCTAGGCTGTGTGCTCTAGAGTACAGGCTTTTACATTGTGTTGAACGTAAAAAAGAGTCTGCTGCCAGGGGTTGTGTTGAACGTACGAAGGTGTCTGCTGCCAGGGTGTGTTTGAAAGTAAGAAGGTTGTCTGCTGCCATGGGTGTGTGAACGTAAGACAGGTAGTCTGCTGCCAGGTTGTGTGAACATAAAAAAGTAGTGCCCTGCCAGGGGTTTGGTTGAACGTAAGAAGGTAGTCTGCTGCCAGGGGTTTGTGTTAACGTAAGAAAATAGTGCCCTGCCAGGGTTTGTTTAACGTAAGAAGGTATCTGCTGCCAGGGGTTGTGTTGAACGTAAGAAGGTAGTCTGCTGCCCGGGGTTGTGTTGAACGTAAAGAAAGTAGTGCCCTGCCAGGGGTTATGTTGAACGTAGAAGGTAGTCTTTTCTGCCAGGGGTTGTGTTGAACGTAAGAAGTTTGTCTGCTGCCAAGGGTTGTGTTTGAACGTAAGAAGGTAGTCTGCTGCCCCAGGGGTTTTTGTTGAACGTACGAAGGTAGTCTGCTGCCAGGGTTGTGTTGAACGTAAGAAGGTTGTTTTGCTGCCATGGGTTGTTGAACATAAGAAGGTAGTCTGCTGCCAGGGGTTGTGTTGAACGTAGAAGGTATCTGGGTGCCAGGGGTTTTTTGTTGAACGTAAGAAAGTAGTGCCCGCCAGGGGTTGTGTTGAACGTAAGAAGGTAGTCTGCTGCCAGGGGTTGTTGAACGAAGAAAGTATGTCCTGCCAGGGGTTGTGTTGAACGTAAGAAGGTAGTCTGCTGCCAGGGTTGTGTTGAACGTAAGAAGGTAGTGCCCTGGCAGGGGTTGTGTTGAACATAAGAAGGGAGTTGCTGCCAGGGGTTTTTGTTGAACGTAAGAACATAAGACTTTATTAACTGGGGACCTGACTTAACTCGTCGTGACCTGTACTTAACCCGTCGGGGACCGGTGAAGAAGTTCTGTGTGCCCCCTGGACGGAACCAAGTGCCTCCATCGGCACTTTACCAGCGCTTAAGAAGAATGAGAGTAGTCGAAGATGGGGATCGGCGATTGACCGAGGAAAACAAGGATTCGTAGTAGTCTCCTGTTTCGAGGGCCTCGGTCAAAAAGGGATTGTGGTCAGTGGCCCGGACAGCAGGGGACGAAGTTGACGATCAGAAGACGAATGAAAGCCAGAAACTATAAAAAGAAGAGACTGTGTGGAAACTCTGTGGAAACCTCCAACGCATTCTTGGGGCAACCCGTCGAATGTGGGGTCCGACTACTGGGATCGTCACGTGAACAACAACAAGGAAGGTAAGAATATTTTGTTGTTGGGGATAGCCAGGTTAGATGTAGGATAGGGCATTTCCGCTTGAAGGACAGGAGTAGGGGAAAGAGGGTTGCTTTCTGGGGCAGGGGTGGAGGAACACGTTACCGGCTGACAAAACATGAACGTAAGGGATCAATCCTATTATTTGCCTCAGTGCTGGAGGCAATGATGTAGGCAAGCGTAAAGTGAGGATTTAGTTAGAAAGTTCAGGACACTATAGACAAATTAGGAAGAAGGGGGCACCCTGTTATATGGGGGCATTTTGCCAAGAAGAGGTTGGAATAATGGTTGTCCAAAAAATTGGAAAATTGTTGGCTGGAAAACACTGTAAGGATAATCAGACCATTCATTTAAAAACTGGACACTTCTATGCCCGAAATGACATGTATGCCAGGGGTGAGGGTTTACTATCCCAGGGAAGGTGTGAGTTTTCTTGCTAATCAGTTGAGGGGGTTTTTTAGGGCTTAAACTAGGATTAGTTAGAGGTATGGGTTTTAGAAAAGAAATAATGAGTAGGAATATTGACTTATGCTGTGAATTAAGAATCCCCTTATAGTAACTGTCCCTGGATAACTCTGGTAATGATAATTTCAGAAATTGTGTAAAACAAAGATGAACTGGGAAACAAAATTTCAGAAGAAAAAAAATGATGGTATTTTATGCTAAACAGTCAAGTGCAAGAAATAAAATTAATGAACTACGCTGGGAGCATATGCTGGGAACTTTGATATCATTGGCATTAACTGAAACGTGGTATGATTTAAAGAGTCGGATATGACTGCTGAGTTAAATTCAGGGATTAAGTTGTTCAATGTGGATAGATGTAATGGAAGGGGGGAAGAGTTGCATTATATGTTCGAGAAAATATAATTGTTTGCATAAAAACAGGTATAAAATAGATGGAGCAGTAACAGAATCATTGGGAGGTTTGTAGAGGGTGAAAACTAATTCTAGGTGTAATATACCGACCTCCATGGATCGATAGAGGAGACTTCTTTGGGACAAAATGTTAGGGTTCTAGACACAATAACATATCAGTAGGGACTTAACTTTAGTCAAATTGACTGGAATTCTTTGACGGTAATCTAAGTCCAGTGACTTTATGGAAACAGTTCAGGACTGTTTTCTGAACAGAGGTAAACAAGCCTACCGGGGTAATTAATTTGCTAGACCTATCTTGTCAAAATAAGGAAACATTCCTGATAATCTGGAACACAGAAGAGCTTGGTTGCGTGACACAATCCATCACTTTAAGCATTAACGGGAATGCAAGAATAAAAGTAATACAGTAAAAATCCCTATTCCCTTCTGCCGACTATAATTGGACTTAGGAACATCTGTCTAACTTGATGGGTTATCAGCTAATGATTTATGGCGATAATCATACTTATGATTATTTAGGGGATTGCTTTTATGATTTTTTTTTAAAAATGTACACCATGCCAGAGTAATACATCCCGAGAGATATTTAGGTCTAATAATAACATCCAATTGGGGTTTAAAAGTAGTTAAAGACTATAGGGAGAAAAAAGGGAATTATGGCGCATCAGAAGAGGAAGGTTAACCTTACTTGACCAATATGTTCAGCTTAAAAGAGAAGAAAAAAGGTGAATTTAAAAAGGGTAACGTGACTATGGGAAACTAAGAGTTCTAGTTGAATCAAGACTAATCCAAAGGGTTCTTTCAAGTATAGGGCGAAGGTGAAGGAAAAAGTAGGACCTCTGTAAATTGGAATGGACAGCTCGAAACGAACTGGAAATGTTCTTTTTTAGACTATTTTTGTCAAATTTTACACAGGAAGATGTAAGTGAAAATTCCAGTAATTAACAATTATTAGTTCCTGATGAAGTTAAATTTAAATAATATACTGTCACGAGGGACATGGTTATTAAACAGATAGACAAACTGAAGCAAAAATAAGTCCCCAGAACCGATGAGTTGTTTTCCAGGGTACTTAAGGATGCAAGTGGAGCTAGTCACCATTAACGAGTGTTTAATGCGCCATCCTTACCCGGGGTTGTGCCAAGTGTGGGAAAAGGTAATGTGGTTCCCATATTCAAACAGGGATAAGTCCGTCTTTCAAATTACCGTCCAATAAGCCGACATCTTAAATAGGGGCAAGTGATTAAATCAATTATAGCGCATTATTAGAAGTCACCTTGAAGAGCATAACTTGATAAATGAATCCAACATGGATTCACGAGGGTCGTTCCTGCCTACAAAGTTACTTTACGTTCTTCAATAGAACATTTAAGCCCGTTGACAGTGTAATTTTTGATATTGTTAAATTTTGGGTTTTAGTAAGCCTTCGATAGGTACCTCACAAAGATCTAAGAAAGTGGCAGCTCAAGGATAGGAGGTAAATTCTAGCTAATGAAGAGGCTGGCTTTCCATAGAAAGCAGAGAGTTACCATTAATGGAGTGAAATCTGAATGGGGATTAATCTCTAGTGGTGTCCCACAAGGATCAGTTTTAGGCCCTCTCCTGTTCATAATTTACATTAATGACCTTGATGAAGGGATTACTAGTGACATGAGTAAGTTTGCTGATGATACAAAGATAGGCCGTATAATTCACTCTGAGGAGGATATCAATGAACTCCAGGACGATTTAGACAAATTAATGTCTTGGTCTGAAAAATGGCAGATGAAGTTCAATGTGGATAAGTGTAAGGTACTTGCCCTTGGTAATGAAAATAACCCTTGAAGCTATAATCTAGGTGAAGTAGAGCGTGATCATACAGAATGTGAAAAAGACTTGGGAGTCATGGTGAGCAGAAATCTAAAGCCAAGTCAGCAGTGCCTTAGTGTGCGCAACAAGGCCAACAGATTACTTGGATTTATCTCAAGAAGTATAAGTAACAGAAGTCCAAAATTTATTTTGCAGCTCTATACATCGATGATAAATTAGACACATGTGCAACTCTTGGGTATCTTTATTGATGAAACGTTTCGCCACACAGTGGCTTCATCAGTCCATACAAAGGAGAATCTTGAAGAACAGGAGGAGAATGAGGTAATCAGTCCCTCAACCTTGAGTCGATGTGGTCAGTCCATCAATCTTGAATAGAATGCGGCATACGTGCTGAGAAGGAGCTTATAAACCGTTGGCAGGAGAGGTGCAGCAGTCATAGGTGGTGTAACATTTGTTCAATGTTGAAGTAGGTCGTGCCCAAGAATTAGGCAAGCGAAGAATTCCCAAGTATTAAGATCCCAAGAAGTTGCAGTGTCTGACAGGTTTGTAGATGAATGGTTCAGAGAACCGACATGTTGATAAATTAGACACATGTGCAACTCTTGGGTATCTTTATTGAGGAAACGTTTCGCCACACAGTGGCTTCATCAGTCCATACATTCATCTACAAACCTGTCAGGTTGAGGGACTGATTACCTCATTCTCCTCCTGTTCTTCAAGATTCTCCTTTGTATGGACTGATGAAGCCACTGTGTGGCGAAACGTTTCCTCAGTAAAGATACCCAAGAGTTGAAGATTGAGACACTTATGCAACATATGGGAATCTTTATTCAGGAAACGTTTCGCCACACAGTGGCTTCATCAGTCCGATACAAAGTATAAAGGCGTAAGGAGAGGGGGAGTTTGAGGTAATCAGTCCCTCAGCCTGGAGTCGATGTATTCAGTCCATCAATCTTGTAGAATGTACAGCATAGGGCCGTAGACGTGGCTTATATACTGTGTTATCATCAGCTAAACATCATCAGTGTTATCATCAGCTAAACATCATCAGTGTTATCATCAGCGAAACATCATCAGTGTTATCATCAGCTAAACATCATCAGTGTTATCATCAGCAAAACATCATCAGTGTTATCATCAGCGAAACATCATCAGTGTTATCATCAGCTATACATCATCCCATTGGAATTTCTTGACTGGGAATTTAGAATCATACGACTTCTTAGAAGTAGTTCAGGATTGTTTTTTGAAGCAGTTTGTGACAGAACCTACAAGGGGTAATAACCTGCTTGACTTAGTTCTGGCAAACAATGAATCCCTTGTTAATAATTAAGAAGTTTCAGAGGAACTGGGCACTAGCGACCACAAATCAATTACATTTAGAATTGAATGGAAGTATGATAGTAGGGATAACTCAGTAACAGTCCCAGATTTTCGCTTAGCAGATTACGATGGGCTTAGAGAACACTTATCATCTGTTGACTGGGGTAACGAAGAGAGCTATCAATATGACAGTTTTCTGAGCACAATACATGCTGCTCAAAGAACGTTTATCCCTTACAAGGAAATTAGATCAAATAGAAATGACCCAAAATGGATGAATAATAGGCTGAAATATCTACTAGGGCATAAGAAAGGAATTTATAGGTGTATCAATCAGTATATTGACATTAAGAGGGACATTAAAAAGGGGATAAGAAAAGCTAAAAGGGACTATGAAATTAAAGTTGCTAGGGATTCTAAAACTAACCCAAAAAGTTTTTTCCAGGTCTATAGAACAAAAGTTAGAGATAAGATAGGTCCCCTTAAAAGTAACTATGGGCATCTTACTGACAAAGAGAATGAAATGTGCTCGATTTTAAATAATTATTTTCTCTCAGTTTTTACACAGGAAGACACTAACAATATTCCAGTAATTAATCTTTAAAGTGGGCTAGAAGAAGATAAATTATGTAACATCACAGTCACTAGTGAAATGGTTGTGAAGCAGATAGACAGACTGAAGCAAAATAAGTCGCCGAGTCCTGATGAGGTTTTTTCAAGGGTTCTTAAGGAATGCAAAATGGAACTCTGTGAACCATTAACTAATATTTTTAATTTATCTCTTCAAACAAGTGTAGTGTCTGATATGTGGAAGATGGCTAATGTAATTCCTATTTTTAAAACAGGGGACAAGTCGTTACCGTCAAATTACCGCCCAATAAGCCTGACCTCAATTGTAGGCAAATTACTAGAGTCAATTATAGCTGAGATTATAAGAAGCCATCTCGATAAGCATAGCTTGATTAATGATACTCAGCATGGATTCACAAGAGGCCGGTCTTGTCTAACTAATTTATTAACTTTCTTCAGTAAAGCTTTTGAGGCTGTTGACCACGATAAAGAATTTGATATTATTTACTTAGATTTTAGTAAGGCTTTTGATAGAGTTCCACACCATAGACTGTTAAAGAAAGTGGCAGCTCATGGTATTGGGGGAAAAGTGCTCTCGTGGATCGAGTCATGGCTCACAGACAGGAAGCAGAGAGTGTCCATAAATGGGGTTAAATCCGAGTGGGGATCTGTAACAAGTGGCGTTCCACAGGGATCAGTGTTGAGCCCGTTGTTGTTTATAATATATATCAATGATCTTGATGAGGGAATTACTAGTGATATGAGCAAATTCGCCAATGACACAAAGATAGGTAGGATAATTGATTCAAACGTAGATGTTATGGAACTTCAGGAGGATTTAAACAAACTCTATTCTTGGTCAGAAAAGTGGCAGATGCAGTTCAATGTAGATAAATGCAAGGTTCTGAAGCTCGGGAGTGTCCATAACCCTAGTACTTATAAGTTAAATGATGTAGAACTTAGCCATACAGATTGCGAAAAGGACTTGGGGGTTATGGTAAGCAGCAACCTTAAACCAAGACAACAATGCCTAAGTGTACGTAATAAGGCAAATAGATTACTGGGATTTATATCAAGAAGTGTAAGCAACAGAAGTCCAGAGGTCATACATGCAGCTTTATACATCATTAGTAAGGCCTCACCTAGATTATGCAGCTCAATTCTGGTCTCCATATTACAGAATGGACATAAATTCGTTAGAAAACATTCAGCGTAGGATGACTAAATTAATACATAGCATTAGAAATCTTCCTTATGAAGAAAGATTGAAGACTCTTAAGTTACATTCACTTGTTAGACGAAGAATGAGGGGAGACCTGATCGAAGTGTATAAGTGGAAGATAGGTATTAATAAAGGGGATATTAATAAGGTCTTGAGGATATCTCTCCAAGAGAGAACCCGCAGTAATGGATTTAAGTTAGATAAGTTTAAATTTAGAAAGGACATAGGAAAGTATTGGTTTGGAAATAGGGTAGTTGATGAGTGGAACAGTCTACCTAGTTGGGTTGAACATCAAAATGGTATACAGTACTGACAGGTTGTTAGGTAAGACACATATGCAACAGTTAGGCAACTTTATTCCGAAACGTTTCGCCTACACAGTAGGCTTCTGCAGTCGAATACAGAAAGTAGGCAGGAACAGTAGAGATGTGAAGACGATGTAATCAGTCCATCACCCTTGAAGTCGTAGATTTGAGGCTGTCAGTCCCTCAGCCTGGAGAAGTTCTGTTCCAAAGTCTGGAACAGACTGAGGGACTGACAACCTCAAATCTACGACTTCAAGGGTGATGGACTGATTACATCGTCTTCACATCTCTACTGCTCCCGCCTACTTTCTGTATTCGACTGCAGAAGCCTACTGTGTAGGCGAAACGTTTCGAAATAAAGTTGCCTAAATGTTGCCTATGTATCTTATCTACCAACCTGTCGGTATTGTATACCATTTGATAATCAGGTATATGACTGCTGAGAAGCGTTTACTCCCAGTACACTTGTAAAGCTGTTACGGCTTTATCAAGCCGTAACAGCTTAATAAAGCTCCTGGAGAGCGAAACGTTGCCACAATAAAATGACACATTAGTTGCACTTGTGTCCTTTTTACTTTACATATTGAAGAATTGAGACACTTATGCAACACATGGTAATCTTTATTGAAGAAACGTTTCGCCACACAGTGGCTTCATCAGTCCAATACAAAGTAGAAGTGGGTAAGGAGAGGAGAAGTTTGAGGTAATCAGTCCCTCAACCTGGAATCGATGTGTTCAGTCCATCCTACAAGAGTGATGGACTGAACACATCGATTCAAGGTTGAGGGACTGATTACCTCAAACTTCTACTTTCCTTACCATTTTCTACTTTGTATTGGACTGATGAAGCCACTGTGTGGCGAAACGTTTCTTCAATAAAGATTCCCATGTGTTGCATAAGTGTCTCAATTCTTCAACTTGTCGGTTTTCAAAAACCATTCATCACTTTACATATTGTCGGTAATTCTACCAACATTATTACAACGAGTACACTTCTTTCTTACAGTAATAATGTAACAGATTGAAGAGTCGTGGCCCCCGCAGCCTAGTCAAGTACCTGGACGTGGTAACATGTTCATACACCAGATTTGCTTTGAGTTCAGCCTTTACCTAGAATGCAGCTCACGGGTCTTGCCTTCTTTTGTGACTCATTCATACCATTGATTCTCCATGTCACTGACGTTACTGTTTATCAAGGGAAACATTTATTGACTCTCGTCCTCTCAAGTATGTTTTATCCTGTTTGCAAGTACTAGGTATATATATAAAATAAAATAATTTTATTTTATATATATATATATATAATATTATATATAATATTATATATATATATTATATATATATATATATGTCGTGCCGAATATGTAAAACTGTCAATTGCAAGAACTCATTTAAAATTAAGTCCTTTCTAAAATTTTCTCGTATACGTTTAAAGATATATTTTTTCATTAATGTTGATGCAAAAAATTTTTAATTTGCACAGAAGGAACTTAGAAAACTTACCTAACCTTACTATAACAAGAAGAATTTATTTTAGCCTAACTCAACTAATATATATTTAGATTTGTTAACAATAATTTAATACTAAACAAACAACAGTGAAATATATTTTTTTTTCGTTAGTTCAGAATGATTTGGCGAAATTATTGCATACACAAATTTTCACTTGTCCTATATGGCAAGATGAACGTTGCTATTTACGCCAAGATCGCAAGTTTCTGCCTATTCGGCACGACATATATATATATATATATATATATATATATATAATATATATATATATATATATATATATATATAATAATATATATATATACATACGTAAATATATATATGCCATTTCTTCCGGGTCATTGGCCTTGTGTATGTTTGACCTTGTACAGTGAGAGTTAAATGGCCGGACAACTTATCACTTTGAACTGATGGTAGTGAACACTCTGTGGGTGTGTTAAGTCTCAAAGTAGAACAGAAATATTCTCTTTTCACTGAGTGTTTGTTGTGTCTCCCCACTGGCTGTGTGTACATCATGCCACACCACCACTGAGTGTTGTGCCTCCCCACTGGCTGTGTGTACATCATGCCACACCACCACTGAGTGTTGTGTCTCCCCACTGGCTGTGTGTACACCATGCCACACCACCACTGAGTGTTGTGCCTCCCCACTGGCTGTGTGTACACCATGCCACACCACCACTGAGTGTTGTGCCTCCCCACTGCTGTGTGTACATCATGCCACACCACCATGAGTGTTGTGCCTCCCACTGGCTGTGTGTACACCATGCCACACCACCACTGAGTGTTGTGCCTCCCCACTTGGCTGTGTGTACACCATGCCACACCACCACTGAGTGTTGTGCCTCCCCACTGGCTGTGTGTACACCATGCCACACCACCACTTAGTGTTGTGCCTCCCACTGGCTGTGTGTACACCATGCCACACCACCACTGAGTGTTGTGCCTCCCCACTGGCTGTGTGTACACCATGCCACACCACCACTGAGTGTTGTGCCCTCCCCACTGGCTGTGTGTACACCATGCCACACCACCACTGAGTGTTGTGTCTCCCCACTGGCTGTGTGTACACCATGCCACACCACCACTGAGTGTTGTGCCTCCCACACCTGCTGTGTGTACATCATGCCACACCACCACTGAGTGTTGTGCTCCCACTGGCTGTGTGTACACCATGCCACACCACCACTGAGTGTTGTGCCTCCCCACTGGCTGTGTGTACACCATGCCACACCACCACTGAGTGTTGTGCCTCCCCACTGGCTGTGTGTACACCATGCCACACCACCACTGAGTGTTGTGCCTCCCCACTGGCTGTGTGTACACCATGCCCACCACCACTGAGTGTTGTGCCTCCCCACTGGCTGTGTGTACACCATGCCACACCACCACTGAGTGTTGTGCCTCCCCACGGCTGTGTGTACACCATGCCACACACCACCACTGAGTGTGTGTCCTCCCCACACTGGCTGTGTGTACACCATGCCACACCACCACTGAGTGTTTGTGCCTCCCCAACTGGCTGTGTGTACACCATGCCACACCACCACTGAGTGTTGTTGTCTCCCCACTGGCTGTGTGTACACCATGCCACACCACCACTGGCTGTGTGTACACCATGCCACACCACCACTGGCTGTGTGTACATCATGCCACACCACCACTGAGTGTTGTGTCTCCGCACTGGCTGTGTGGTACACCATGCCACACACCACTGGCTGTGTGTACACCATGCCACACCACCACTGGCTGTGTGTACACCATGCCACACCACCACTGAGTGTTGTGTCTCCCCACTGGCTGTGTGTACACCATGCCACACCACCACTGGCTGTGTGTACACCATGCCACACCACCACTGGCTGTGTGTACACCATGCCACACCACCACTGAGTGTTGTGTCTCCCCACTGGCTGTGTGTACACCATGCCACACCACCACTGAGTGTTGTGCCTCCCCACTGGCTGTGTGTACACCATGCCACACCACCACTGAGTGTTGTGCCTCCCCACTGGCTGTGTGTACATCATGCCACACCACCACTGAGTGTTGTGCCTCCCCACTGGCTGTGTGTACATCATGCCAACCACCACTGAGTGTTGTGCCTCCCCACTGGCTGTGTGTACATCATGCCACACCACCACTGAGTGTTGTGCCTCCCCACTGGCTGTGTGTACATCATGCCACACCACCACTGAGTGTTGTGTCTCCCCACTGGCTGTGTGTACATCATGCCACACCACCACTGAGTGTTGTGTCTCCCCACTGGCTGTGTGTACATCATGCCACACCACCACTGAGTGTTGTGTCTCCCCACTGGCTGTGTGTACATCATGCCACACCACCACTGAGTGTTGTGCCTCCCCACTGGCTGTGTGTACACCATGCCACACCACCACTGGCTGTGTGTACATCATGCCACACCACCACTGGCTGTGTGTACATCATGCCACACCACCACTGAGTGTTGTGTCTCCCCCACTGGCTGTGTGTACATCATGCCACACCACCACTGAGTGTTGTGCCTCCCCACTGGCTGTGTGTACATCATGCCACACCACCACTGAGTGTTGTGCCTCCCCACTGGCTGTGTGTACATCATGCCACACCACCACTGAGTGTTGTGCCTCCCCACTGGCTGTGTGTACATCATGCCACACCACCACTGAGTGTTGTGTCTCCCCACTGGCTGTGTGTACACCATGCCACACCACCACTGGCTGTGTGTACACCATGCCACACCACCACTGGCTGTGTGTACACCATGCCACACCACCACTGAGTGTTGTGTCTCCCGACTGGCTGTGTGTACACCATGCCACACCACCACTGGCTGTGTGTACATCATGCCACACCACCACTGAGTGTTGTGTCTCCGCACTGGCTGTGTGTACACCATGCCACACCACCACTGGCTGTGTGTACACCATGCCACACCACCACTGGCTGTGTGTACATCATGCCACACCACCACTGAGTGTTGTGTCTCCCCACTGGCTGTGTGTACACCATGCCACACCACCACTGAGTGTTGTGCCTCCCCACTGGCTGTGTGTACACCATGCCACACCACCACTGAGTGTTGTGCCTCCCCACTAGGCTGTGTGTACACCATGCCACACCACCACTGAGTGTTGTTGCCTCCCCACTGCTGTGTGTACACCATGCCACACCACCACTGAGTGTTGTGCCTCCCAACTGGCTGTGTGTACACCATGCCACACCACCACTGAGTGTTGCCTCCCCACTGGCTGTGTGTACACCATGCCACACCACATGAGTGTTGTGTCCTCCCCACTGGCTGTGTGTACACCATGCCACACCACCACTGAGTGTTGTGCCTCCCCACTGGCTGTGTGTACATCATGCCACACCACCACTGAGTGTTGTGCCTCCCCACTGGCTGTGTGTACATCATGCCACAACCACCACTGAGTGTTTGTGCGTCCCCACTGGCTGTGTGTACATCATGCCACACCACCACTGAGTGTTGTGCCTCCCCACTGGCTGTGTGTACATCATGCCCCACACCACCACTGAGTGTTGTGTCTCCCCCTGGCTGTGTGTACATCATGCCACACCACCACTGAGTGTTGTGTCTCCCCACTGGCTGTGTGTACATCATGCCACACCACCACTGAGTGTTGTGTCTCCCCACTGGCTGTGTGTACACCAGCCACACGACCAACTGGCTGTGTGTACACCATGCCAACACACCACTTGGCTGTGTGTACACCATGCCACACCACCACTGAGTGTTGTGTCTCCCCACTGGCTGTGTGTACACCATGCCACACCACCACTGGCTGTGTGTACACCATGCCACACCACCACTGGCTGTGTGTACACCATGCCACACCACCACTGGCTGTGTGTACACCATGCCACACCACCACTGGGTTGTTGCTCTCCCCACTGGCTGTGTGTACACCATGCCACACCACCACTGAGTGTTGTGTCTCCCCACTGGCTGTGTGTACACCATGCCACACCACCACTGGCTGTGTGTACACCATGCCACACCACCACTGATTTTGGTTCCCCACTGGCTGGTGTACACCATGCCACACCACCACTGGCTGTGTGTACACCATGCCACACCACCACTGAGTGTTGTGCCTCCCCACTGGCTGTGTGTACACCATGCCACACCACCACTGAGTGTTGTGTTCCCCACTGGCTGTGGTGTACACCATGCCACACCACCACTGAGTGTTGTGTCTCCCCACTGGCTGTGTGTACACCATGCCACACCACCACTGAGTGTTGTGCCTCCCCACTGGCTGTGTGTACACCATGCCACACCACCACTGGCTGTGTGTACACCATGCCACACCACCACTGGCTGTGTGTACACCATGCCACACCACCACTGAGTGTTGTGCCTCCCCACTGGCTGTGTGTACACCATGCCACACCACCACTGAGTGTTGTGCCTCCCCACTGGCTGTGTGTACACCATGCCACACCACCACTGGCTGTGTGTACACCATGCCACACCACCACTGGCTGTGTGTACACCATGCCACACCACCACTGGCTGTGTGTACACCATGCCACACCACCACTGGCTGTTGTGTACACCATGCCACACCACCACTGAGTGTTGTGCTCCCACTGGCTGTGTGTACCAACCATGCCACACCACCACTGAGTGTTGTGCCTCCCCACTGGCTGTGTGTACACCATGCCACACCACCACTGAGTGTTGTGCCTCCCCACTGGCTGTGTGTACACCATGCCACACCACCACTGAGTGTTGTGTCTCCCCACTGGCTGTGTGTACACCATGCCACACCACCACTGAGTGTTGTGCCTCCCCACTGGCTGTGTGTACACCATGCCACACCACCATTGGCTGTGTGTACACCATGCCACACCACCACTGGCTGTGTGTACACCATGCCACACCACCACTGAGTGTTGTGCCTCCCCACTGGCTGTGTGTACACCATGCCACACCACCACTGGCTGTGTGTACACCATGCCACACCACCACTGAGTGTTGTGCCTCCCCACTGGCTGTGTGTACACCATGCCACACCACCACTGAGTGTTGTGCCTCCCCACTGGCTGTGTGTACACCATGCCACACCACCACTGGCTGTGTGTACACCATGCCACACCACCACTGGCTGTGTGTACACCATGCCACACCACCACTGGCTGTGTGTACACCATGCCACACCACCACTGCTGTGTGTACACCATGCCAACCACCACATGGCTGTGTGTACAACCATGCCACACCACCACTGGCTGTGTGTACACCATGCCACACCACCACTGGCTGTGTGTACACCATGCCACACCACCACTGGCTGTGTGTACACCATGCCACACCACCACTGGCTGTGTGTACACCATGCCACACCACCACTGGCTGTGTGTACACCATGCCACACCACCACTGGCTGTGTGTACACCATGCCACACCACCACTGGCTGTGTGTACACCATGCCACACCACCACTGAGTGTTGTGTCTCCCCACTGGCTGTGTGTACACCATGCCACACTACCATTGAGTGTTGTGTCTCCCCACTGGCTGTGTGTACACCATGCCACACCACCACTGGCTGTGTGTACACCATGCCACACCACCACTGAGTGTTGTGTCTCCCCACTGGCTGTGTGTACACCATGCCACACCACCACTGAGTGTTGTGCCTCCCCACTGGCTGTGTGTACACCATGCACACACCACTGAGTGTTGTGCCTCCCCACTGGCTGTGTGTACACCATGCCACACCACCACTGAGTGTTGTGCCTCCCCACTGGCTGTGCGTACACCATGCCACACCACCACTGGCTGTGTGTACACCATGCCACACCACCACTGGCTGGTGTACACCATGCCACACCACCACTGGCTGTGTGTACACCATGCCACACCACCACTGGCTGTGTGTACACCATGCCACACCACCACTGGCTGTGTGTACACCATGCCACACCACCACTGAGTGTTTGTGCCTCCCACTGGCTGTGTGTACACCATGCCACACCACCACTGGCTGTGTGTACACCATGCCACACCACCACTGAGTGTTGTGCCTCCCCACTGGCTGTGTGTACACCATGCCACACCACACTGGCTGTGTGTACACCATGCCACACACCACTGGCTGTGTTGTACACCATGCCACACCACCACTGGGTGTTGTGTATCCCCACTGGCTTTGTACACCATGCACACCACCACTGGCTGTGTGTACACCATGCCACACCACCACTGGCTGTGTGTACACCATGCCACACCACCACTGGCTGTGTGTACACCATGCCACACCACCACTGGGTGTTGTTCCTCCCCACTGGCTGTGTGTACACCATGCCACACCACCACTGGCTGTGTGTACACCATGCCACACCACCACTGAGATGTTGTGTTCCCACTGGCTGTGTGTACACCATGCCACACCACCACTGAGTGTTGTGCCTCCCCACTGGCTGTGTGTACACCATGCCACACCACCACTGGCTGTGTGTACACCATGCCACACCACCACTGGCTGTGTGTACACCATGCCACACCACCACTGAGTGTTGGTGCCTCCCCACTGGCTGTGTGTGTACACCATGCCACACCACCACTGAGTGTTGTGTCTCCCCACTGGCTGTGCGTACACCATGCCACACCACCACTGGCTGTGTGTACACCATGCCACACCACCACTGGCTGTGTGTACACCATGCACACCACCACTGGGTTGTTGTGTTCCCCCACTGGCTGTGTGTACATCCATTGCCACACCACCACTGAGTGTTGTGTCTCCCCACTGGCTGTGTGTACACCATGCCACACCACCACTGCTGTGTGTACACCATGCCACACACCACTGAGTGTTGTGTCTCCCCACTGGCTGTGTGTAAACCATGCCACACCACCACGAGTGTTGTGTCCCCCATGGCTGTGTGTCACCATGCCACACCACCACTGAGTGTTTGTGCCATCCCCACTGGCTGTGTGTGACACCATGCCACACACCACTGGCTGTGTGTACACCATGCACACACCACGTGTGTGTACACATGCCACACCACCTGGCTGTGTGTACACCATGCCAACCACCACTGTGTGTTTCCTCCCAGCTGTGTGATACACCATGCCACACCACCACTGAGTGTTGTGCCACCCCACTGGCTGTGTGTACACCATGCCACACCACCACTGAGTGTTGTGCCTCCCACTGGCTGTGTGTACACCATGCACACCACCACTGAGTGTTGTGTCTCCCCACTGGCTAGTGTGTACACCATGCCACACCACCACTGAGTGTTGTGCCTCCCCACTGGCTGTGTGTACACCATCCACAACAAGGCTGTGTGTAAACCATTGCCACACCACCACTGGCTGTTGTAAACCATGCCACACACACTGAGTGTTGTGCCTCCCCACTGGTGTGTGTACACCATGCCAACACCAATGGAACTGATGTGTACACCATGCCACACCACCACTGAGTGTTGTGCCTCCCCACTGCTGTGTGTACACCATGCCACACCACCACTGAGTGTGTGTGCCTCCCCACTGCTGTGTGTTAAACCATGCCACACCACCACTGGCTGTGTGTACACCATGCCACACCACCACGACTGATTGTGTACACCATGCCACACCACCACTGGCTGTGTGTACCATGCCACACCACTGGCTGTGTGTACACCATGCCACACCACCATGCTGTGTGTACAACCATGCCACACCACTGGCTGTGTGTACACCATGCCACACCACCACTGGCTGTGTGTACACATGCCACACCACCACTGGCTGTGTGTACACCATGCCACACCACCACTGGCTGTGTGTACACCATGCCACCACCACCACTGGCTGTGGGGTACACCATGCCACACCACCACTGGCTGTGTGGTACACCATGCCCCACCACCACTGGCTGTGTGTACACCATGCCCCCACCACCACTGAGTGTTGTGTCCTCCCCACTGGCTTGAGTACACCATGCCCCCAACTCCATGAGTGTGTGTCTCCCCATGGGTGTGTGTACCCCCATGCCACACCACCACTGGCTGTGTGACACCATGCCACACCACCACTGAGTGTTGTGCCCTCCCCCACTGGCTGTGTGTACACCATGCCACAACCACCACTGAGTGTTTTTGCCTCCCCACTGGCTGGGGTGTACACCATGCCACCCACCACTGGCTGTGTGTACACCAGCCACACCACCACTGGCTGTGGTACACCATGCCACACCACCCTGGCTGTGTGTTAACCCGCACACCACCACTGGCTGTGTGTACACCAAAGCCACACCACCACTGGCTGTGTGACACCATGCCACACCACCACGGCTGTGTGTACACCATGCCACACCACCACTGGCTTTTGTTACACCATGCCACAACCACCACTGGCTGTGTGTACACCATGCCACACCACCACTGGCTGTGTGTACACCATGCCACACCACCACTGGCTGTGTGTACACCATGCCACACCACCACTGGCTGTGTGTACACCCTGCCACACCACCACTGGCTGTGGTACACCAATGCCCCCACCACCATCATTTAATATTGTCATTTTAGTAATAATCAGTAAGGTTTTTACAAGCTGTGGAATTACTTGTGTTCTTACTATGTGAAGGATGACTGTTGTTACTGTGTGAAGGATGACTGTTGTTACTGTGTGAAGGATGACTGTTGTTACTGTGTGAAGGATGCTGTTGTTACTGTGTGAAGGAAACTGTTGTTTACTATGTTGAAGGATGACTTTTGTTACGTGTGAAGGATGACTTTTACCCGTGTGAAAGGGTGACTGTTGTTACTGTGTGAAGGATGACTGTTGTTACTGTGTGAAGGATGACTGTTGTTACTGTGTGAAGGATGACTGTTGTTACTGTGTGAAGGATGACTGTTGTTACTATGTGAAGGATGACTGTTGTTACTGTGTGAAGGTGAACTGTTGTTACTGGTGAAGGATGACTGTTGTTACTGTGTGAAGGATGACTGTTGTTACTGTGTGAAGGACGACTGTTGTTACTGTGTGAAGGACGACTGTTGTTACTGTGTGAAGGATGACTGTTGTTACTGTGTGAAGGATGACTGTTGTTACTGTGTGAAGGATGACTGTTGTTACTGTGTGAAGGATGACTGTTGTTACTGTGTGAAGGATGACTTTTGCTACTGTGTGAAGGATGACTTGTTACTGTGTGAAGAATGACTGTTGTTACTGTGTGAAGGATGACTGTTGTGACTGTGAAGGATGGCAATTAAGAAATCAATATATTCAGTTAAAGAGAGAAATAAAAAAAGGAATAAGAAAAACAAAAAGAGATTATGAGGTTAAAGTTGCAAGAGAATCGAAGAGTAACCCAAAAGGATTCTTTCAGGTATACAGAAGTAAGATCAGGGACAAGATAGGCCCACTCAAAAGTTACTCGGGTCACCTCACTGACAGTGATAAGGAAATGTGTAGAATTTTTAACACATACTTCCTCTCAGTTTTTACTCAGGAAGATACCAGCGATATTCCAGAAGTAATAAATTATGTAGAACTGGATGATAATAAACTATGCACGATTAGGGTCACAAGTGACATGGTCCTTAGGCAAATTGATAAATTAAAACCTAACAAATCCCCAGGCCCTGATGAACTGTATGCAAGGGTTCTAAAGGAATGTAAAGAGGAGCTTGGTTTAGAAAGACACGTAAGCAAACACTATGACATATTTATTAGAAAACGTTTCGGCACATGTTTGCTTACGTGTCTTTCTAAACCAACTTGTCGGTATTTATTACCAAGGTTTATACCAAAGAGGAGCTTAGCAAACCTCTGGCTAATCTTTTCAATATATCACTACAAACTGGCATGGTGCCAGATAAGTGGAAAATGGCAAATGTGATACCTATTTTCAAAGCAGGTGACAGGTCCTTAGCTTCGAACTATAGACCAATAAGCCTAACCTCCATAGTGGGAAAATTTATGGAATCAATAATTGCCGAGGCAGTTCGTAGCCACCTTGAAAAGCATAAATTAATCAACGAATCTCAGCATGGTTTTACAAAGGGGCGTTCCTGCCTTACGAATTTATTAACTTTTTTCATTAAGGTATTTGAGGAGGTAGATCATGATAATGAATATGATATTGTGTATATGGACTTCAGTAAGGCTTTTGACAGGGTCCCACGTCAAAGACTATTGAGGAAAATTAAGGCACATGGAATAGGAGAAATTTTTTCCTGGATGGAGGCATGGTTGACAAATAGGCAGCAGAGAGTTTGCATAAATGGGGAGAAATCAGAGTGGGGAAGCGTCACGAGCGGTGTTCCACAGGGGTCAGTGTTCGGCCCCCTGCTGTTCACAATCTACATAAACGACATTGATGAGGGCATAAAGAGCGACATAAGCAAGTTCGCCGATGACACCAAAATAGGCCGTCGAATTCATTCTGATGAGAACATTAGAGCACTCCAGGAAGATTTGAATAGACTGATGCAATGGTCGCAGAAGTGGCAGATGCAGTTTAATATAGACAAATGCAAAGTTCTAAATGTTGGACAGGAAAATAACCATACCACATATAAACTAAATAATGTAGATCTTAATATTACGGATTGCGAAAAAGATTTAGGAGTTCTGGTTAGCAGTAATCTGAAACCAAGACAACAGTGCATAAGTGTTCGCAATAAAGCTAACAGAATCCTTGGCTTCATATCAAGAAGCATAAATAATAGGAGTCCTCAGGTTGTTCTTCAACTCTATATATCCTTGGTTAGACCTCATTTAGATTATGCTGCACAGTTTTGGTCACCGTATTACAGAATGGATATAAATGCTCTGGAAAACATACAAAGGAGGATGACAAAGTTGATCCCATGTATCAGAAATCTTCCCTATGAGGATAGACTGAGGTCCCTGAATCTGCACTCTCTAGAAAGGCGTAGAATTAGGGGGGATATGATTGAGGTGTATAAATGGAAGACAGGAATAAATAAAGGGGATGTAAATAACGTACTGAAAATATCTAGCCTAGACAGGACTCGTAGCAATGGTTTTAAGTTGGAAAAATTCAGATTCAGGAAGGATATAGGAAAGTACTGGTTTGGTAATAGAGTTGTGGATGAGTGGAACAAACTCCCAAGTACCGTTATGGAGGCTAAAACGTGTAGTTTTAAAAATAGGTTAGATAAATACATGAGTGGGTCTGGGTGGGCGTGAGTTGGGCCTGACTTGCTTGTGCTACTAGGTCAGTTGTCGTGTTCCTTCCTTAAGTGAATGTAACCTGCCCTGACTAGGTTGGGGCATTGGCTTAAGCCGGTAGGAGACTTGGACCTGCCTCGAATGGGCCAGTAGGCCTTCTGCAGTGTTCCTTCTTTCTTATGTTCTTATGACTTGTCACTGTGTGAAGGATGACTGTTGTCACTGTGTGAAGGATGACTGTTGTCACTGTGTGAAGGATGACTGTTGTTACTGTGTGAAGGATGACTGTTGTTACTGTGTGAAGGATGACTGTTGTTACTGTGTGAAGGATGACTGTTGTTACTGTGTGAAGGATGATTCTTGTTACTTTGTGAAGAATGACTGTTACTGAGTGAAGGATGACTGTTGTTACTGTGTGAAGGATGACTGTAACAACAGTCATCCTTCACACAGTAACAACAGTCATCCTTCACACAGTAACAACAGTCATCCTTCACTCAGTAACAACAGTCATCCTTCACTCAGTAACAACTGATGACTGTTGTTACTGTGTGAAGGATGACTGTTGTGACTGTGTGAAGGATGGCTGTTGTGACTGTGTGAAGGATGACTGTTGTTACTGTGTGAAGGATGACTGTTGTGACTGTGTGAAGGATGACTGTTGTTACTGTGTGAAGGATGACTGTTGTGACTGTGTGAAGGATGACTGTTGTTACTGTGTGAAGGATGACTGTTGTGACTGTGTGAAGGATGACTGTTGTTACTGTGTGAAGGATGACTGTTGTGACTGTGTGAAGGATGACTGTTGTTTACTGTGTGAAGGATGACTCTTGTGACTGTGTGAAGGATGACTGTTGTTACTGTGTGAAGGATGACTGTTGTGACTGTGTGAAGGATGACTGTTGTTACTGTGTGAAGGATGACTGTTGTGACTGTGTGAAGGATGACTGTTGTACTGTGTGAAGGATGACTGTTGTGACTGTGTGAAGATGACTGTTGTTACTGTGTGAAGGATGACTGTTGTTACTGTGTGAAGGATGACTGTTGTGACTGTGTGAAGAATGACTGTTGTTACTGTGTGAAGGATGACTGTTGTTACTGTGTGAAGAATGACTGTTGTGACTGTGTGAAGGATGACTGTTGTTACTGAGAGAAGGATGACTGTTGTGACTGTGTGAAGGATGACTGTTGTTACTGTGTGAAGGATGACTGTTGTTACTGAGTGGAGGATGACTGTTGTTACTGTGTGAAGGATGACTGTTGTTACTGTGTGAAGGATGACTGTTGTGACTGTGAAGGATGACTGTTGTTACTGAGTGAAGGATGACTGTTGTTACTGAGTGAAGGATGACTGTTGTTACTGAGTGAAGGATGACTGTTGTTACTGTGTGAAGGATGACTGTTGTGACTGTGAAGGATGACTGTTGTTACTGAGTGAAGGATGACTGTTGTTACTGAGTGAAGGATGACTGTTGTGACTGTGTGAAGGATGACTGTTGTTACTGTGTGAAGGATGACTGTTGTTACTGTGTGAGTGATGACTGTTGTTACTGAGTGAAGGATGACTGTTGTTACTGTGTGAAGGATGACTGTTGTTACTGTGTGAAGGATGACTGTTGTTACTGTGTGAAGGATGACTGTTGTTACTGAGTGGAGGATGACTGTTGTTACTGTGTGAAGATGACTGTTGTTACTGTGTGAAGGATGACTGTTGTGACTGTGAAGGATGACTGTTGTTACTGAGTGAAGGATGACTGTTGTTACTGAGTGAAGGATGACTGTTGTTACTGAGTGAAGGATGACTGTTGTTACTGTGTGAAGGATGACTGTTGTTACTGTGTGAAGGATGACTGTTGTGACTGTGAAGGATGACTGTTGTTACTGAGTGAAGGATGACTGTTGTGACTGTGTGAAGGATGACTGTTGTTACTGTGTGAAGGATGACGTTGTTACTGTGTGAAGGATGACTGTTGTTACTGTGTGAAGGATGACTGTTGTGACATGTGTGAAGGATGACTGTTGTTACTGTGTGAAGGATGACTGTTGTGACTGTGTGAAGGATGACTGTTGTTACTGTGTGAAGGATGACTGTTGTTACTGTGTGAAGGATGACTGTTGTTACTGTGTGAAGGATGACTGTTGTTACTGTGTGAAGGATGACTGTTGTTACTGTGTGAAGGATGACTGTTGTGACTGTGTGAAGGATGACTGTACTGTGTGAAGGATGACTGTTGTGACTGTGTGAAGGATGACTGTTGTTACTGTGTGAAGGATGACTGTTGTGACTGTGTGAAGGATGACTGTTGTGACTGTGTGAAGGATGACTGTTGTTACTGTGTGAAGGATGACTGTTGTTACTGTGTGAAGGATGACTGTTGTGACTGTGTGAAGGATGACTGTTGTTACTGTGTGAAGGATGACTGTTGTTACTGTGTGAAGGATGACTGTTGTGACTGTGTGAAGGATGACTGTTGTTACTGTGTGAAGGATGACTGTTGTTACTGTGTGAAGGATGACTGTTGTGACTGTGTGAAGGATGACTGTTGTTACTGTGTGAAGGATGACTGTTGTGACTGTGTGAAGGATGACTTGTTACTGTGTGAAGGATGACTGTTGTGACTGTGTGAAGGATGACTGTTGTGACTGTGAGTGATGACTGTTGTTACTGAGTGAAGGATGACTGTTGTTACTCTGTGAAGGATGACTGTTGTGACTGTGTGAAGGATGAGTGTTGTGACTGTGAAGGATGACTGTTGTTACTGAGTGAAGGATGGACTGTTTGTGATCGTGAAGGGGGAGTGACTGTTGTTACTGAGTGAAGGATGACTGTTGTGACTGTGTGAAGGATGACTGTTGTTACTGTGTGAAGGATGACTGTTGTTACTGTGTGAAGGATGACTGTTGTGACTGTGAAGGATGACTGTTGTTACTGTGTGAAGGATGACTGTTGTTACTGTGTGAAGGATGACTGTTGTGACTGTGTGAAGGATGACTGTTGTTACTGTGTGAAGGATGACTGTTGTTACTGTGTGAAGGATGACTGTTGTGACTGTGAAGGATGACTGTTGTTACTGAGTGAAGGATGACTGTTGTTACTGTGTGAAGGATGACTGTTGTTACTGTGTGAAGGATGACTGTTGTTACTGAGTGAAGGATGACTGTTGTTACTGTGTGAAGGATGACTGTTGTGACTGTGAGTGATGACTGTTGTTACTGAGTGAAGGATGACTGTTGTTACTGTGTGAAAGATGACTGTTGTAACTGTGTGAAGGATGACTGTTGTGACTGTGAAGGATGACTGTTGTTACTGAGTGAAGGATGACTGTTGTGACTCTGTGAAGGATGACTGTTGTTACAGAGTGAAGGATGACTGTTGTTACTGTGTGAAGGATGACTGTTGTGACTGTGAGTGATGACTGTTGTTACTGAGTGAAGGATGACTGTTGTTACTGAGTGAAGGATGACTGTTGTTACTGAGTGAAGGATGACTGTTGTTACTGTGTGAAGGATGACTGTTGTTACTGAGTGAAGGATGACTGTTGTTACTGAGTGAAGGATGACTGTTGTTACTGAGTGAAGGATGACTGTTGTGACTCTGTGAAGGATGACTGTTGTTACAGAGTGAAGGATGACTGTTGTTACTGTGTGAAGGATGACTGTTGTTACTGTGTGAAGGATGACTGTTGTTACTGTGTGAAGGATGACTGTTGTTACTGTGTGAAGGATGACTGTTGTTACTGTGTGAAGGATGACTGTTGTGACTGTGAGTGATGACTGTTGTTACTGAGTGAAGGATGACTGTTGTTACTGAGTGAAGGATGACTGTTGTTACTGAGTGAAGGATGACTGTTGTTACTGAGTGAAGGATGACTGTTGTTACTGAGTGAAGGATGACTGTTGTTACTGTGTGAAGGATGACTGTTGTGACTGTGAGTGATGACTGTTGTTACTGAGTGAAGGATGACTGTTGTTACTGTGTGAAGGATGACTGTTGTGACTGTGAGTGATGACTGTTGTTACTGTGTGAAGGATGACTGTTGTTACTGTGTGAAGGATGACTGTTGTGACTGTGTGAAGGATGACTGTTGTTACTGTGTGAAGGATGACTGTTGTTACTGTGTGAAGGATGACTGTTGTTACTGTGTGAAGGATGACTGTTGTTACTGTGTGAAGGATGACTGTTGTTACTGTGTGAAGGATGACTGTTGTTACTGTGTGAAGGATGACTGTTGTTACTGAGAGAAGGATGACTGTTGTGACTGTGTGAAGGATGACTGTTGTTACTGAGTGAAGATGACTGTTGTTACTGTGTGAAGGATGACTGTTGTGACTGTGTGAAGGATGACTGTTGTTACTGTGTGAAGGATGACTGTTGTTACTGTGTGAAGGATGACTGTTGTTACTGAGTGAAGGATGACTGTTGTTACTGTGTGAAGGATGACTGTTGTGACTGTGTGAAGGATGACTGTTGTTACTGTGTGAAGGATGACTGTTGTTACTGTGTGAAGGATGACTGTTGTTACTGAGTGAAGGATGACTGTTGTTTACTGTGTGAAGGATGACTGTTGTTACTGTGTGAAGGATGACTGTTGTTACTGAGAGAAGGATGACTGTTGTGACTGTGTGAAGGATGACTGTTGTTACTGAGTGAAGGATGACTGTTGTTACTGTGTGAAGGATGACTGTTGTGACTGTGAAGGATGACTGTTGTTACTGAGTGAAGGATGACTGTTGTTACTGTGTGAAGGATGACTGTTGTTACTGTGTGAAGGATGACTGTTGTTACTGTGTGAAGGATGACTGTTGTTACTGTGTGAAGGATGACTGTTGTGACTGTGAAGGATGACTGTTGTTACTGAGTGAAGGATGACTGTTGTTACTGTGTGAAGGATGACTGTTGTTACTGAGTGAAGGATGACTGTTGTTACTGTGTGAAGGATGACTGTTGTTACTGTGTGAAGGATGACTGTTGTTACTGAGTGAAGGATGACTGTTGTTACTGAGTGAAGGATGACTGTTGTTATTGAGTGAAGGATGACTGTTGTTACTGTGTGAAGGATGACTCTTGTGACTCTGTGAAGGATGACTGTTGTGACTGAGTGAAGGATGACTGTTGTTAGTGTTTAGATCAAGACAAATGCAGTATAATATCATCCCTTAATGGCAACGTATCGCTCACACAGTGGTCTTTATTAAATCACAAACAGATCTACATAGAGAGAGAGAGAGAGAGAGAGAGAGAGAGACAGAGACAGAGACAGAGACAGAGAGAGAGCTCTTAGCTTGCCAATAAACTTAGGAATTCTTAACCTAGCTTAAAATAGCTTGTCAATAATGCTGTGTAAAGAGAGAGAGAGAGAAAGAGCGAGAGAGAGAGAGAGAGAGAGAGAGAGAGAGAGAGAGAGAGAGAGAGAGAGAGAGAGAGAAAGAAAGAGCGAGAGAGAGAAAGAGCGAGAGAGAGAGAGAGAGAGCATATATGCAGTAAGTCTAGTGACCATACGCACATATTTTAGCTTCCACAGAGGGGAATGGAACGAAGAGGAGAGGGCGCACATGTTACAGAACATACAGTCTGGGTGCTGAAACACCCGGATTGTATTGTGTTACTTGATTTTTTCACACGCCTGTGAAATGAGCAGATACAGTGCCAGGTGAGTTGTGGAGGTGCCAGGAGGCACTTTTTAAGTGTCTGGGGGGCAGTAAGTGGGAGCACCTGGATGAGGTCATGGAGTGGTGGAGGGTAACTCCATACAGCGCTTCAAGAGGAGATACGACATGGCCTGAGTTGCTAAGGTTTAGGTAGCGAAGGTTGTTGGTAGTTAAACCGGCCCAGGAACTGTGCTTCAACCCTTGCAGTAGTATATATTACTAGGGTAGTACACACACGCACACACACACACACACACATACACACACACACACAACACACACACACACACGCACACACACACACACACACACACACACACACACACACACACACACACACACACACACACGCACGCACACACACACACACACACACACACACACACACACACACACACACGTATCAAGAGTTTTATGAATGAATGGTGAGTCACTTCCCGTGATCTTGTGATGGTGTGCTAACTCACTGCTGGTCGACTAGTTCACTGCTGGTCGACTAGCTCACTGCTGGTCGACTAGTTCACTGCTGGTCGACTAGTTCACTGCTGGTCGACTAGTTCACTGCTGGTCGACTAGTTCACTGCTGGGTGACTAGTTCACTGCTGGTCGACTAGTTCACGCTGTCGACTAGTTCACTGCTTGTTGACTAGTTCACTGCTGGGTGACTAGTTCACTGCTGGTCGACTAGTTCACTGCTGGTCGACTAGTTCACTGCTGGTTGACTAGTTCACTGCTGGTTGACTAGTTCACTGCTGGTCGACTAGTTCACTGCTGGTCGACTAGTTCACTGCTGGTCGACTAGTTCACTGCTGGTCGACTAGTTCACTGCTGATTGACTAGTTCACTGCTGGTTGACTAGTTCACTGCTGGTCGACTAGTTCACTGCTGGTCGACTAGTTCACTGCTGGTTGACTTCACTGCTGGTTGACTAGTTCACTGCTGGTCGACTAGTTCACTGCTGGTCGACTAGTTCACTGCTGGTCGACTAGTTCACTGCTGGTTGACTAGTTCACTGCTGGTCGACTAGTTCACTGCTGGTCGACTAGTTCACTGCTGGTCGACTAGTTCACTGCTGGTCGGTTAGTTCACTGCTGGTCGACTAGTTCACTGCTGGTCGACTAGTTCACTGCTGGTCGACTAGTTCACTGCTGATTGACTAGTTCACTGCTGGTTGACTAGTTCACTGCTTGTTGACTAGTTCACTGCTGATTGACTAGTTCACTGCTGGTTGACTAGTTCACTGCTGGTTGACTAGTTCACTGCTGATTGACTAGTTCACTGCTGGTTGACTAGTTCACTGCTGGTTGACTAGTTCTCTACTGGTTGACTAGTTCACTACTGGTTGACTAGTTCACTGCTGCTTGACTAGTTCACTGCTGGTTGACTAGTTCACTACTGGTTGACTAGTTCACTGCTGCTTGACTAGTTCACTGCTGGCTGACTAGTTCACTGCTGGTTGACTAGTTCACTGCTGGTCGACTAGTTCACTGCTGGTCGACTAGTTCGCTGCTGGCTGACTAGTTCACTGCTGGTTGACTAGTTCATTGTTGGATGACTAGTTCACTGCTGGTTGACTAGTTCACTGCTGGTTGACTAGTTCACTGCTGGTTGACTAGTTCACTGCTGGTCGACTAGTTCACTGCTGGTTGACTAGTTCACTGCTGGTTGACTAGTTCACTGCTGGTCGACTAGTTCACTGCTGGTCGACTAGTTCACTGCTGGTTGACTAGTTCACTGCTGGTTGACTAGTTCACTGCTGGTTGACTAGTTCACTGCTGGTTGACTAGTTCACTACTGGTTGACTAGTTCACTGCTGGTCGACTAGTTCACTGCTGGTCGACTAGTTCACTGCTGGTCGACTAGTTCACTGCTGGTTGACTAGTTCACTGCTGGTCGACTAGTTCACTGCTAGTCGACTAGTTCACTGCTGGTCGATTAGTTCACTGCTGGTCGACTAGTTCACTGCTGGTCGACTAGTTCACTGCTGGTCGACTAGTTCACTGCTGATTGACTAGTTCACTACTGGTTGACTAGTTCACTGCTGGTTGACTAGTTCTCTACTGGTTGACTAGTTCACTACTGGTTGACTAGTTCACTGCTGCTTGACTAGTTCACTGCTGGTTGACTAGTTCACTACTGTTGACTATTTCACTGCTGCTTGACTAGTTCACTGCTGGCTGACTAGTTCACTGCTGGTTGACTAGTTCACTGCTGGTCGACTAGTTCACTGCTGGTCGACTAGTTCGCTGCTGGCTGACTAGTTCACTGCTGGTTGACTAGTTCTTTGTTGGATTACTAGTTCACTGCTGGTTTGACTAGTTCACTGCTGGTTGACTAGTTCACTGCTGTTGACTAGTTCACTGCTGGTCGACTAGTTCACTGCTGGTTGACTAGTTCACTGCTGGTTGACTAGTTCACTGCTGTCGACTAGTTCCACTGCTGGTCGACTAGTTCACTGCTGGTTGACTAGTTCACTGCTGGTTGACTAGTTCACTGCTGGTTGACTAGTTCACTGCTGGTTGACTAGTTCACTACTGGTTGACTAGTTCACTGCTGGTCGACTAGTTCACTGCTGGTCGACTAGTTCACTGCTGGTCGACTAGTTTCACTGCTGGTCGATTAGTTCACTGCTGTCGACTAGTTCACTGCTGGTCGACTAGTTCACTGCTGGTCGACTAGTTCACTGCTGATTGACTAGTTCACTACTGGTTGACTAGTTCACTGCTGGTTGACTAGTTCACTGCTGATTGACTAGTTCACTGCTGGTTGACTAGTTCACTGCTGGTTGACTAGTTCTCTACTGGTTGACTAGTTCACTACTGGTTGACTAGTTCACTGCTGCTTGACTAGTTCACTGCTGGTTGACTAGTTCACTACTGGTTGACTAGTTCACTGCTGCTTGACTAGTTCACTGCTGGCTGACTAGTTCACTGCTGGTTGACTAGTTCACTGCTGGTCGACTAGTTCACTGCTGGTCGACTAGTTCGCTGCTGGCTGACTAGTTCACTGCTGGTTGACTAGTTCATTGTTGGATGACTAGTTCACTGCTGGTTGAATAGTTCACTGCTGGTTGACTAGTTCACTGCTGGTTGACTAGTTCACTGCTGGTCGACTAGTTCACTGCTGGTTGACTAGTTCACTGCTGGTTGACTAGTTCACTGCTGGTCGACTAGTTCACTGCTGGTTGACTAGTTCACTGCTGGTTGACTAGTTCACTACTGGTTGACTAGTTCACTGCTGGTTGACTACTTTACTAGTTCACTGCTTGTTGACTAGTTAACTATTTAATTACTGGCTGAGTAGTGGACTAGTTCACTCTGGTGTCACTCTTTTTTTTTATTAACACAACGGCTGTTTCCCACCTATGCCGGGTGACCCGAAAAAGAAGAAAAACTTTCACCATCATTCACTCCATCACTGTCTTGCCAGAAGGATGCTTTACACTACAGTTATAAAACTGCAACATTAACACCCCTCCTTCAGAGTGCAGACACTGTACTTCCCATCTCCAGGACTCAAGTCCGGCCTGCCGGTTTCCCTTGACCCCTTCATAAATGTTACTTTGCTCTTCACTCCAACAGCACGTCAAGTTACGAAAGCCATTCGTCTCCATGCCTGTATAACACGCTCATGCATGCTTGCTGGAAGTCCAAGCCCCTCATACACAAAACCTCCTTTTTCCCCTCCCTCTAACCTTCTCTAGGACGACCTCTACCCTGCCTTCCCTCCACTACAGATTTATGCGCTCTCCAGGTCATTTTATTTTGTTCCATTCTCTATAAATAACCAGACCACCTCAACAACCCTTCCTCAGCCCCCTGGATAATACTTTTAGCAATCCTGCACCTCCTAATTTCCAAACCACGGATTTTCTGCATTATATTCACACCACACATTGCCCTCAGCCATTACATCTCCACTGCCTCCAGCCTTCTCCTTGTTGCAACATTCATCACCCATGCTTCACACCCATATAAGAGCGTTGTTACAACTATACTCTCATACATTCCCCTCTTTGCTTCCATGGATAAAGTTCTTTGTCTCCACAGACTCCTAAGTGCACCACTCACCTTTTTCCCCTCATCAATTCTATGATTCACCTCATCTTTCATAGCCCCATCTGCTGACACGTCCAATCTCAAATATCTGAATACATTCATCTCCTCCATACTCTCTCCCTCCAATCTGATATCCAATCTTTCATTACCTAATTTTTTGTTATCCTCATAACCTTACTCTTTCCTATGTTCACTTTTAACTTCCTTCTTTTACGCACTTTACCAACCTCTGCAACTTTTCTTCAGAATCTCTGTTATCACATTCATTCTACCATCCTTCACACTCACCCTACCATCCTTCACACTCACCTTACCATCCTTCACACTCACCTTACCATCCTTCACACTCACCCTACCATCCTTCACACTCACCTTACCATCCTTCACACTCACCCTACCATCCTTCACACTCACCTTACCATCCTTCACACTCACCTTACCATCCTTCACACTCACCTTACCATCCTTCACACTCACCTTACCATCCTTCACACTCACCTTACCATCCTTCACACTCACCTTACCATCTTCACTGGTAATGGTTGGGTGTATAGATGTGATGAATGGTTTTGAAAACCGACAAGTTGAAGAATTGCGACACTTATGCAACACATGAGATTCTTTATTGAAGAAACGTTTCGCCACACAGTGACTTCATCAGTCCAATACAAAGTAGAAAAGGGTAAGGAGAGTAGAAGTTTGAGGTAATCAGTCCCTCAACCTGGAATCGATGTGTTCAGTCCATCACTCTTGTAGGAAGTGGCGAAACGTTTCTTCAATAAAGATTCCCATGTGTTGCATAAGGGTGTATAGATGGTGTGTTCATGGTAGTGGTGAGGTATGGAAGATGGTAGTGACAGTAACTACTGTGAGGGAAGGTTATGGTAGAGGTAAGGTGGTTGGTGTAAGTGACTCTAGATTCAGTGATAACCTTACAGCCAGAATATCAAAATGGTATACAATACCGACATGCTGGTAAGTAAGACACATGGGCAACATTTAGGCAACTTTATTCCGAAACGTTTCGCCTACACAGTAGGCTTCTTCAGTCGAGTACAAAAAGTAGGCAGGAGCAGTAGAGATGTGAAGACGATGTAATCAGTCCATCAACCTGGAGAAGAGTTCTGTTCCATAGTCTGAAACAGTCTGAAGATCAAGCGACAGTATACTATTTGTCAGGAAGTTATAGATCCATCTACCAACTTTTCCCGTCATTCCTTTATCACGCATTTTGTGTGGTATTACACAATGGTCACACTTGTCGAAAGCTTTTGTAAAGTCTGTGTATAATACATAGTGGTCCAGTAGCTGCGACAGGCAGGAGCGACCTGCTCTAAACCCATGTTGCCCTGGGTTGTGTAATTGATGGGTATCTAGGCTGTTGGCGATCTTGCTTCTTAGAACCCTCTCAAAGATTTTTATGATATGGGATGTTAGTGTTATCGGTCTGTAGTTCTTTACAATTGCTTTACTGTCACCTTTGTGGAGTGGGGCAATGTTGTTGTTTTTAGTGTGTGTGGGATGACCCCTGTGTCCATGCTGCCTCTCCATAGAATGATGATGAAATTGAGACACATGTGCAACATCTGGGTATCTTTATTGTAGACGTTTCGCCATCCAGTGGCTTTATCAATACAAGCTCCAGGACATAACTTGAAGACAGGAAAACTATGGTTTAGAAAATGCTGAAGGTACGTGACAGGGGGTTCTTGCAATTCTTGATGAACACGGAGTTCCATGAGTCTGGGCCTGGGACAGAGTGCATGGGCATGTCATTTATTGCCTTTTCAAAGTCTTGTGGAGTTAGAATAATATCCGAGATTTTTGAGATGACCAAATTTGGATTTCTTTCATGAAGAATTCATTTGTATTGTCGACCGTTAGATCTGAGAGGTCACATTCCTCTCAGATCCAACCATTCTCTCTTGAAAAAGTTGTCCAAGGTGTTTTCTCTTCTGTCCCAAGATGCCCTTGTGTTGCAGTATCTGACAGAGTGATTATCAAAATGGTACATAATACCGACAGGTTGTTAAGTAAGACAGATTAGGCAACTTTATTCTGAAACGTTTCGCCTACACAGTAGGCTTCTTCAGTCGAGTACAGAAAGTAGGCAGGAGCAGTTGAGATGTGAAGACGATGTAATCAGTTCATCAAGAGAAAATGGTTGAATCTGAGAGGGACGTGACCTCTCAGTGATTACATTCTTACTACTACTCTTCATCTCTTCTTCCGACAGTATATGAGTATTCACACTGTCGCTTGATCTTCAAATTGTTTCAGACTTCTCCAGGCTGAGGGACTGACACCCTCAAATCTACGACTTCAAGGGTGATGGACTGATTACATCGTCTTCACATCTCTGCTGCTCCTGCCTACTTCCTGTACTCGACTAAAGAAGCTTACTGTGTAAGCGAAACTTTTCGGAATAAAGTTACCTAACTGTTGCCTACGTGTCTTACCTACCAACCTTACAGCCTTTTTGATGGTATGTGTGAGGAGTCAACGACACTAAATAACATTAAACAACACTAAATAACATTAAAGAACGCTAAAGAGCATGAAAGAACACTAAAGAACTGGACTAAGCCAGTAGGTGACAGAGGAGAGAGAGAGAGGAGAGAGAGAGAGAGAGAGAGAGAGAGAGAGAGAGAGAGAGATAGTAGTATATACATGTGATAAATAGTTTTGAGAAACATTATGATGTGTCAGACACTGCAACATCATGGGATCTTGATACAAAGAATTCTTCAATACTTGTCCAAACTTTGGACGAAGACCTACTCACACTAGTGGATGGTTCCACTGTGACTCCGCCTCCTCCTGCTTCCACTCACCTGGCTACAGTATATAAGCCACTTCTCCGGCTATATGCTGTACGTAGAACCTTTCCCGTTCAGAAGCCGAGACGGGTCATCACAAGATTTAGACCCGTGCCAGGACTCTGATTATACATGCATACATATGCTGTACTTTCTACAAGAGTGATGGACTGAACACATCTGTTTCAGGCTGAGGGACTGTCTACCTCAAACCTTGTATTGGACTGATGTAGCCACTGTGTGGCGAAACGTTTCCTTAATAAAGATTCCCATATATTGCATAAGTGTCTCAGTGTGTACATAAATGAGAGAAAGTACATAGCAGTTATGAGTCACGAAGCAGTAAGTACATCTTGTGGCCGGTTTTTTAAATCTAGCAGCGTTGTGAGTCAGGTCTTGAGAATGTTACTAAGTCATTAAGGAAGTGTCTGGCACGCACGCACTCTCGCACGCGCGTGCGCTCACTCATGCACTCCAAAATGCAAAGCTATGCAGTGAAAGTGCATAGATATTCTCTCTCTCTCTCTCTCCCTCTCACACACACACACACAGAGGGAGGGAGTGGACCCAGTGACGGCCAGTCAAGAGGTGGGGCCAGGAGCTATGAATCGACCCCTGCAATCACAGTTAGGTGAGTACACACACGCACACAACATACAAAGTAAGAGTGGGGTCAGGTCACGTGTGTGTATGTGACCTGCTTCTTCAGGTCACTGACCTAGAGAGACAGTAAGAGGTGTGTGCTGGGAGAGGGAGGAGAGACTGGGATAAAGAAGTAAGAAGAGTAACGATGGAAATAAATGGTATAAAATACCGACACAATGGAAATATAAACACATATGCTGTATAATGTGATCCTTTATTGACAACGTTTCGCCCACACAGTGGGCTTCTTCAGTCGAGTACAGAAAAGTTGATAGAAGCAGAAGAGACTTGACGATGTAATCAGTCCATCACTCTTGAAGTTTTGAGGTGGTCAGTCCCTCAGTCTGGAGAAGAGTATTGTTCCATAGTCTGAAACAATATGAAACAATACTGTTTCAGACTACGGAACAATGCTCTTCTCCAGACTGAGGGACTGACCACCTCAAAACTTTAAGGGTGATGGACTGATTACATCGTCTTCAAGTCTCTTCTGCTTCTATCAACTTTTCTGTACTCGACTGAAGAAGCCTACTGTGTAGGCGAAACGTTTCGAAATAAAGATACCTAACTGCTGCATGTGTGTCTTACCTAACAACCTGTCGGTATTTTATACCGTTTTAATGTTCATGTACCTACCTACCTGGAGGGTATTCCGGGGATCAGCGCCCCACCAGGCCTCCAGGTGAAACAGGCTTCAACCAGGTACTGGGCACCGAGGGCCAAGTACGAACCACAGCCTGGTTATCCTAGGTTATTTACACTATGTATGATAATTGTACTCATGTGTACCTGTGACTAAATAAACGCACTTCACTTTATGTGACTCGTTGAACGTCATCAGATTCAAATGGATGAGTGGAACAACGTCCCAAGTAGCGTTATTGAAGCTAAAACCTTGTGTAGTTTAGTTTGGATAAATATACGATGTAATCAATACGTCAATCTTGACAAGATTGATGGACTGATTACATCGACTCAAGGCTGAGGGACTGATTACCTCAAACTCCTCCTGTTCTTCACCATTCTCCTTTGTATGAACTGATGAAGCCACTGTGTGGCGAAACGTTTCCACAATAAAGATACCCAAGTGTTGCACATGTGTCTAATTTATCAACTTATCGGTTCTCTGAACCATTTATGTACTTGCCTTGCATGGACCAGTAGGTCTGCTGCAGTGTTCCTCCCGGGAGATAAATGGTATAAAACACCGACACCTTAACAAAATAAGCACAAGAGAGGCTCGTGTTCTTAAGGTGTTCTTTTATGAACTATATTATCTAGGTGTTCTTTGGAAATATAAACACATAAGCGTTATAGGTACTCACCTAATTGTGGTTGCAGGGGTCGAGACTCAGCTCCTGGCCCTGCCTCTTCACTGATCGCTACTAGGTCCTGTCTGTTCCTGCTCCATGAGCTTTATCATACCTCGTCTTAAAACTATGTATGGTTCCTGCCTCCACTACATCACTCGCCAGACTATTCCACTTCCTGATTACTCTATGACTGAAGAAATACTTCCTAACATCCCTTTGACTCATCTGAGTCTTCAACTTCCAATTGTCACCCCTTGTTTCTGTGTCCCATCTCTGGAACATCCTATCTCTGTCCACCTCATCTATTCAACGCACTATTTTGTATGTCGTTATCATGTCTCCCCTGACCCTCCTGTCCTCCAGTGTCGTCAGGCCGATTTCCCTTAACCTTTCTTCATAGGACATTTCCCTTAACTCTGGAACTAACCTTGTTGCAAGCCTTTGCACTTTTTCTAATTATTATAATTATTATAATTTATAATTATTATAATTATTATAATTTATAATTATTATAATTTATAATTATAATAATTATTATAATTTATAATTATTATAATAATTATTATAATTTATAATTATTATAATTATTATAATTTATAATTATATTATAATAATTATTATAATTTATAATTATTATAATTTATAATTATTATAATAATTATTATAATTTATAATTATTATAATAATTATTATAATTTATAATTATTATAATAATTATTATAATTTATAATTATTATAATAATTATTATAATTTATTATAATTGTTATTAGTAGAAGTACTAATAATAATACTAGCAATAATATTATTATCGTGTAGTATTATTACTATTATTATTAATAATAAAATACTAGCAATATTATTATTGTTAGTATTATTAGTAGTAATTGTAGTATGAATAATAATACTAGTAATATTATTATTATTATTATTATTATTATTATTATTATTATTATTATTATTACACTTGTAGGTTCTACAGGTACATGTACAAGGTATACAGGCCTGGCTGACATTAATGACATACTACTATATAGAAAGCCACTTGTGTGAGACTCGTCTGATAGGTGAGTCTATAAGAGTGTGAGTGAATATGAGCATGAGAATGACTGAGTAAGGGAGTGTGAGAGTGATTGGAGTGGGTGAGTGTGAGATTGAGTGGGTGAGTGTGGGAGAGTGTGTCCGCCAGCTCTGGTCTTCACACAAACAGTCTTCCTGCGGGTACTTCAGAGGTTAAAGGTCCTGCTTAAGATGTCCCAAGAAGACGGCCTCTCTATGTGGAGGGGCGGGAGGAGGGGGTGTGGAGCGGCGGGAGGAGACGCTGAAAGACTTCCTCTGTTTAGATGTGGAAGGGAGGGGAGAGAAGATGAAGAGGGGAGGGAAAGGGAGGGAGGAATGTGTGAGAGTGTAGGGGGTAGTAAGAGTGGATAAAGAGAAGAAAGGGTTGAGAAACAGAGAAGTGGCAGAGAAGGGAAGCGAGAGGCGAAGGGAAAGTCCGAAGAATAGTGAAGAGGGAAGGGGGCGGTGGAAATGAGAAGGGATAAAAGGGTGAGAGAGAGAGAGAGGAGAGGGGGGTGAATGGAAGGAAAACAAGGACACTGAATTTCAGAAACAGAATACGACTCTGTGTTTAGTGAACCACTAATCGGTCTGAGGATCGACGACCCAAATGATTTCTTCATGAATGAGCCTCAAAACTCCATAAATGTATGCCAGATTTCCGACATTACCCTAACTCCGATAGATTTCGAAAAAGCCATTGACAACATGCCTATGTACTCAGCCCCGGGCCCAGACTCGTGGAACTCTGTTTTCATTAAGGGACCTGGGAGTAGTAATGTCTGAGGATCTCACTTTCAAGGATCACAACAGTGCCACGATCGCACGTGCAAAGAAAATGATAGGATGGATAATGAGAACTTTCAAAACGAGAGATGCCAAGTCCATGATGATCCTTTTCAAATCACTTGTTCTCTCTAGGCTGGAATACTGCTGTACATTAACATCTCCATTCAAAGCAGGTGAAATCGCAGATCTAGAGAGTGTACAGAGATCCTTTACTGCACGTATAAGTTCTGTCAAGCACCTTAACTACTGGGAACGCTTGGAAGCACTTGACTTGTACTCGTTGGAACGCAGGAGGGAGAGATATATCATAATCTACACTTGGAAAATCTTGGAAGAAATGGTCCCAAATCTGCACACAGAAATCACTCCCTACGAAAGTAAAAGACTGGGCAGGCGATGCAAAATGCCCCCAATAAAAAGTAGGGGCGCCATTGGTACACTAAGAGAAAACACCATAAGTGTCCGGGGCCCAAAACTGTTCAACAGCCTCCCATCAAGCATTAGGGGAATTGCCAATAAACCCCTGGCTGCCTTCAAGAGAGAGCTGGACAGATACCTAAAGTCAGTGCCGGATCAGCCGGGCTGTGGCTCGTACGTTGGACTGCGTGCGGCCAGCAGTAACAGCCTAGTTGATCAGGCCCTGATCCATCGGGAGGCCTGGTCATGGACCGGGCCGCGGGGGCGTTGATCCCCAGAATAACCTCCAGGTAACCTCCAGGTATCCAGGTAAGAACTGCAAGAAACCCCTCTCGCGTGCCCTAAGTACACTATGGAGGAGGAGCTTGGACACGGGTGAAATTCCACAGTCACTTAAAACAACGGATATAGCCCCACTCCATAAAGGTGGCAGCAAAGCATTAGCTAAGAACTATAGACCAATAGCTCTGACGTCCCACATCATAAAAATCTTTGAAAGAATGCTAAGAAGCAGGATTGCAAATCACCTGGATTCCCAAAATCTGCACAATCCAGGGCAACATGGGTTCAGGGCAGGTCGCTCCTGCCTCTCACAACTACTGGATCACTATGACATGGCCTTGGATGCACTGGAAGAAAATCAGAATGCAGATGTAATATACACAGATTTTGCAAAAGCATTTGACAAATGCGATCATGGCGTAATAGCCCATAAAATACGTGCTAAAGGAATAACTGGGAAAGTGGGGAGATGGATCTTCAACTTCCTAACAAATCGAACACAAAGAGTAGTGGTCAACAGAGTTAAATCGGAGGCTGCCATAGTGAAGAGCTCTGTTCCACAAGGCACAGTACGTGCCCCCATCTTATTCCTTATCCTCATATCAGACATAAACAGAGATATACATCACAGCACCGTATCATCCTTTGCGGATGATACTAGGATCTGCATGAAGCTGTCATCTGCTGAGGACGCGGTTAATCTCCAAGAAGATATAAACAAAGTTTTCCAATGGGCAACGGTAAACAATATGATGTTCAATGAGGACAAATTCCAACTACTCCGTTATGGAAAACTGGAGGAGATAATAACTAGAACAGAGTATACTACTGACTCCGGCCATACAATAGAGCGGAAAACTAATGTAAGGGACCTGGGAGTAGTAATGTCTGAGGATCTCACTTTCAAGGATCACAACAGTGCCACGATCGCACGTGCAAAGAAAATGATAGGATGGATAATGAGAACTTTCAAAACGAGAGATGCGAAGCCCATGATAATCCTTTTCAAATCACTTGTTCTCTCTAGGCTGGAATACTGCTGTACATTAACATCTCCATTCAAAGCAGGTGAAATCGCAGATCTAGAGAGTGTACAGAGATCCTTTACTGCACGTATAAGTTCTGTCAAGCACCTTAACTACTGGGAACGCTTGGAAGCACTTGACTTGTACTCGTTGGAACGCAGGAGGGAGAGATATATCATAATCTACACTTGGAAAATCTTGGAAGGAATGGTCCCAAATCTGCACACAGAAATCACTCCCTACGAAAGTAAAAGACTGGGCAGGCGATGCAAAATGCCCCCAATAAAAAGTAGGGGCGCCATTGGTACACTAAGGGAAAACACCATAAGTGTCCGGGGCCCAAAACTGTTCAACAGCCTCCCATCAAGCATTAGGGGAATTGCCAATAAACCCCTGGCTGCCTTCAAGAGAGAGCTGGACAGATACCTAAAGTCAGTGCCGGATCAGCCGGGCTGTGGCTCGTACGTTGGACTGCGTGCGGCCAGCAGTAACAGCCTAGTTGATCAGGCCCTGATCCATCGGGAGGCCTGGTCATGGACCGGGCCGCGGGGGCGTTGATCCCCGGAATAACCTCCAGGTAACCTCCAGGTATGGGAAAGGCGGGTAATGGGAATGGTATGAGAGGTAAAAAAATGGGGGAAGAGGAGGAGGAGGACGAGGGAAGTGTGAGAGCAGACTCGCTTAGGGTACCAGCCTACCACAAGGTAGTGTGCTGGGACATTGCTATACCACAGGGGAAGGTGCTTGGTCTCTTGCTATACCACAGGGGAAGGTGCTTGGTTCTTTGCTATACCACAGCAAAGAACCAATGTTACACGTACTCAGATGATTCACGGATGACATACTCTGCGGTATATCAGAGGATGTACTCCATGGTATATCAGTCAATGTTATAATCTCAACCGCAAGAAAAATAATAGGTTGTATAATTAGAATTTTCAAAACGAGATGCCAAGCCAGTGACGATACTCTCCAGGTCACAGGTTCTCTCTAGACTGTAATATTGTTTTGTACTAATGGTCTTCAAGGCAGGAGAAATTGCTGAGCTGAAAAATAGTGTCTTCAGAGCTCGTGTAAACCAGGTCACGAGGGCGGTAACCTCAGGAATCGACTCCAGGCATCTGCGGCAAGCATTCCCTCTCTGGATCGCGACACTGAATGTCTGGAACAGCATAAGATGGTGCACTGAAGAAGGCCTACTGACCCATGCTAAGCAGGTCCAAGTCACCTACTGGCCGAGGCTAGTCTGGTCCAAGTCACATCCACTTAAGGATGGAGCCTCACATCAGACCCACCAAAGCAAGCCAGTCTAGTACAGCTCACATAAGAGAAAGGCCCTGCCTTGTATGGACCAGTAGGCCTGCTGCTGTGTTCCTCCATTCTTATGTACTTAAAGCTGGTCAATCATGAGTCCTTAGTTTCCATGACAAGTTTACTACCTGACTCTTATAGCAACTTGAGCGAAGCTGTAGCATGCTGTCAAGCCTCAGTATTTGTCTTCTGGATGGCTCTGAAACTGGCTGACGTCCCTCCTTCCCTCCTGTCAGCTTTAGCGTATCATAGTAAAAGCATAAATGCAAGCTCATGATTTCGGCTTACTTTGTGTTCCAGGTTAACATGGTGATTCCCGACACATGTGACTATCATCGGGGATGATTAGGTGGGAGTTGTTGTTATGATGGGCAACGTGGTGTGGGGGAGGTGGTCTGAGTGGGGAAGCCGGCCTTTTAAATGACTGATATGTGGAAGGGTCAATTTTAATCACTGGGGTAGATTGGGAGTCGTTTAAATGACTGGGGTGGGGAAGTGGGCGTTTAAATGACTGGGGTGGGGAAGTGAGCGTTTAAATGACTGGGGTGGGGAAGTGAGCGTTTAAATGACTGGGGTGGGGAAGTGAGCGTTTAAATGACTGGGGTGGGGAAGTGGGCGTTTAAATGACTGGGGTGGGGAAGTGAGCATTGAAATGACTGGGGTGGGGAAGTGGGCGTTTAAATGACTGGGTTGGGGAAGTGAGCATTGAAATGACTGGGGTGGGGAAGTGAGCATTGAAATGACTGGGGTGGGGAAGTGGGCGTTTAAATGACTGGGGTGGGGAAGTGGGCGTTTAAATGACTGGGGTGGGGAAGTGGGCGTTTAAATGACTGGGGTGGGGTAGTGGGCGTTTAAATGACTGGGGTGGGGAAGTGGGCGTTTAAATGACTGGGGTGGGGAAGTGGGCGTTTAAATGACTGGGGTGGGGAAGTGGGCGTTTAAATGACTGGGGTGGGGAAGTGGACGTTTAAATGACTGGGGTGGGGAAGTGAGCGTTTAAATGACTGGGGTGGGGAAGTGAGCGTTTAAATGACTGGGGTGGGGAAGTGGACGTTTAAATGACTGGGGTGGGGAAGTGGCGTTTAAATGACTGGGGTGGGGAAGTGGGCGTTTTAAATGACTGGGGTGGGGAAGTGGGCGTTTAAATGACTGGGGTGGGGAAGTGGACGTTTAAATGACTGGGGTGGGGAAGTGAGCGTTTAAATGACTGGGGTGGGGAAGTGAGCATTGAAATGACTGGGGTGGGGAAGTGGGCGTTTAAATGACTGGGGTGGGGAAGTGAGCATTGAAATGACTGGGGTGGGGAAGTGGGCGTTTAAATGACTGGGTTGGGGAAGTGAGCATTGAAATGACTGGGTGGGAAGTGGACGTTTAAATGACTGGGGTGGGGAAGTGGGCGTTTAAATGACTGGGGTGGGGAAGTGAGCATTGAAATGACTGGGGTGGGGAAGTGGGCTTTTTAAATGACTGGGTTGGGGAAGTGAGCATTGAAATGACTGGGGTGGGGAAGTGAGCATTGAAATGACTGGGGTGGGGAAGTGGGCGTTTAAATGACTGGGGTGGGGAAGTGAGCATTTAAATGACTGGGGTGGGGAAGTGAGCATTTAAATGACTGGGGTGGGGAAGTGGGCGTTTAAATGACTGGGGTGGGGAAGTGGACGTTTAAATGACTGGGGTGGGGAAGTGGACGTTTAATTAAATGACTGGGGTGGAGATGGACCATTTAAATGGTTGAGATCGGGGAAGGTTGTTTAAATGACTGCGTGATGGAGCTCTGGCTTGGAAAATATTAACACACTGGAATGTTTATTGTGGTTAGTTGAACTTTGTGTCACCAGGTGACCTCATAACCTGATCTGATGACTGATACCTCCCGTGGCTCACGGGGCCCACGGGAGGTATCGGTACTGTCCCAGAGATTCGAAAACATCGTGACTGACTAGAGTCACTATATAGACGTATGTTTACCGACGATACAAAGCTAATGAGAATAAATACGTGAGAAGATAGTGGCAGTATACAAGACTTGAAGATGCAGTAGTGCGTGTGAAACATCTGGCTGCTTGACTACAACCCCAACAACTGCGACGTTTTGACAATCAGGGAAGCAGCAAGAAGACCGGAAATAGATCACAGACTTGAGGAACAGAGGCTATAACTCTCAGGGGAAAAGGACTCAAGGTTAGCATAACTCCAAGCATATCACTAGAGGTGCGGGGGAGTTGACCCCTGGAACACCTTCCAGGTTGATAGGTAGTCATACCGGCCAAATGACCGAGGTACCTGAACAAGAGCCTGTATATGACGTATATCAGGGTTCATAGAGTATACAGCACCACCATAAGACCCAACCTGTTCATAAGCTAGAGAAAGTCCAGATAATCTCTGTGAGAGTAGTAGCCGTGAATCGACCTCTGCAGCCACATGTAGGTGAGTACACGCACTTGAGATATATTAGTACTACCTCAAATCCCTTTAAAAGTGAAGAATAAAAGACCGAGCGAAGCCTCTCCTTGTTTCTCTTTCCCTTTCAGAATCACAGAGGAGCACTCCATTAGGTGGCCAGTCTCTGAGGGACTGACTACCTCAAACATTATTTCTCTTAGGTTGATGGACTGATTACATCATTTCACTACTACTACTCCTTCCTCTGTATTTGACTGAGGAAGCCTACTGTGTAGGCGAAACGTTTCAACAATAAACACACCCAACTGTTGCACATGTGTCTTGATCATCAAGTTTCGCGGTGAGCAAGACTGAAATGTGTTGCCAGTGATCCTTACTTAGTGTTGTGTGATGTTATAGCCTTGTGTTACCGAACGTTGATCTCTCACACACCTGTCCTTCCCTTACACTGTCACTCTTGTTACTCCCACACACCTGTCTACCCTCAACCCTTACCTCCACACCTCTACCCTTAACTCCACACCTCTACCCTTACCTCCACACCTCTACCCTTAACTCCACACCTCTACCCTTACCTCCACACCTCTACCCTTAACTCCACATCTCCACCTCACCTCCCACATCTGTACCATCAACCTCCATACCTCTGTCCTCAACCCCCACACCTCTACATCACCTCCCACACCCTCTCCCATCAACCCCCCACACTTCTACCATCCACCTCCCACACCTGCTTCCTTTCCCCTCCCCATGATAACCCTCCCCTCACCCCCCACCCCATCTTTCATCTCCCCTCACCCCCCCCACCCCATCTTTCATCTCCCCTTCTTGTAAAAACCTCAGATAATTACTCTGCTTACAGCCTCTTACAGACACTCAATATTGACTCCTCACTTATAAGGTAACTGAAAATTACGGTTTTGCTAGCTATCTTCCTCTGATAATTACCCACTAATGCCTACTGCATATTTTTAATGGATTTTGAGAGTTTGTTATTGTTTATGCCGTAGGGCATGAGCAGGCGGTGGAGGCAGACTTTATACACAGTTTTAAGAGCAGGTATGACAGGGGGGGGTCCACGAGATACTGGAATATAGAGACTCCACGTCACTGGGAGACTTCTATACATGGCGAGAGAGACACTAACACCTGCCTGCATATATCTGTACACAGGGCGGATAATATGTACGCATGTCCTGGTACTGTAGTGCTGAGAGGACAGGCAGCAGCAGCATGCGTAATAACTACCGCTACCAGTAGCAGAGGTATCACCACTACCACTACAGGTAACACCACCACCACCACCACCAGCACTACTAGTAGCAGGAGTACCACCAGCAGCAGTAGCAGCACCAGCAGAAGTAACTTTCAAGGCTCCAAGAAGAACCTGAAGACGGTGTATGAACGAGTTCTCTCTCTTGAGAAGTCCGAATATGATATTGTGTGTGTGTGTGTGTGTGTGTGTGTGTGTGTGTGTGTGTGTGTGTGTGTGTGTGTGTGTGTGTGTGTGTGTGTGTGTGTGTGTGTGTGTGTGCGTGTGGCCTGTGTTTGTGTGTTTGTGTTTGTGTGTATGTGTGTGTGTGTGTGTTTGTGTGTGTGTGTGTGTGTGTGTGTAGGCGGTGTGGGAGCGGGTACTATGATTGGGGATACCACCATTGCTATACCTCGATCGAGAGAGAGAAAGAGAGATGTTAGTATGGGAGGAGAATACTTGAACTAGGGAAGGATAGGGAGAGAGATATCAACTTGCAGCCCAGGTTAAAGAGGTCTGTATATTTGTGTCACGTTCAGAGACCAGGTGAAGAATGTCTCAATATACCCCCTTGTTCAATTGTTCGTTCAAGCAGTTTCTCACATATTCGTAGCTCCTGAATTCAAGAAGGAAGAGTTGTTCATACCTCTTCATGTAACGTGGTTGTCAAAAAGAGATGGGTTTTAAGAACTGTAACCTTCTACGTGTGACTCAGAATGTATACACAGAGGGATGTATCTCTCAAGCTTTCAGCATCTGACTATACCAGGGCTTTCAGCTACTACCTTCCTAGATCTGACTTATACCAGGGCTTTCAGCTGCGACCTACCTAGATCTGACTTATACCAGGGCTTTCAGCTGCGACCTTCCTAGATCTGACTCATACCAGGGTTTTCAGCTGTGACCTTCCTAGATCTGATTCATACCAGGGCTTTCAGCTGCGACCTTTCTACACCTGACTCACACCAGAGCTTTCAACTACGGCCCTTACTACACCTGACTCACACCAGAGCTTTCAACTACGACCTCTCTACACCTGACTTACACAAGAGCTTTCAACTATGACCTTACTACACCTGACTCACACCAGAGCTTTCAACTACGACCTTTCTACACCTGACTCACACCAGAACTTTCAACTACGACCTTACTACACCTGACTTACACTTCAACTCACTGCTGTGTGTACTAGATGTGCCAGGGAATTGTTTATATCTCATCTCTGTATTCATATATTCTATTTGTGCTTGAATCATATCCCGCAGGATGTGTCTGATCAGCCTGGTTGTTATGGCCGTGCATGTAAGGCGTGGGCAGCAACAGTTTGGTTTGTCTGGCGGTCGCCAGGGTAGCCTGGCGGCCTATTGTCAGAATTGGAGTGACCTCCGGTAGTCGAACTTCTTCGTGGCCTTGAAATTTTCCAGAAGTACTTTTATCTTGTGTGTGTGTGTGTGTGTGTGGTGTGGTGTGGGTGTGGGTGTGGGTGTGTGTGTGTGTGTGTGTGTGTGTGTGTGTGTGTGTGTTGTGTGTGTGTGTACTCACCTAGTTGAGGTTGCAGGGGTCGAGTCCAAGCTCCTGGCCCCGCCTCTTCACTGGTCACTACTAGGTCACTCTCCCTGGACCATGAGCTTTATCATACCTCTGCGTAAAGCTATGTATGGATCCTGCCTCCACTACATCGCTTCCCAAACTATTCCACTTCCTGACTACTCTGTGGCTGAAGAAATACTTCCTAACATCCCTGTGATTCATCGGTGTCTTCAGCTTCCAACTGTGTCCCCATGTTGCTGTGTCCAGTCTCTGGAACATCCTGTCTTTGTCCACCTTGTCAATTCCTCTCAGTATTTTGTAAGTCTTTATCATGTCCCCCCTATCTCTCCTGTCCTCCAGTGTCGTCAGGTTGATTTCCCTTAACCTCTCCTCATAGGACATACCTCTTAACTCTGGGACTAGTCTTGTTGCAAACCTTTGCACTTTCTCTAGTTTCTTTACATGCTTGGCTAGGTGTGGGTTCCAAACTGGTGCCGCATACTCCAATATGGGCCTAACGTACACGGTGTACAGGGTCCTGAACGATTAAGATGTTGGAATGCTGTTCTGAGGTTGCCAGGCGCCCATATGCTGCAGCAGTTATTTGGTTGATGTGCGCTTCAGGAGATGTGCCTGGTGTTATACTCACCCCAAGATCTCTTTCCTTGAGTGATGTTTGTAGTCTCTGGCCCCCTAGACTGTACTCCGTCTGCGGTCTTCTTTGCCCTTCCCCAATCCTCATGACTTTGCACTTGGTGGGATTGAACTCCAAGAGCCAGTTGCTGGACCAGGTCTGCAGCCTGTCCAGATCCCTTTGTATTTCTGCCTGGTCTTCAATCGAATGAATTCTTCTCATCAACTTCACGTCATCTGCAAGCAGGGACACCTCAGAGTTTATTCCTTCCGTCATGTCGTTCACAAATACCAGAAACAGTACTGGTCCTAGGACTGACCCCTGTGGGACCCCGCTGGTCACAGGCGCCCACTCTGACACCTCGCCACGTACCATTACTCGCTGCTGTCTTCCTGACAAGTATTCCCTGATCCATTGCAGTGCCTTCCCTGTTATCCCTGCTTGGTCCTCCAGTTTTTGCACTAATCTCTTGTGTGGTACTGTGTCAAACGCCTTCTTGCAGTCCAAGAAAATGCAATCCACCCACCCCTCTCTCTCTTGTCTTACTGCTGTCACCATGTCATAGAACTCCAGTAGGTTTGTGACACAGGATTTCCCGTCTCTGAAACCATGTTGGCTGCTGGTGATGAGATCATTCCTTTCTGGATGTTCCACCATTCTTCTCCTGACAATCTTTTCCATGATTTTGCATGCTATACATGTCAGTGACACTGGTCTGTAGTTTAGTGCTTCATGTCTGTCTCCTTTTTTAAAGATTGGGGCCACATTTGCTGTCTTCCATGCCTCAGGCAATCTCCCTGTTTCGATAGATGTATTGAATATTGTTGTTAGGGGTACACATAGCGCCTCTGCTCCCTCTCTCAGGACCCATGGAGAGATGTTATCTGGCCCCATTGCCTTTGAGGTATCTAGCTCACTCAGAAGCCTCTTCACTTCTTCCTCGGTTGTGTGCACTGTGTCCAGCACATGGTGGTGTACCCCACCTCTCCGTCTTTCTGGAGCCCCTTCTGTCTCCTCTGTGAACACTTCTTTGAATCTCTTGTTGAGTTCCTCACATACTTCACTGTCATTTCTTGTTGTCTCTCCTCCTTCCTTCCTTAGCCTGATTACCTGGTCCTTGACAGTTGTTTTCTTCCTGATGTGGCTGTATAACAGCTTTGGGTCAGATTTGACTTTTGCTGCTATGTCGTTTTCATATTGACATTGGGCCTCCCTTCTTATCTGTGCATATTCGTTTCTGGCTCTACGACTGCTCTCCTTATTCTCCTGGCTCCTTTGCCTTCTATATTTCTTTCATTTCCTAGCACACTTGGTTTTTTGCCTCCTTGCATCTTTGGGTGAACCATGGGCTCATCCTGGCTTTTTCGTTATTCCTGTTACCCTTGGGTACAAACCTCTCCTCAGCCTCCTTGCACATTGTTGCTACATATTCCATCATCTCATTAACTGGCTTCCCTGCCAGTTCTGTCTCACTGAACCTCATTCAGGATGTTCCTCATTCCTGTGTAGTCCCCTTTCCTGTAGTTTGGTTTCATTTTTCCTGGCCTTCCTGCTTCCCCCTCCACTTGTAGCTCTACTGTGTATTCGAAGCTCAAAACCACATGATCGCTGGCCCCAAGGGGTCTTTCATATGTGATGTCCTCAATATCTGCACTACTCAAGGTGAATACTAAGTCCAGTCTTGCTGGTTCATCCTCTCCTCTCTCTCTTGTAGTGTCCGTTACGTGTTGGTACATGAAGTTTTCCAGTACCACCTCCATCATCTTAGCCCTCCATGTATCTTGGCCCCCATGTGGCTCCAAGTTCTCCATTCGATCTCCTTGTGGTTAAAGTCGCCCATGATCAGGAGCTTTGCCCTGCATGCATGAGCTCTTCTGGCCACTGCAGCCAGTGTGTCAACCATCGCTCTATTGCTCTCGTCATACTCTTGCCTTGGCCTCCTGCTGTTCTGTGGTGGGTTATACATCACTGCAATTATCACCTTGGGACCTCCAGAGTGAAGCGTTCCCGCTATGCAATCACTTTCTTCTCCGCTGTCTCCTCTCTCCAGCTCATCAAAATTCCATCGGTGTTTGATCAGCAATGCCACTCCTCCACCCCCCCCTGTTCCTTCTGTCTTTCCTCAGGATCTGGTATCCCATTGGAAAGATGGCATCTGTTATCATACCTATAAGCTTGGTTTCTGTGGTCGCTATGATGTCTGGTGATGCCTCTTTGACTCTTTCGTGCCACTCCTCCCACTTGTTTGTTATTCCATCAGCTTTTGTGTACCATACCTTCAGTTTCCTTTCCAACACTGTGGTTTGGGGGGCCTGTGGGGGTGGGAGACCTGGTAGCATACTGTGGGATTCTATGGTTGGGGTTGGGTGGAAGCTGTGGGTATGGATTGTATTGTGTGTTGGGATGGTGTGATAGGTTGTGGGGTTCTGAGGATAGTTGTGTGTGTGCTTGCCCTTGCTGCTCTGTTCTGCTCTGACTGACCTCTGCTGGTTCCATCCTTGTCTCCTTTCCTAGCTCCTTTTGCTTTTTTGTCCTCTCCCTCAGCTGCTGTCTCTCTGTTTGTGTTCTGTCTCTGTCTAGGAACACCTTCTTGTACTCTTCCGAGCTTTTACAACCGTGGTTTCTCTTGGGGATCCTGTTCCGCACTGTTTCTGTCCTGAGAATCAGCTTGATCAGTCGGTTTCTCCCCTTCAAGTACCCCCCTATTATCTGAAAATTTACAATCTCGTCCATGTCTTCTTCCCCTATTTCCGTGATGATTTTCTCAATCTCCTTTCTTTCTTCCTGCCGTCTTTCAGTGTGTGTCCTTTCCCTCTCTCTCTCCCGAAGCCCATGGATAAACACTGATTTTGCCCTTTCCTCCTCCCATTGCCTCTCCCTCTGTGACTCTTGTTCCTGTCTGTATGTGGTCATTTTCTCCCTTGATTTTTCCAGTGGCTCTTGGTAGCATGGTTGTGCCTCAGCATTCGACCTATCTCCCTCTCCATCTGCACTCATCTGCTCTTCCCTTCCACTCCCTGGCCCTTCTTTGCAGGCTGATATGACCTTAGCATAATTCATATCTCCTTCCTATTCAGCCTCTCAGCTTCGTATGGTGTGTCTTCTCTGGTCACTACCCCTGAGACTTGCTTCAGCCTGTTTACCTCAAATTCTAGGACCTTTACCCTGGCTACTGCAGTTTCAACTTGTGCCTCCCAATTCTTCGTCTCCTTCTCCAACCTCTTTTCCCATTTCACAGAGAGCTATTTCTCATTTTTTTCAGAAAGCTCTCCTAATTTTCTCTCCCATTCTTGCTCTATCCTTTTCTACTGCTCCTCCATCCATTCCTCCCTACCAGTACCATTGTCATCTGATCCCTGATTCCTGTGAGTCTCAACCATTTTTTTTTTTAGTGAAAGAGAGAAAGAAAAAGAAAAAGGGGAGAGAGTGAGAGAGAGGAAGAAAGAGAGAGAAGGGGAGGGTAGAAGGAGAGAGGGGAAAAGGGGGGAGAAAGTGAGAGAGAGGGAAAAGGTAAGAGAGAGAGAGGGAGGAGTGACAAGGGAAGAGAGAGAGAGAGAGAGAGAGAAAGAGAGAGGAGAAAAGAAGAGGAAAGAGAGAGAGAGAGTAAGAGAGGAAGAGAGAGAGAGAGGAAGAGAGAAAGAGTGAGAGGATGAGAGAAAGGGAGAGAGAGAGAGGAGAGGAAGAGACAGGGGGGGAAAGGAAGGGTTAGAGGGTCACTTCACAGGAAGGTGTGAAATCCTGTATATGTGTGTGTGTGTGTGTGTGTGTGTGTGTGTGTGTGTGTGTGTGTGTGTGCATGTGTGCATGTGTGCATGTGTGTGTGGTGTGTGCGTGTGTGTGTGTGTGTGTGTGTGTGTGTGTGTGTGTGTGTGTGCATGCTACAGCTATTCAAGTGCCTAACAGCAGAGCCTGTTCTCACCTAGTGTGTGCATATGTTTATGTAAACAGTCCTTATTTCCCACGTATGTACTACATATGTATTGCATATGTACCCGATCTCTTGGTTCCCACTGTACTGTCTTATGCGTTTAAAATTACGTTAAAAAATAAATACACTAGGCTTCGCCTGTATGCCGCTACCTCTAAATTCTATTAAATGCCTGTAAATGCTGCTTATTCTAATTCTGATAGCTCGAGGAGAGTGACCCCCCAATTCCAGCTAGAGACAGGTACTATTGACCCCATGCAACTCAAACTAGGTGAATATTACTTGCGGCTGGCAGTGGAGTAACATTGCGGGTCTGTCCTGTCCCAGAAATTGAAGATGTTTGATGCTTCTCGGTAATTTTTCCACTAACTTCCTGTATGCACTATAGTCTCTAGCTCATCTAATTTTTTCACTCACTCACTGTATTTACTGACACATCTATACATATCTCTTATCTCCCTGGTCTTGAGTCGCACTTATTCTTCAAATACCCCACTGCGTTATTATGGCAACACTATTTAGGCCTGACACAACCATTCACCCTTCCAACGGCCCCCACTAAACACTTAGTCACTATTTCCTTTGTTTTCTTTTCTGTGATCACTTATATTTCATTTTTTCGGGGCTTAAGTGATTATATGCACTCTTATGCGTGCACACGCCTATATTCCACACTCTATTCCTTATGGCACAGTCAGAAATTACCACCAAAACATGAGCTCAAACTGCGTGACTCCTCCACGAGTGTGTGTGTGTTGTGTGTGTGTGTGTGTGTGTGTGGTGTGTGTGTGTGTGTTGTTGTGTGTGTGTGTGTGTGTGTTGTGTGTGTGTGTGTGTGTTGTGTTTGTGTGTTGTGTGTGTGTGTGCATTGCTTGCCAGAATATTCCACTTCCTAACTACTTTATGACTGAAGAAATACTTCCTAACATCCCTTTGACTCATCTGAGTCTTCAGCTTCCAATTGTGACCTCTTGTTTCTGTGTCCCATCTCTGGAACATCCTGTCTCTGTCCACCTTGTCTATTTCATACAGTATTTTGTATGTCGTTATCATGTCTCCCCTGACCCTCCTGTCCTCCAGTGTTGTCAGACTGATTTCCCTGAACCTTTCTTCATAGGACATTCCCCTTAGTTCTGGAACTAGCCTTGTTGCAAACCTTTGCACTTTCTCTAATTTCTTGATGTGTTTGGCCAGGTGTGGGTTCCAAACTGGTGCTGCATACTCCAGTATGGGCCTGACGTACACAGTGTATAAAGTCTTGAACGATTCCTTACTGAGGTACCGGAACGCTATTCTCAGGTTTGCCAAGCGCCCATATGCTGCAGCAGTTATCTGGTTAATGTGTGCTTCTGGCGATGTACTCGTTATTATACTTACTCCTAGATCTTTCTCCTTGAGTGAGGTTTGCAGTTTTTGGCCACCTAGCCTATATTCTGTCTGCGGTCTTCTTTGCCCTCCTCTGATCTTCATGGCTATGCATTTGGCGGGGTTAAATTCTAGGAGCCAGTTTCTGGACCACACATCCAGCCTGTCCAGGTCTCTTTGTAGACCTGTCTGGTCCGCGTCTGATTTAATTCTCCTCATTAACTTCACGTCATCTGCAAACAGGGACACTTCTGAGTCTATCCCTTCTGTCATGTCGTTCACATATACCAAGAATAGCACTGGTCCCAGGACTAACCCATGTGGGACCCCGCTCGTCACTGGCGCCCACTGTGATACCTCATCACGGACCATGACTCGCTGTTGCCTCCCTGTTAGGTATTCTCTGATCCATTGCAGTGCCCTTCCTGTTATACATGCCTGTTCCTCTAGCTTCTGTACTAATCTCTTGTGAGGAACTGTGTCGAAGGCCTTCTTGCAGTCCAAGAAAATGCAATCAACCCACCCCTCCCTCTCATTTCTTACTTCAGTTACCTTGTCATAAAACTCTAGTAGGTTTGTGACACAGGATTTGCCTTCCACGAATCTGTGCTGGCTGTCGTTTATAATCTTGTCGCGCTCCAGGTGCTCCACCACTCTCCTGATAATCTTTTCCAAGACTTTGCATACTGTACATGCCAGTGACACTGGTCTATAATTTAGTGCTTCATTTCTGTCTCCCTTCTTAAAGATGGGGACTACATTTGCCTTCTTCCATACTTCAGGTAGTTGCCTAGTTTCAAGGGAAGTGTTGAAGATTTTGGTTAGTGGCACACGTAGTGTCCCTGCTCCCTCTCTAAGGACTCACGGAGAGATGTGTGTGTGTGTGTGTGTGTGCGTGCGTGTGTGTGTGTGTGTGTGTGTGTGTGTGTGTTGTGTGTGTGTGTGTGTGTGTGTGTGTGTGTAGTTGTGTCTGCAAGACCTGCCTAGCATGTTCCAGTAGGTCTGTTGCAGTGCTTCTTCCCTTATGTTCTGACCTGGCCGTGGCGTGGGGGGAGGGGCGGCGACCTCCCAAACTGTCTTCAGGTCAACTTGTTGCGTCACCAGGACGTACAGTGTATGTGTATCACAGTCTGGCTGTGTAGTGAGGCACAGTATATGACGTCAAGAATGGTGAGTTGGGAGAAGGGAGGTTGTTGGGGAAGAAGAGAGGGGGTGGTAAGGAAGAGAGCTGGGTGGGAGATAAGAGAGATGGGTGGGAGTGGAGTTGGGTGGAGGAGATACAGGACCCAGGAGACTGTAGGAAGGCTCAAGTTACTGAACAAGTTGGCCTGTGCGTGGTCACCTCCTGACCTCCCCTCTGGCTCTCCTCCCACAGGAGGGATGGACCAGGGCTATGTTGTTCTGGTCGGAGGGCGGTGGTGGTGTGGTCTGGTAGTTGGGGCGGTAAGGAGGTCTGGTCGGGAGGGCGGTGGTGGTGTCTGGTAGTTGGGGCGGTAAGGAGGTCTGGTCGGGATGGCGGTGGTGGTGTGGTCTGGTAGTTGGGGCGGTAAGGAGGTCTGGTCGGGATGGCGGTGGTGGTGTGGTCTGGTAGTTGGGGCGGTAAGGAGGTCTGGTCGGGAGGGCGGTGATGGTGTGGTCTGGTAGTTGGGACGGTAAGGAGGTCTGGTCGGGAGGGCGGTGATGGTGTGGTCTGGTAGTTGGGACGGTAAGGACTGGTCGGGAGGGAGGTTGTTGGGATATTGGTAAGTATATCCTAAGTTAGGGAGTATGTAGTTAGAGCTTATTGGGAGGGGTCTACCTGGAGTGTGTTCCAGGGGTCAACGCCCCCGCGGCCCGGTCCACGATCTGGCCTCCCGGTGGATCAGGGCCTGATCAATGAGGCTGTTACTGCTGGGGTGGGAGGGATTGTCAGGTTTACCAGTTACCTGGAGGTTATTCCGGGGATCAACGCCCCCGCGGCCCGGTCCATGACCAGGCCTCCCGATGGATCAGGGCCTGATCAACTAGGCTGTTACTCCTGGCCGTACGCAGTCCAACGTACGAGCCACAGCCCGGCTGATCCGGCACTGACTTTAGGTATCTTTCCAGCTCTCTCTTGAAGGCAGCCAGGGGTTTATTGGCAATTCCCCTAATGCTTGATGGGAGGCTGTTGAACAGTCTTGGACCCCGGACAGTTATGGTGTTTTCCCTTAGTGTACCAATGGCGCCCCTACTTTTAATTGGGGGCATTTTGCAACGCCTGCCCAGTCTTTTACTTTCGTAGGGAGTGATTTCTGTGTGCAGATTTGGGACCATTCCTTCCAGGATTTCCCAAGTGTAGATTATCATATATCTCTCCCTCCTGCGTTTCAACGAGTACAAGTCAAGTGCTTCCAAGCGTTCCCAGTAGTTAAGGTGCTTGACAGAACTTATACGTGCAGTAAAGGATCTCTGTACACTCTCTAGATCTGCGATTTCACCTGCTTTGTATGGAGATGTTAATGTACAGCAGTATTCCAGCCTAGAGAGAACACTTGATTTGAAAAGGATCATCATTGGCTTGGCATCTCTCGTTTTGAAAGTTCTCATTATCCATCCTATCATTTTCTTTGCACGTGCGATCGTGGCACTGTTGTGATCCTTGAAAGTGAGATCCTCAGACATTACTACTCCCAGGTCCCTTACATTATTTTCCGCTCTATTGTATGGCCAGGGCACAGCTGTACTGCCTCTCCAGAAGCAACTTCATGAAGTGTGTAAACGCCTCTTCAACGAACCCAACGTCAACACGATCAACACACTACATGTGAGGTGCCTTCTGTGATCCTGCTTGCTGCCGTCTCCTGCGACCTATCCTGCTGCCCTCTCCTGTGTTCCTGCCTTCTCCCCTCTCCCGCGACCAAGCCTGCTGTCCAGCTATTCCAGATCTACAATGTACACATGGCTGCTGCCAGCACAGTCTTCTATTTTCCACATCGCCTCATGAGTGCTTAGGAGCCTTAGCTGCTGAGTTAAGCTCTTGCACTCTACGACTGAAGACACTCCTCTCCAACGCTGTTCTTCACTTGTTCCGTCTTCTCCGCTTATCCCACAAGGGTCTTACCTAGACTCACGTTCGTTCGGGTGTGGTGGGAGGGGTGGTTAAAGGAAGGGGAGGGAAACCAGATAAGGCAACTGACCTTAAGACGACTCCCTCCTGGGAAACAATCATTCACGCTGGAGTAGGCCTACTGGACCATTTCGAGGCAGATTCTACGCACAGTCAACCAGCCTATTAAAGTATCTCTCTAAGCCTCACTCTAATCTCTTTTACAACCCACCCAAAATATTTGCACATCCGAGTTACTTGCCAGATTGTTCCGTTTATCCCTAGCTGAATGTGAAGTAGACACGAATGAAACACACCCTTGATATACCTTTGCAGAGTTCCGAGAGTTTTTCTACTCCTTGAGCTCGGCCTTGGACCAGGTTCGTCTGGTGCTTGCCTGGTCAACCTGGCTGTTGCTAGTGGTGGTCCGCTGACCCACATATCCATCACAGCCTGTTGAAGGTCTACCTGGAGTCCACCTGGAGGGCATTCCGGGGATCAACGCCCCCGCGGCCCGGTCCACAACCAGGCCTCCCGGTGGATCAGGGCCTGATCAACGAGGCTGTTACTGCTGGCCGCACATAGTCCAACGTACGAACCACAGCCCGGCTGATCTGGCACCGACTTTAGGTATCTGTCCAGCTCCCTCTTGAAGATAACCAGTGGTCTATTGGTATTGCCCCTTATGGCTGTTGAACAGTCTTGGGCTCCGGACACATGTGTTTTCTTTTAGTGTACTTGTGCAGTTTCCTCTTGAAGGCTTCTACACTTGTTCCAGCAGTGTTTCTGATATTTTCTGGTAAGATGTTGAATAATCTGGAGCCACGGATGTTGATACAGTGTTTCCTTATTGTTCTCACAGCACCGCTGCTCTTCACAGAGTTTTTCTCTTCCTCCCATATCTCTCGCTCCAGTATGTTGTTATGGCAGTGTGCAGGTTTGGGACCAGTCCCTCAAGTACTTTCCACATATATATTTGCATGTATCTCCTCCGCTCCAGTGAGTACATATTTTGGACTCTAAAGAGTTCCTTGTAATTTAAATGCTCTATTGATTCTATGTAGGACGTAAGTAATGTCTGTCTGATATCTCTTCTGCCCTGAACGGAGCTGTCAATACTGAGAAATATTCTAAACTAGAGAGCACAGGCGATTTGAAAAGTGTCACCACTGGTACAATACCGAGAAGATGAATTAGACACATTTGCAATATCTGTTGCACATGTGTCTAATTCTTCACTATTTCTCTTGTTTTGAAGGTTCTCATTATCCACCCCCGTCATCCTCCTGGCTGTCGTGACTTCGATCTTGTAAGGTAAAAGGACACAAGTGCAACTAAAGTGACATTTTTATTGTGGCAACGTTTCGCTCTCCAGGAGCTTTGTCAAAGCTCCTGGAGAGCGAAACGTTGCCACAATAAAAATATCACATTAGATGCACCTGCGTCCTTTTACTTTACATATTGTCGGTAATTCTACCAACATTATTACGACTTCGATCTTATTGTGTTTGTGAACTTGTGGTCACAGTGGGATCCATGTTAACCTCCCTATGGTGTACAGAAATATACCTAGTTTGATTAATCCTATTATAGCCAACTGGTCCAGTGGTTAACACACTGGCCAGGAGTTTTAGAATTCGCCTGCCATGGGTTCGATCCCCATCCACTGTGTAATTTGTTTACAATATTGTTATTACGATTTCGTGAGTTAACAAGTATTAAGTAGTTGTGTAGTTGAGTGCTGCCATGCTTGATTCTGTGGCTAGGCGACCCCTCAAGGAAGGTTCCTTGATGTTGGTGAGGGGCTCTTGATTTAGGGAATTGGATCTGTGCTCTAGTTCCCCGAATTAAGCCTGAATGCCTTCCACATCCCCCCCCCCAGGCGCTGTATAATCCTCCGGGTTTAGCGTTTCCCCCTTGATTATAATAATAATGTGGCTAGGTGAATCTTCACCTAGCAGTAAGTACCTGGGTGTTAGTCGAGTGTTGTGGGGAGCATTCTGGAGGGTGTACCTATTCACCTAGCAGTAAGTACCTGGGTGTTAGTCGAGTGTTGTGGGGAGCATTCTGGAGGGTGTACCTATTCACCTAGCAGTAAGTACCTGGGTGTTAGTCGAGTGTTGTGGGGAGCATTCTGGAGGGTGTACCTATTCACCTAGCAGCAAGTACCTGGGTGTTAGTCGAGTGTTGTGGGGAGCATTCTGGAGGGTGTACCTATTCACCTAGCAGTAAGTACCTGGGTATTAGTCTAGTGTTGTGGGGAGCATTCTGGAGGGTGTACCTATTCACCTAGCAGCAAGTACCTGGGTGTTAGTCGAGTGTTGTGGGGAGCATTCTGGAGGGTGTACCTATTCACCTAGCAGCAAGTACCTGGGTGTTAGTCGAGTGTTGTGGGGAGCATTCTGGAGGGTGTACCTATTCACCTAGCAGTAAGTACCTGGGTGTTAGTCGAGTGTTGTGGGGAGCATTCTGGAGGGTGTACCTATTCACCTAGCAGTAAGTACCTGGGTGTTAGTCGAGTGTTGTGGGGAGCATTCTGGAGGGTGTACCTATTCACCTAGCAGCAAGTACCTGGGTGTTAGTCGAGTGTTGTGGGGAGCATTCTGGAGGGTATACCTATTCACCTAGCAGTAAGTACCCTGGGTATTAGTCTAGTGTTGTGGGGAGCATTCTGGAGGGTGTACCTATTCACCTAGCAGTAAGTACCTGGGTGTTAGTCGAGTGTTGTGGGAGCATTCTGGAGGCTGTACCTATTCACCTAGCAGTAAGTACCTGGGTGTTAGTCTAGTGTTGTGGGGAGCATTCTGGAGGGTGTACCTATTCACCTAGCAGTAAGTACCTGGGTGTTAGTCGAGTGTTGTGGGGAGCATTCTGGAGGGTGTACCTATTCACCTAGCAGTAAGTACCTGGGTGTTAGTCGAGTGTTGTGGGGAGCATTCTGGAGGGTGTACCTATTCACCTAGCAGTAAGTACCTGGGTGTTAGTCGAGTGTTGTGGGGAGCATTCTGGAGGGTGTACCTATTCACCTAGCAGTAAGTACCTGGGTGTTAGTCGAGTGTTGTGGGGAGCATTCTGGAGGGTGTACCTATTCACCTAGCAGTAAGTACCTGGGTGTTAGTCTAGTGTTGTGGGGAGCATTCTGGAGGGTGTACCTATTCACCTAGCAGTAAGTACCTGGGTGTTAGTCTAGTGTTGTGGGGAGCATTCTGGAGGGTGTACCTATTCACCTAGCAGTAAGTACCTGGGTGTTAGTCGAGTGTTGTGAGGAGCATTCTGGAGGGTGTACCTATTCACCTAGCAGTAAGTACCTGGGTGTTAGTCGAGTGTTGTGGGGAACATTCTGGAGGGTGTACCTATTCACCTAGCAGTAAGTACCTGGGTGTTAGTCGAGTGTTGTGGGGAGCATTCTGGAGGGTGTACCTATTCACCTAGCAGTAAGTACCTGGGTGTTAGTCGAGTGTTGTGGGGAGCATTCTGGAGGGTGTACCTATTCACCTAGCAGTAAGTACCTGGGTATTAGTCTAGTGTTGTGGGGAGCATTCTGGAGGGTGTACCTATTCACCTAGCAGTAAGTACCTGGGTGTTAGTCGAGTGTTGTGGGGAGCATTCTGGAGGGTGTACCTATTCACCTAGCAGTAAGTACCTGGGTATTAGTCTAGTGTTGTGGGGAGCATTCTGGAGGGTGTACCTATTCACCTAGCAGTAAGTACCTGGGTGTTAGTCGAGTGTTGTGGGGAGCATTCTGGAGGGTGTACCTATTCACCTAGCAGTAAGTACCTGGGTATTAATCTAGTGTTGTGGGGAGCATTCTGGAGGGTGTACCTATTCACCTAGCAGTAAGTACCTGGGTGTTAGTCTAGTGTTGTGGGGAGCATTCTGGAGGGTGTACCTATTCACCTAGCAGTAAGTACCTGGGTGTTAGTCGAGTGTTGTGGGGAGCATTCTGGAGGATGTACCTATTCACCTAGCAGTAAGTACCTGGGTGTTAGTCGAGTGTTGTGGGGAGCATTCTGGAGGGTGTACCTATTCACCTAGCAGTAAGTACCTGGGTGTTAGTCGAGTGTTGTGGGGAGCATTCTGGAGGGTGTACCTATTCACCTAGCAGTAAGTACCTGGGTATTAGTCTAGTGTTGTGGGGAGCATTCTGGAGGGTGTACCTATTCACCTAGCAGTAAGTACCTGGGTATTAGTCGAGTGTTGTGGGGAGCATTCTGGAGAGTGTACCTATTCACCTAGCAGCAAGTACCTGGGTGTTAGTCTAGTGTTGTGGGGAGCATTCTGGAGGGTGTACCTATTCACCTAGCAGTAAGTACCTGGGTATTAGTCTAGCGTTGTGGGGAGCATTCTGGAGGGTGTACCTATTCACCTAGCAGTAAGTACCTGGGTATTAGTCTAGTATTGTGGGGATCATTCTGGAGGGTGTACCTATTCACCTAGCAGCAAGTACCTGGGTATTAGTCTAGCGTTGTGGGGAGCATTCTGGAGGGTGTACCTATTCACCTAGCAGTAAGTACCTGGGTATTAGTCTAGTGTTGTGGGGATCATTCTGGAGGGTGTACCTATTCACCTAGCAGCAAGTACCTGGGTATTAGTCTAGCGTTGTGGGGAGCATTCTGGAGGGTGTACCTATTCACCTAGCAGTAAGTACCTGGGTATTAGTCTAGCGTTGTGGGGAGCATTCTGGAGGGTGTTTGTATACCTGAGATGGAAACTGACGTAAGATAACTGCTTGTAGTTCGTACATTCAACTGCGTCATGAACTGCTTGCCAAAGCTTTGCTTCCGTACAAACTTTCTAAATCGGAATTTGTCCAGTTAGAATTTTTTAAACATTGGATGGATGTGTTTACCCGGTTTATTTGGATACCTTACGGAGCTAAGGAATTTAACGAAGTTCTTCGTGTTGTACAAAGGTCCTGCGAGTTCTGGCTAGCAAACACCTGAAGCCATGGTAACAATGCTTAAATGAATTCTGATATAGAAACATGGCACAACTAGAGCAAGAATGTTGCTCTTTTCTATCAGATTATTCTCTCTGTAGTTACTTTAGACATAAACTACATGGGAAAGACCTTAGTTTGGGTGATTCTCCGTGGTTCATGCAATAACAAGAGCAGTAAGAAGAGCAGGTGTGGTTGCAGCAGCAGCCAAGGAGTGGCCAGTAGCCGGGCCGGCACTTATTGTGTAAGCCATGAGGTAGTTAGGTAAAAGGACACAAATGCAACTAATGCGACATTTTATTGTGGCAACGTTTCGCTCTCCAGGAGCTTTGACAAACCGTTACAAACAGTACAGGGACATACGAAGGTATATATAGGCATAGAGTAAGGTGCAAAGCATCTCTGTGTTCCTGTATTGTTTGTTACGGCTTGACAAAGTTCCTGGAGAGCGAAACGTTGCCACAATAAAATGTCACATTGATTGCACGTTTGTCCTTTTACCTAACATATTACAACAATATTACAACCATGAGGTAGTTAGATGCTAGTGTGTAAGAAGCAGGGAAGGAAGGCGGCACTCTACCAGCTTAGTAACACCCCCATGGCTTGGCCTCCCTCTGTCAACCCTCACCAACCCCCACCCACCACCAACAACCCTCGCCCACCCCCAACCACTACCACCAGGCACCCCCTATCAACCCTCACCAATCCCCACTCACCACCAACAACCTCACCCACCCCCACCAACCCCCAACCATCACCACCAACCCCCCCAACCACCACCAACCCCCCAACCACCACCACCAACCCACCAACTCCCCCAACCCCCCACCGCCGGTCTCTGCACTCTGATGAATGAGTAACCTACCTGCTGCCTATGAATGAGTAAATTTGATTCATTGATGAGTAACGAAGCTACTCTCTGTACTTTGTACTGAGATCCCTGAGTTCTGAAGTGATGAGAGAGGACAAGAATGTAAGGAGACATCAACAGTGGAAGTGAGGAGAGAGGACAAGAATGCAAGGAGACGTCAACAGTGGAAGTGAGGAGGACAAGTGTCAGCATAGGCACTAGTAATACTGTCACTCCTGTCTGGACTCCAGCCACAATATCGTGCACGCAGGATAGTGCTGAGACTACTATCCTTGCGATGGCGACTTGTTCAAGTACTCGTTCCTTCACAGGGGACGCTTTGAGAAGAACTTTACTTGCAACGAGTTATGCCATCTCTTGCTGATGCCACAGGCCGTTGCAGAAAGACGTTTCTGTGGCTAGTGTGTTCACTTGAGTGTTGTTGTTGTCCCTTGTGTTCCAGATTGTGATCCCATCCTAGTTGACAGTAATCAGTGCAATGTAAGAAGTTATTTCTCGAGTAACTTTCACATGTTGTTAACGTTTGTAAGCGAAGTTTATAGTTGATACCTCGTGTCACTGTGTGCGACTCAGATTGAATATCAGCATTGTTGACCGTGTTCATTTCTTTTCCCCTGTGCTTGCAGTTAGAGATAGTAGATTCCTTCTCCCTTGCTCATATTGCGTGTTATAGCGTTATTTTTTTCATCCGGGGAGAGTCATCCACTCCACCGAGTTTGTTCATTCCTCCAGTAAGAAAGAGCCGATCCCGTGTGTTCTGGTGATTCGATTCCTGCTCCAGGAAGATCTTATTCTGACTGTGAAGCCACCAGCACCCATTAGTGACTTTGTAATGAGCCAAGAATTACTGTATCGAACAGTCGAGTTGAGTACTCCTAGCAGAAGAGTTAGTAATTCCAGTCACTAGTGAATGTAGCTGTGTCTTTTGTAGATACTCGTTCAGATCGTCCATGTAGCTGTATCTTTTGTAGATACTCGTCAGATCTCCCTCAGTCAAGGCATGTGTTAGCCATTGCAGAGGAATTCGATCCTCCCAGAGATGATAACCATTCTGCATACGTAAACCTCAGAATTGGGGTTTAGATGTAAACAGCCTGTATAATTAGATGTCCGAGATGAATGAAATTGTTAACTGTGTGTCTTGTTATTAGCTGATCAGTTTGTCAGAAATTTTCGTGTTCACGTTCCCTCCGAATTCTGAGAATTTAGCAATACTGATCTGTGTGCACCAGATGCCTTTGCTGTTAATTTCACCTTGTATATATATATATATATATATATATATATATATATATATATATATATATAATATTCTTCCTCAGAATCCATAGAGTGCATGAATACAGATCGATCTATCAGTTTCATCCCGTATTGTACAATGATTTGTTCTTATAAGTTGTAATGCATTACAATGAAACTCATTACGTTAAAACTGATTACGTTAACACCCATTACATAAAACTCATTTTGTTAACATCCATTATGATACCATCCATTAGTTCTAAGTTATATATAAATTTGTTATTGTATAGAATCAGCCCAGAACCACCTGCCTGTTCAGCCTATAGCATAGTAGTGTATGTCGGGACGACATACGTAACATGACTGAGCTGTCAGCATAGTTGCTGATCCCCTTATATGTGCTGTATGCATAGATTAGATGAGCATTATAGTACCATCCATGTGTTTATATAGAAGATCCCTTAGGCCTGTGACTGTATGACGTCGTAGAGAAATTTTCTCCAGGAGGGGGGTATCAGCCCCCTTCAGCCCCTTCAGCCCCTTTCAGCCCTGAGGGGCCCAGCCCTCTCAGAAGGGGCAAATATCTTGTTTACTGCTACAGCAAGTAATTGATAGCAGATGCAGTACGAGTATGGGATGTGGTCACTTCGATCGACGCTCCTTGCAGACTCCTGTGTTGCAAAGTGTAGTTTAATAAGAGACAGTCCATCTCATACCTTAGCAGGACAATTAAGGAAAATCCTGCTCCCACTTTATTATCATGGTAAAGATAGTGTATATTGTTGTCTATGCTTAAGACAACAAGAATCAAACATTCTGCTTTGCTTCATCGAGGAAGTGGCAAGGAAGCAAAAAGTACTAGGTCAGCTTTTCCTTTGTGCTGGGGGCAGTAACGGCGTGGGGCGCTGTGGCGTCTTCAGATTACTTTTGACTCTACTGAGAGTGACACTGACGCCAGGATAACCAACAAAGAATGATCTGTGCGTTAGTGTAAACAAAGTGTCTCATAAAACACAATAAACACTTAAGAGAAGTGTGATCAGCTTCTTTAGTGATAAGATTGTGAACAATAAAGACAAATCTTGTGGAACATAGTGTACCAGTGTGCGTATTCTTAGACTATGGAAGACGTGGACATCCAAGGACACTTCAGCTTCTATCAAGTCACAGATATCTGTCGAAGGTGTGAAGAACGCCATAGCTCACGCTACAAGAGCAAGGTAGGTTATGAATTTCTTGTAGTACGGGGGACTGCGCAGTTCTTGAGTCGCAAGGAGTTTGTAATCAACCTATAGTCGGCAGTTAGGTGTGGACTTTTGAGTCCACACAAGTAAGTTTGTCAGCCATCAGTGAATGTAATATGCTGACATAACACCCCCTAGGGGTAATTTATTGTTTACAAATTATAACTCATTTCAGCCCGTTGAGGAATGCCTTCGACAGCATCTCAAGACCTCATCTGCAGGGGTGGCTGTGCAGGCGATGAGCTGTCTTTCTAAGTTAAGTTTCCCTATATTTAAACTTAGCTGGTAATACCATTTCTCAACAGACGTCACGGGATGCAGCGAGCAAGTGAGACGAGCTACCTCGGCCTCAGTCGATGCATAGGCATAGTAGGAGGCAGGACACAGGAGGCTGGGCTCCATCTCCCATTACCACAGTCTGACAATATAGCGTTACCATTTAACAAGTGAGTTTACCTTATCCATCAATCTCCTACCGAACCCCACACGACACAAGAATGTAAGGAGACATCACCAGTGGAAGTGAGGAGAGAGGACAAGAATGTAAGGAGACATCAACAATGGAAGTGAGGAGAGAGGACAAGAATGTAAGGAGACATCAACAGTGGAAGTGAGGAGAGGGGACAAGAATGTAAGGAGACATCAACAGTGGAAGTGAGGAGAGAGAACAAGAATGTAAGGAGACATCAACAGTGGAAGTGAGGAGAGAGGACAAGAATGTAAGGAGACATCAACAGTGGAAGTGAGGAGAGAGGACAAGAATGTAAGCAGACTCAACAATGGAAGTGCAGAGAGGACAAGAAATGGGATAAAGGAAGTAGAGAGAGGAGAGAGATGAGAGAGAGAGAGAGAGGAGGAGAGAGCAAGAATTTAACAACATAGGCGTGAAAAAATTATTAAAAAAAAGACTCTGCGATCTGTCAGCACTTATACATGAGGACACAAGTGGAATAGATGCAGGACACGTAATTAACATGCAGGACACGTAATATCGCAGGACACGATATACATGCGGGCACGTATTTTACTGCAGGACCATTATACACAACACGTATTAACATGCAGGGCACTTTTTATACAGCAGGGCACCCTATTGTACATGCAGGACACGTATTTACATGCAACACGTATTTTACATGCAGGACACTATTATACAAAAGCAGGGAAAGTATTGTACATGCAGGACAGGTATTAAAAATGCAGGGCACGTATTGTACATGCAGGACACTATTTACTTGGGGAGGAAGTTTAAAACATGCAGGACACGTTTATACTGCAGGACACGTATTGTACAGCAGGACACTATTTTTACAGGACACGATTTTACATCAGGACACGTTTGTACATCAGACACTATTAAAAATGCAAGACACGATTTTACATGCAGGGCACGTTTTTACAGCAGGACCATATTATACATGCAGACACATATACTCGGGCACAATTATCATCAGGGCACAATACATCAGGACACATAATACATGCAGGACACATATACATGCAGGGCACGTATTATACAGCAGGACCGATTTACAGAGGACACTATTATACCAACACGTATTATAATGCAGGGGCACATTGAATGCAGAACACATATTATACATGCAGGGCACATAACATGCGGACACATCATGCAGAACGTATTATACATGCAGGGCACGTATTATACATGCCCCGGGCACGAAATACATGCGGGCACTATATACATGCAGGACACGTTTTAAACATGAGGCATGTATGTACAAGCGGGCAGTATTTACTCAGGACACATATCATGCGGGCACTATTATACATGCAGGACCGATTATACATCAGGCATGTATTAACATGCAGGACACAATGCAGCAGGACACTATTTTACATCAGGACACGTATAAACGCAGGCAGAATTTACATGCAGGACACATATTATACTGCAGGACACTATTTTACATGCAGGACACATATGCATGCAGACACGTTTAACATGCATACCATTGCATGCAGGACCGATTATCATCAGGACAATTATACATGCAACACTATTATACATGCAGGACACAGCATGCGGGCACGTATTATACATGCATGACCATATCAGCAGACACTATTAAACAAGCAGGAAACGTTTTTATACATGCAGGACATTATTAAAGCAGGACAATATATACATGCAGGACACATCCCGCAGGACACGATTTTTACATGCAGGACACTATTAACATACACGTATTATACATCGACACGTATTTTACATCAGGACCTGTATTATACATGCAGGACACATATCATGCAGACACGAAAAAACAGCAGACACTATTAAAAAATGCAGGGCAGTATTATACTGCGGACACATATTATACATGCAGGGAAAAGAGGAAAAGGGGGGAAAAGGAAAAGGGGAAAAAAAAAGAGGGAAAAACAAACCGTAATATACTGCAGGGCAAATAGCATGCAGGACACGTATTATACATGCGGGCACTAGCATGCGGACATATTTTACATCGGGCACTTTTTATACATGCAGGACATGTATTAAAACATGCAGGACAATTCATGCGGACACGATTAACAGCAGGACACATATCACAGGACGTATTTTACATGCAGGACACTATTAACATGCAGGACAGTATTATACATCAGGACCTAGCACAGGACACGATTATACATGAACACATAAGCATGAGGACAGTATTATACAGCAGACACTTTTATTTCATCAGGACCGTATTATACATGCAGACACATTTTCATGCAGGGCAGTATATACTGCAGGGCACATATGCAAGAGGAAAACTATTATACTGCAGGACACGATTATACGCAGGACAGTATTTACATGCAGGCACAAAATTTTACATCAGGAAATATTATAAAATCAGGCACATTTGCATGCAGGACACGTAATTATACTGCAGACAATATTCATCGGAACTAAAATTTTTACATCAGGGCACTATTATACATGCAGACACTATTAAAATAGGAAAACAATCTGCAGGACAGTTTTTACATGCGCACATAGCTGCAGGACCGATTTTTACATCAGGACACTATTATACATCAGGGCAGTATTTTAAAATCAGGACACAAAAATTAAACATGCAGGGCAGTAATTTTACATGCAGGGCACATAGCATCAGGACACTAATTTTACATGGGAGGGCACGTATTTTACAGCAGGAAAAAAAAAAGATTTTACATCAGGACATAAACATGCAGGGCAGTTTATACTCAGGACAATTTTTTGCATGCAGGGCACGTTTTACATGCAGGGCCATATCATGCAGACACTAAATTTTACATCAGGACCGTATTATACATGCAGGACACGTTTATACATGCAGGACCGTATTAAACAGCAGGGCAGTATTTACATGCAGGACACATATCATCAGGACACATTTAACATCAGGACCTATTTTCATGCGGACAGTATTAACAGCAGGACCAAAATTTTCATGCAGGACACGTTTAAAAAAACAAAAATTTCAGGGCAGAATTATACAGCGCACATAGCATGCAGGACACTATTATACAGCAGGGCACGTAAATACATGCAGACAGTTTTTTAAAATGCAGGGAAATTTTTATACTGCGGGCAGTATTTTAACATGCAGGACACTAAGCATGGAGGCACGTAAAATTTTAAAGCGGGCACATATCAGCAGAAGTATTTTAAAATGCAGGGGCACATTTATACATCAGGCACATTTACATGCGGAACATATCATGCGGACAAATTAAATCAGACACATATGCGGAAAAAAGGGCACGTATTTTTACATGCAGGACACTATTAACATGCAGGACATATTTCTGCGGACATTAATTTACATGCAGGCACTATTAAACAGCAAAATATGCATGCAGGACAGATTATACATGCTGACACATCATGCAGGACACTTTATAAAGCAGGACACGTATTATCATGCAGGACACTATTATCATGGGCCAGGAACACGTATTTTACATCAGACAATTGCATGCAGGACCTATTATACATGCGGACAATTATCATGCAGACAGTATATACTCAAGGGCACATAAAAAAAACCATGACAGGACCGTATTTTAAAAGAGGACACGTATTTTAAAAGCGGACACGTATAAACATGCAGGACACAAACATCAGGACAGATTTACAGAGACACAATGCATGCAGGGCACGATTTTACATGCAGGGCACGTTTTCGAACTGCGGGACCATTTATACTGCGGACACGTATTATACATCAGGACACAAAAGCAGCAGACACTATTATACTGCAAGACACATATCAGCAGACACGAAACATCAGGACACGTATTATACATGCAGGACAGTATTATACATGCAGGACACGTATTATACATGCAGGACACGAATATACATGCAGACATATTATATCAGCCATGCTGAGGACAATATTTCATGCAGACATATTATACTGCGGACCTATTATACTGCAGCAATATAAAAGGCACGTATATACATGAGACACTATATTGGAAACTATTACATGCAGCACATAACTGCGAATATATACATGCAGGAATAATTTACATGCGACACATAACCCTGAGGCAAATTAAGCAGACACTATATACTCAGGACACATATCATGCGGAACATTATACAGGACCGATATACATGCAACACATTATAAGGCACCTATTATACAGCAGGACACATATCTGCAGACCTTTTACATGCGAACTATTTAAGCAGGCACGTATTACACAGACAATATAATGCGGACATATTAACTGCAGGACAATATTCTCAGCACTATTTCATCAGGACACTTTATGCAGACACGTATTTACATGCAGGAAACTATTATATGCGAACGATAAAACATACTTACATGCAGGACACGTATTATACATGCAGGACACGTATTATACATGCAGGACACATATTATACATGCAGGACACGTATTATACATGCAGGACACGTATTATACATGCAGGACACGTATTATACATGCAGGACACGTATTATACATGCAGGACACGTATTATACATGCAGGACACATATTATACATGCAGGACACGTATTATACATGCAGGACACGTATTATACATGCAGGACACTTGTAATTAAACATTGCAGGACACGTATTATACATGCGGACACGTATTAACATCAGGGCACATGCATGAAAGGGCACATATTAAAAAGCAACACAATTTTCACAGGGGCACTATTATACATGCAGGACCGTAAATACTTCAGGACACTATTAACATCAGGACACAAAATTTTACAGCGGACAAATTAACACAACACCAAAGCATGAAAGGGCAGTATTAACATGCAGGAAAACTATTATACATCAGGACAATATTATACATGCAGGACACATATTATACATGCAGGACACTATTTTCAAGGGGAAAAAAACAGGACACAAAAAACACAGGACACAATTTACATGCCCTCGAAAACACTATTTACGCAGGACCTATTATACAGCAAACACTATTATACATGCAGGACACTATTAAACATGCAACACTATTTACATGAGGACAGTATTTAACATGCAGGACACGTATTATACATGCAGGGCACATTTCATGCAGGAAAACGTATTTTTTAAAAAGCGCCTCCCGTATTATACAGCAGGGCAATTATCATGCAGGGCACGTATATACATGCAGGACAAGTATTATACATGCAGGGCACATATCATGCAGGACACTTTTTAACATCAGGACACGTATTTACATGCAGGGCAAGTATTTTTACATGCGGGAACATCATAAAGGGACACATATTATAAGCGGAACGATTATACATCAGGCACATTTTATACACAGGACACGTATTAACATGCAGGACCATGCATGAAGGACACATATTATCAGCAGGAAAAGTTTTAAACATGCAGGACACGTTTATACAGCAGGACCGTATTATACATGCGGACACATTATACATGGGGACATATTAACAGCGGACACGTATTATACATGCAGGCACTATTTACATGCAACACATATATAATGCGGGACAATATTATAATCGGACACAATTATAATGCGGGGGAACATATTAACTGCGGACACTATTAACTTCGGAATTTTTTAAAATCGGGGAAATTTTTTAAATGGGACACGTATTTACTGCGGGAACATTTAACATGGGGACACATATTATACATGCAGGACACTATTATCTGGGGCACTATTATACATAGGACAATATTATACATGCAGGACACGTATTAACATCGGACACATTTTATCTCGGCAGTATTATACATGCAGGAAAACTTTTATACATGCAGGACACATATTATACATGCGGCCCCTATTATAATCAGGACCGTATTATACATGCGGGAAAACATATTTTACATCAGGACACGTATTAACTGCAGGACACATAAACATGCAGGAAAGTATTATACATGCAGGACACATATTATAATGCAGGACACATTTTTTCATGCGGGACACGTATTGTACAGCGGACACGTTTTATACATGCGGGACACTATTATACATGCGGGACACTTTTTGTAATGCAGGACACGTATTGTAATGCGGGAACTTTGTACATCAGGACACGTTTTGTACATGCGGGACACGTATTGTACTCGGACACATAAATGCGGACACGTATTATACATGCAGGACACATTATACATCAGTACACATACATGCGGGAACGTATTAGATTCGGTATAATATACCTACCGAAAAGTTGGTCGTTTTAACCAGGTTGTGCACCAGGGACTCTGGGGCACGCCCTTGCTACACCCAACACCCCGTCTACTTCATTTTTTGCTTAACTGAAGATAACACAGATTTATAAATGGATCATCTGCGACAACGTTTTCCCCCACGGGGGGGTTGTATCAAGGCGATTTTTTTTGACTTGATAAACCCCACTGTTGGGGGAAACGTTTTAGTAAAAATGCATTTTACTGTAATGTGCTGTTTTTTCATTTTGTCGGTATTTTGTACCACGTTTCCACTTGGTTTATGAGAAAGGTATTTAATACCGATTTAAGTCACATGGCAAAGTTAGGGATCTTTATTCCGAAACGTTTTCCCCCTTCACATAGCTTTTTCAGTCGAGTACAGAAGACAGCAGAAAAAAGTAGAATGTAAGCGAGTAATCAGTCCATCACCCTTCAAGACTTTTTGGGGTGGCAAGCCCCCAACAATTCCTTTAAAAAACATTCCTGATTTCCAGGTTGTGAGCATTCGTTGGACGCGGACAGCGGGCACAACAGATTGAGCGATCAGGGCCAACCCGGAGGCCTGGGCTGGGGACCGGGGGCGCGGGGCGGGGACCTCCGGAAGGACTCCAGGTAAACTCCAGGGGTTTAATCTTGGGAAAAAAAAAATTTCCCGAGCGGTTACTAACTTAACATTCCCTTTGTGTGACCCCATTGACGTATATCTATGGTAAGGGGACCGAACCGTATCACAATAATATGGACCGGGGGGCTTTTAGAGCCGCAATGTAACCTTGGTACTGCTGTTTCTTGCAATTCTTGATGTAAACAAATCAATCGGGAAAAAGTGCTGGCTCCTGGCTTCACATGATGCTAAACAGACCCTCCAGTCTTTTATTATATTGGTATGACCAACAAACGTTGTTTATTAAAGAGTTACCTGAGTTTGTAGGTGGGTGGAGGTGGGGGGTGGGGGGAGGGGGGTGGGGAGAAGTAACAGAGAAGATTGAGGGGCTGGGTGAGGGACTCCTCTTCCCCAAATTTCAGCTTTGGCCGCGTCTTTTCCGGCCCAACGCTGGGGCAGCACGTTCAGAAGGGGAAAATAGGGAGGGGGGTTTGGAAAGCTATGTGCAAGACAGGGGGCCCGCGAGGGCACAACACCAATGGGGGAGGGGATAAACAGGCAAAGGGGCTAATCATTAAGGGGGGGTAAAAATTTATAGAGTGCCATCACCTGTGAGGGTTTGAC
>NC_069410.1:14696041-14698541 GCF_026875155.1 Cherax quadricarinatus | reverse complement strand
TATATATATATATATTTATATATATATATATATATATATATATATATATTATATATATATATATATAAAATATTATATATATATATATATATAATATATATTATATATATATAGGTAAAACTGGTCTGCTAGCAAGAACTAATTTACCAGTATGTTTGTCTGTGGCCACTTCCGGAGGTCAGCGCCCCATGGTCCCAGACCAGGCCTCCTGGTTGCTGGCCTGATCGATCACCTTGTTAGTGCCAGCCTCCAGTAGTCCAGTGTATGCACTGCAACCCGGCTGATCAGGAACTGTTTTGAGGAATTTGTCAGGGGTTTATTGGTGATCCTTACCTATGAAGGGAGAGTACTCTTTATCACCAGAGATAGCCTGAAACGTCTGCAATATGTAGCGATTTGAGTGTGCAGGTTTGGAACTAGTCCCTCCAGAATCTGTCAGTGTATCATTGTGATATTACCTGGAAGTTACCTGGAGGTTCCCTGGAGTTACCTGGAGTTTTCGGGGATCAACGCCCCCGCCGACCGGTCCATGACCAGGCCTCCAGATGGATCAGGGCCTGATCAACTAGGCTGTTACTGCTGGCCGCACGCAGTCCAACGTACGAGCCACAGCCCGGCTGATCCGGCACTGACTTTAGGTATCTGTCCAGCTCTCTCTTGAAGGCAGCCAGGGGTTTATGGGCAATTCCCCTAATGCTTGATGGGGGGGCTGTTGAACAGTCTTGGGCCCGGACACTTATGGTGTTTCCTTTATGTACCAATGGCGCCCCTACTTTTAATTGAGGGCATTTTGCATCGCCAGCCCAGTCTTTTACTTTCGTAGGGATGATTTCTGTGGGGCGATTTGGGACCATTCCTTCCAAGATTTTCCAAGTGTAGATTATGATATATCCTCCCCTCTGCGTTCCAACGAGTACAAGTCAAGTGCTTTCCAAGCGTTCCCAGTAGTTAAGGTGCTTGACAGAACTTATACGTGCAGTAAAGGACCCCTGTACACACCCGAGATCTGCGATTTCACCTGCTTTGAATGGAGATGTTAAATAACAGCAGTATTCCAGCCTAGAGAGAACAAGTTTATTTGAAAAGGATCACATGGGCTTGGCAATCTCTCGTTTTGAAACGTTCTCATTATCCATCCTATCATTTTCTTTGCACGGCGATCGTGGCACTGTTGTGATCCTTGAAGTGAGATCCTCAGACATTACTACTCCCAGGTCCCTTACATTATTTTTCCGCTCTTTGTATGGCCGGAGTCAGTAGTATACTCTGTTCTAGTTATTATCTCCTCCAGTTTTCCATAACGGAGTAGTTGGAATTTGTCCTCATTGAACATCATATTGTTTACCGTTGCCCACTGGAAAACTTTGTTTATATCTTCTTGGAGGTTAACCGCGTCCTCAGCAGATGACAGCCTCATGCAGATCCTAGTATCATCCGCAAAGGATGATACGGTGCTGTGGTGTATATCTCTGTTTATGTCTTATATGAGGATAAGGAATAAGATGGGGGCGAGTACTGTGCCTCCTGGTAGTGAGTACTGTACTTCCTGGTAGATCAGGGCCTGATCAACCAGGTTGTATGATTTGGAATTGAGAATTTATCTTATAAAATTAACAGTACTGGATAAGATACTTGTGATACTTTTTGAATCTTGGCCAGTAAGTTGTCTCTCAGTTCATCATTTTCACATTCCAGCACATAATGATGCAATGTGTGACAATAGCTCAACTGACATTTGCCCCGCAAGCTGAAGACGACGAAGGTCCTTCTTGAAGACCCTTACTCTCCTGGCCAGGTCTCTCTGAACACCCCCCCACCAGTCAGCCTTCCTCCCCTGAGAGTTTCCTTCTTTTAATGGCTCTTGAGCAACTATGGGGGAGTAACGGGACCTGGGGGAGGGGTGTAATGCGATATTTAAGGGGCCATGTGCTTTTGCCTCCACCTCCTACCTTCTTTTTTCGTCCCTCCCCCTCTTTAAGGGAGAGGAGGGGGTCAAGGCACAGGTAAGAGGGCAGAGGGAGTGAGGAGGCAGGTGTAAGGGATGAAGATGGTGATGGTACAGTTGGAAGTGGGACAGCGGGGCTAAGAGAGAGAGGAGAGAGAGGGGGGGGGGGGGAGAGTAAGGGAGGGAGAGAGAGGATAAAGTAAAACAGAGAGGGAAGAGTATATATATATATATTATATATAATATAATATGTGTGTGTGTGATTATTATAAAAATATTTATAAAATATATATAAAAATATTATAATATATATATATATATAAAATATATATATATAAAAATTTTATATATATATTATATATATATATATATATATATTAATAATTATTATTTCTATTTAATTATTATATTCCCTCAGGGTTTTGGGATTCCTTGGTCGTATTTTAATACATAACCATTCCGTTTTAGTATATAAAACATAGGGCTTCCCCAAAATAACACATACATTGCCCGTAAAAAAACACCCCTGAGTTTAAAATTTCTCCTTATCAAAGA
>NC_069410.1:14670731-14695541 GCF_026875155.1 Cherax quadricarinatus | reverse complement strand
ATCTATTGTACCGGTACCTGCCCCATGCAGCGCATTTCAAACGTACTGCACGAGCACAAGAAAGGAGACCACCAAGGCACGCACTTCGGGAGAATGCCTCCCTTGAGGTTTGGGGTATAGAATGAGAGCTGCGGTATAAACTGACGTCAGAAGATTTTGTAGGAGCTCATCAATGGAGGATGAAGAAGGAACCTCACTAAAAGCAGTGAGGTGTGAGTAAAGATCCCAATTTCCCCGATCAAATTGCCAGCGATGGCTACGGAAAGGTGGTGAATAGGAAGGAGAAGTAAGAAATTGTTTGGGAAAATGATCGCTGTCATGTAATTTCCGGTAGAACAGCCCAGGTGAAGTCTAGTGCGTGGAGGAAGAGCAGACTGATAGATCGATGAAAGAGAGAGTATGAGTAGAGGATCAAAATGGGTGGGAGTACCCGAAATTTAAAACATGGAGGGGTGAGAGGCGAGAAAAAGCCTCCAACTGATGCCACGTGAGTCACAATGAGACCCCCCCCCCCCAGAGAAAATGGTGGGCATTAAAATCACCAAGAAAACAGAAGTGGTGGTGGTAAGGATGAAACAAGAAAGGCAAAGTCTGGGATAGAAAATGCTCGAGAAGGAGAGAAGAATAAAGAACATTTTTGTAAACCACTTATTCAAGTGGATAGGGGCTGCAGTGTAATGCAGCGAGGTAATGGACAAATAGTTGACAGTACGGAATATCATGCGAAAGAAGAAGGGCACTTTCATTAAAAGGTCCATCTGAAAAAGGGAAATCCGAAGAATACAATAAATTATAGCCTGAGATAGGTTGGAAAACAGCCGAGTGAAATTTTTGGTTCTTGTAAGAAAGCACCAAGGGGGGAAAACCGGGAAAAGGCAACATCTGAAGCTCACCCCGATTACCCCTGAGGCCGCGGATATTCCACTGTAAATAGGCCAAAGATTGGGGATGAAGAAAATACCAGGAATCTTAGTAAAGGCACCTACGGACTAGAGGGGTTAGAAAAGTCAACGTGTGGGGGCATTTGGGAAAACGTTAAGCACGAAGGAACGGAGCGTTTGAAAATGGGGGTTTTGAAGATGGAGGAGAGGGAAGAGAAGGAACAGGAAGTGAATCAGTGTCCATTGAAGGTTTAGTCTCTGCAATATATTCTGAAATGGCTTCAAGTGTTTTGAATTCAAAGATGTATGGGAGACCATATTGGGATAGAAGGAGGAGGTGAGTAAAGATTGGACAGTAATGGACTGTACCAAAGTAGAGGGGGAAAAGGGAAGAGTGTAAGGGACTGGAGATGGGAAATGTGGGGGGGGGGACAGAAGAGCAGGAAACCTGGGAGGTGCAGAAGAGGAGAAACTTGGGAGGGGACCCGGGGGGGGAGGCAATAGTACAGGAGGAGGGTGAATCTCCACACTGTAATAGAGCCAGAGGAGGGGAGAAACTAGGTTACAAGATGGAAAGGTAAAGGTGGAGGTGGAAGAAGGGAAGGAAGGGGCAAAGAAGATTTGAGCAATGTGGATTTTTTGGACTTCTAGAAGTAGAGGGGCGATTGGTATAGGTGTCGTACGGGTCTTGTCGATACTGGGGTTTGTGAGGAAGGACTCGAAGATGTGAGAACAGACTGAGTTGTTAGTCGGGATGTCAGAGCCAGGACAGCAAAAGGATTAGTGCCGGAGTGGGCTATGGGGAGGGGAGGTAACACAGAGGAGCTCAGAAGATGGGGACCCCAGAAGTAGGGGGATGTTTGGAAAACACGAGAATAAGAAACACGGGGTAGTCTCCCTTGGTAGCGGAGATGAGGTAACTGCCATTGCATAGGGAGACCTTCTGCCTTCTTTGAGCAAGTGATTTCACGTTCATTTAAGTAGACTGGCAAACGGCGGGGGAGTACGAAGGGTGAGCTTCATTACAATTAAGGAAAGATGGAGGTTGACTGCAAGATGTATTTGAAATGGTCGTCGGCACCACAGACTGGGACTTGGCTCCATAGATCTGCCAATATTTCGCTGGGTGGCAAAACGCCAGCAATTTCTACATGTGCGGTGTAGGGATCACTTTCGAACTTGTAAAACCGATGTCCCGCAAACATATACAGAGGCGGAAGGTTCTCGGCTGTCAAAAGTTTAATCGAGCCACATTGCAAGGGAACGGTCTCGCCCGGGCCAAAAGTAGGGAAATAAGTGTCTACTTTGAGGATTGGGTGAGATCCTGGAGTTCCAGCTGTTCAAAAATGTCATTGCCACATGATCTGGAAAATTCTGTTGGATATGGTATGGGGCAGAAAGACTGTTACACTACAAGTATTTGGAGAGAAAGATGTTTTTCAGTAGTGATAGGAGTAGTATCGTTATTCGAAAGGAGAGAAAGATCATGAGCTGGGGTAGCATTCGGACAGTGGACGATGCGCGTACCGCTCTTGAGTGCATGAAAAGAAATCTCTACCAAACATGACGCAGGATGCTTTGCCAATAACTATGGTCAGAAAGGTAGGAGAAGAAGATAGTCGGTCTTAAAGTAAAGGAAATTTTGTCCATTGTGTGGTCGAAACCGAGTGTGGAGTGGGGAGTGCTTGACGTTGTCGGTCTTTTCGAGTAGATTGGGAAGGTAATGAAAGGAGGCATCATCAGGAGATTGAGTTGGCGCGTTTAGGAGTAGTAGGCCGGAGTTGGTCCGGCGTGAAATGGGGCGTGTGGGGCCATTCGAAAATTGCCTATACAGTAGAGGGAGAAGCCGGGAAGCATTGTCAAAGGAGAGCGGAGTTCAGACAAAATCGAAGGAGTCAGTCGAACCCCAGGTACTGAAAGCGGGCGTGAGGAACGCACCAGCTAAAGAGGTACAGGGATCAGGAGTGTCCGATGAGGGTCCTAAACAAAAGGCAGGGTAGAATGTTTGTTGGGTGCAGGTCATTATCAAGAAGGGCCCTGGGGTATAATGGGTTCAGGGATTGGGTTCTCATGGGTTAGGTTACTCCTTTGCTTTTTGTTTTTAAGAAAAAAAAGAAAGTAAAAGAAAAGAAAAATAAAAAAAATAGAATAAAAAGAGGGGGGAGCGGGGAGGAATAGTTACCAGGAGAATGAATGGGCCGGAAATCTCCCTCCGCGCCAAGAGGACTCAGCACAGCTAGTAGCGTATAGATGCAGCATGGAATACCCGTGCCATACCCTACCCTCATGCCGTAAACCAGCAATCGGGATAGGCAACCTCACATCTTGCGGGCTACACCTCGGTGCGGGCAAAAGAGAGGGCGGCCGGATATCCGCCACAAAACATTACCTCCTTTCGGCCACCCCCCCGAATCACGAAAGGTGGCTTCCGAGATACACCCGTCGCCCGAAAGACACCAAATGCTACTCCGGGGATACCGGTGAGGGATCGGGGAATATCCCCAGGCGATCCAGATTCACGTGGCAACTACGCCACCGCATAGATCCTCAACGGATGGATGGGACCCAGGTGTCCTTTCCCCTTCCTAGGAACTAGCGCGCCTGTGGGAGAAAGCCCAAAGGACCAAAAAGAGGAAGGGCAAAAGGGAGGGGTGGGGAGGAGGAGGAGGAATGGTAAAGGGGAGGATGGGGATAGGGTGAGGGGAGGAAGACGAGAGGAATGTTTTAGGGGGTAATTAGGTTCGGTCTGAGGAAGAGGACCGACAGGGGCTAATTCCTCAGGACCAGAGCCTCTTCACCATGCCAAGGAGCCCCCCTTGAAGAGGTCTCCATGGAGAAGTGGAAAAGAATCTTTCCTCCGTAAGCCATGTGTGTCGGAGAGGCATACTAAAATGCAGGAGCAATGGGCTAGTAACCTCTTCTCCTGTATAAATTACTTATAATAATAAGAATAATTGGGCCATAGTGTCTGGAAATAGGAGGCAGTCAGGTTTGATCCAAGGGACAGAAGGGTACATCCAACTTTTTGGACCAGGAGCCCGTCATTGATAGCAAAGTACCTTCCTTAAATGCCAACAGGTTTAAAGTTTTGTCTGTGAAATGATGTACGTCTCTGAATGTAAAAGAAAATGTATCACTTTGAATTTCTTCATTATAATTGATGTGCATCTCTGAACGTAAAAGATTTTAACTGAAGGCCATTCATCTCTGAATGTAAAAAGAAGTGCATTACTTTGAATTTATTCAATATCTTCTATGCCTCTTATTCCTTTGTGCTTGCCCATCTTCCTCCTGCTAAAGTGGGAAATAGGGAAATGATTCATGGTTAGTTTTTTCTCCCCCATTCCCTCACTTTAGGGTTATCTTTAAATGTTTCATTGGTTTTATTCTACCAATAATTTTATTCTAAATATTAAGTGTTATTTCACATTGGCTTGAGAATTTAACTAGTCGTGATATATTTTTAATAGGTGATAAATCTACTGGATTATTCCTGTTATATTCATGAGAAGTGCTAAATCAGCACTTTAAAATGTAGTCAGGGGTATGCCATAATGTCAAGAGGATACAATATTTTAGTCATCTTGATGAGAGTTATGTGACTATTTAATAGCCACATTATTATTATCACATTCATGGGAGCATTAAACCCATACAAACCTTGAAGAGTTATATTAGTCATATACATTGTATCTTTGCAAATGTCAAAACAGATCTTCCTACATTTATATTATTATTGTTTTCATGTGGAACCATTAAACTGACAAAGATTATACAGCATCTGGGAAATAGGATGTAATCAGGCTTGATCCAAGGACCCTTTAACCAACATCAAGGCACCACCTGTAAAGGGCTTATTGTAGTGGATCTATTGCTCATATTCCAGAATATTTAGTACATAATTGTAAAATAAATACGTATTTCTGTATTTATCACGTGGAAATTTACAGGCAGATTTTGAGGTGGAACGTCGCATTTTTGGCTGTGGGTGAAGATACCTTGTCTCGATGGTTTGGGATCCTGCCATTATTAATGATGTGTGTGAGGTAATACCATTTCCTCCATCTGAACCATGCCCTGATCCTTTCCCCAAGATTCAAACTTCCATGTCGTTGTCCTGCTTTAAAGGTTAGTGCCTTTCATCAGAATATTGTTGATTATTTTTGAGTAAAATGCTCACAAAGCCTCTACAACCCCCTCATTTGCAGTCTGATTTGTGCTTTTCACAACTACCACACCCTTTTTCTATGCTCTAAATTCTCAGCATAATATTCACATTACACATTGCTCTCATATGTGACATCACTGCCTCTAGCTACTTTGCTGCAGTGTTTAAAAACCCATGCCTCACAACCCTTATAAGTGTTATTACTACTGTGGTACATTCCTCTTTTTACCTCCACATATTTTTCTTTCCACAGACATCTCATTACACCTTTTTACTCCATCATGTTCTATTGGTCCCCTCTTCTCTCATTGACTCGTCTGTGGACATGTCCATTCTGAAATATCTAAATATGTTCACTTCCTGCAATCCAGTATCCATGCTTTCACCAGCTTTTTTTTTTTTTTTTTTTTTTGGTTTACACTCGTAATTCTTGCTGTTTCCCATCTTCTTTTTTAAAATTTTTCTTTTAATTTCAAATTCCTCTACCACTTTTTGTAACTTCTCTTCAGAATCTCTCTAAATAACTGTCATCAACAAAGTAAATGAATTCCACAGTCTTCCCAACACCCCTAGCATTTGCTTCTTTTACAGTATCATTATAATTGAGTAGAAGTGCTAAACCCGTAAGGATCATAGTGTATATTTTGAATGAGAGGAAATCAGGTTTGATCCAAGGAAGTGGAGGATATCTCCATAGCCTTGAACCAAGAGCCCTCACCATCATTAAATATGTTAAACAACCTTGGTGGCATCACACATCCCTAAGGCCTACTTTTACTGGAAAATAATCCCCTTCTCTCCTACATACCTCTCACACTTATTGTTTTTAGTAACTTATTACCTATTCCATGAAATTGCAACATTGCTTCCCTATCTACTATATCAAATGCCTTTTCTAAATCCATAATTGTTACAATTATTATTATAATCAAAACTAAATGCTAAACTACCTGGGTCATACACCGCTAATTGTTACAGACCAGTTCCTAATCTATTGCTCACTTATATACCTCGGTGTAAGCACTTGGTTTATTCATATCCTGCTCTTAGTAAATCCTTCATGTTCCTCTGGAATCCTACTTTCAGGCTTAACCCCGAACTCTTACATTAATAATACTACTATACTCTTGACCCAGTACACTTACAGGTTTATTATTCTCTCATCTCCTTTTTCTTCATACAAAGGAATATTGCATGCTCCCCTGCCTGCCCTCTCTCAAAAGTATAAATGTTTATGATATTTTTTGGTAGAATCTTATGTTGCTGAATTAGGGGTCATACAGTGCATGGAATGGGAGACAATCAGATTTGCTCCAAGGAAGGGAAGAACAGGTCACTTTCATAATTTCACACAAAAAGTTGCATTGTTCATTCTGATGAGTTTTGCTTTTCATTCATATGGTTTAATGCTTTTTTGTGAATATTATTATAATAATAATACTGTTAATACAGATAATGTCTTATTTCCTTTCAGGGCCATTACATAGTGAAGAATAGTACATTCAGTTTTCCAGGTATTGTGAGTTATTTACCTTCTTGGCTGATCTCTGGTGACTACTATGTTCATGGAGTAGCATACAAAAATAGCACCAGGCTTGGCTGCTATTCTGTTTATGCCTCATTTTTCCTATTAGAGTTCAAAATATAAGCTTTCAATTTTTTCATATGGTTAAACCTCTTCAAAACATTTTAATTTAGGTTTTTCATATCTTAATATGTAATCTAAAAATGAAAAATATGATTTGCATTTAAATATATAACTGTACTCATCATTAGGAAGATAGAAAGATAATTAAGATTATCATAAGAAAATTACTGTTTTGTGTTGATAACCATTCCAGTTGCATGGCACACACAAATGACATGACAGTGAAAGGGGAAAATTACCATACACATAAGGGTATAAAAGTGCAGCATATTATCCGAGCATGTATGTGCTAGAGTATCTAACAAAAAGACCCTTTAAGGCAGTTGCTTAATTTTTAATGCTGTGTAATTATTTTTTTTTTTTTATTACCCAACACTTGCCGATTCCACCAAGGCAGGGGGGCCCCAAAAAAGAAAAACTTTCACCATCATTCACTCCATCACTGTCTTGCCAGAAGGGTGCTTTACACTACTTTTTTTTAAAACTGCAACATTAACACCCCTCCTTCAGAGTGCAAGCATTGTACTTCCCATCTCCAGGACTCAAGTCCGGCCCTGCTGGCTTCCCTGAACCCCTTCATAAATGTTACTTTGCTCACACTCCAACCCCATGTCAAGTATTAAAAACCATTTGTCTCCATTCACTCCTATAAAACACACTCATGCATGCCTGCTGGAAGTCCAAGCCCCTCGCACACAAAACTTCCTTTACCCCCTCCCCCCAAACCCTTTTCCTAGGCCGACCCCTACCCCGCCTTCCTTCCACACAGACTGATACACTCTTGAAGTCACTCTGTTTCGCTCCATTCTCTCTACATGTCCGAACCACCTCAACAACTCTTCCTCAGCCCTTGGACAACAGTTTTGGTAATCCTGCACCTCCTCCAACTTCCAAACTACAAATTTTCTCTGCATTATATTCACACCACACATTGCCCTCAGACATGACATCTCCACTGCCTCCAGCCTTCTCCTCGCTACAACATTCATCACCCATGCTTCACACCCAAAATAAGAGTTGGTAAAACTATACTCTCATACATTCCCCTCTTTGCCTCCAAGGACAAAGTTCTTTGTCTCCACAGACTCCAAGTGCACCACTCACCCTTTTCCCTCATCAATTCTATGATTCACCTCATTTTTCATAGACCCATCCGCTGACACGCCCCACTCCCAAAAATATCTAAATACGTTCACCTCCTCCATACTCTCTCCCTCCAATCTGATATCCAATCTTTCATCACCTAATTTTTTGTTATCCTCAAAACCCTTACTCTTTCCTGTATTCACTTTTAATTTTCTACTTTTGCACACCCTACCAAATTCATCCACCAATCTCTGCAACTTCTCTTCAGAATCTCCCAAGAGCACAGTGTCATCAGCAAAGAGCAACTGCCCACAACTCCCACTTTAGTGTATTCTTTATCTTTTAACTCCACGTCTCTTGCCAAGACCCTCGCATTTATTAAAAAATTTTTATTATAACATTTTTAAAAACGTACCCCAAAACCTGTACTGCAGGGTTAGTGCTTTGTAGTAGGTGGCAGACTGCAGCCAATGTTGTGACATGCTGTATGGTGCATCTTTACGAACTATGCCCCCATGAAGTTTGCCCACACAAATGGCTACTCTTAATTACCTGCTAAAACAACATTGGAAAGATGGGTAAGCCTGAATGCACATGTTCAGAAATGCATTTCATTTTTATAGCCTATAATGTTTTTTAAAAAAGAAATTTTAGCCATACTTTTTCTTCACATATACGTAATTTCGATCTCGCCTTGTACGCATATGCAATTTAATTTTTTACTGTTTTTTTCCAAATAATTCTTATCCTTATCTATCATTGTCTCCCTAAATGCTAACCCACCTTTTTTAATGTTAAGACTGACATCTCACATAGGACGATTGCCTACACTTTGCAAGAAAAACTATTTGTGACTTGGTATAATACCTGACATTTAAAATTTTTTTTTTTTTATCACCCCGGGCCGATTCCCACCCAAGGCAGGGTGGCCTGAAAAAGAAAAACTTTCACCATCTTTCACCCCATCCCTGTCTTGCCGAAGGGTGCTTTACACTACATTTTTAAACTGCAACATTAACACCCCTCCTTCAGAGTGCGGGCCCACTGTACTTCCCATCTCCAGGACTCAAGTCCAGCCTGCCGGTTTCCCTGAACCCCTTCAAAAAATGTTACTTTGCTCACACTCCAACAGCACGTCAAGTTTTAAAATCATTTGTCTCCATTCACTCCTATCAAACACACTCACGCCATGCCTGCTGGAAGTCCAACCCCTCACACACAAAACCTCCTTTACCCCTCCCTCCAACCTTTCCTAGGCTAAACCCCTACCCCCGCCTTCCTTCCACTACAGACTGATACACTCTTGAAGTCCTGTTTCGCTCCATTCTCTCTACATGTCCGAACCATCTCAACAACCCTTCCTCAGCCCTCGGGACAACAGTTTTGGTAATCCCACACCTCCTCCTAACTTCCAAACTAACGAATTCTCTGCATTATATTCCCCAACACACATTGCCCCAGACATGACATTTAAAAAAAAAAAAACTATAATTCCAATTTATTTTTTATCTCGATATCCATGCTCACCACATTTTAAAAAAACTAGGTCCCCAACTCAGGAGTATCTCTAGATATCATCTGTTCAGGAACCTCAAGTGTTGCCCGATGCCAACCAGTGTAAAAAAAATCCTCCATGTCTGTTAATAGAAGGCAGGGAATGGCAAAGCCATGTCAGGGAGGAGTAACTGTTCGACTGCAGTTACAGGAGTTAGGTAAAATTTCTTATTGTGGTCAGAAAAGAAACTTGCTGTAATTTTCGAAAGTGTAGTGCTCTATGTACATTGTTGTGCTTTGCATCAATACTTCACTGGAAATTTTCTGTACTGTGTACATTTATGGAATCTGTTACACATTATATGTTTGTGACAGTAATTCATGCCTTCTCATGTAAATAATGAGCATGGGGGATGCATAAGTATGAATTACTATAAATAATACTTCAGAAACAATTAGTCTAATGAAGATCCTGTGAATATTAATTCATAAATTGTTACTTTTAGGTATAAGGTAGCTTTAGCAAGATGTTAGTCGTTATAATGGCCTGAGAACATGCCAGTCTTCCAGTAACCTTATGATAACTCCTGCATCAGAAAGATTTTAATAAAGATTAAGAGGTCACAATACCCAAAGGTTCGAACAAGACAAATAACTTGCATGTAGGAGACAAACTATGATGATGTTTTATTCTGTCTTGGACCACTGATAAGTCACATGGGCTTGTAAATGGTCCATGTTGGACTGAAACCCTTTTTGTAGTTTCAGTTTCCTATGTGCAAGTTATTTGTGTAAAGATTTTGATGTACAATAGTGAAAGTGTCAAGTGAAACTGGTTAAAATTATTTCTTTATACAGTGTATATGCACTGCATGACCCCTGTGGGTTTAGCGCTTAGTTATGAATATAGTAATATACCGTGTATATATAAAATAATGAGAAGTCTGTAAAATATTTCAAATTCTGAGATACAATTGTACAAAATGAAACAGCCATTTGTGCCTTACAAATTAACCTCATTATTTTATGTGATAAATGGGTTTGAAAGCTGACAAGTTGAAGAAGGTGACAATGTAGCATATGGGAATCTTTATTGAGGAAACATTTTGCCACACAGTGGCTTCATCAGTTTGGCCACTGTGTGGCAAAACATTTCCTCAATAATGATTCCCATGTGCTGTGTAAGTGTATTTTATGAACTTGCTGTGTAAATTGTTTACAATGTGCCAATATATCAGTCAATAAGCAAAAATTTTTTAACCTTCATGGAGAGCACTAAAACTGAAAGGTCAAACTGAGCATAAAGAAAATCTATTTTATTAACCCTTTTAGGTTTAGTGCTTGACTTCATTATGACAATAACGATTATTAATGTTGTATAGTATTAAATACAGTAATGTGATTTCAGAGACCTGAATATGGGTAAAATCTCTCATTACTGGTTTCTTTCAATGACATTCCAAAAACTTATCCATTGTATATTTTAAATACCATATTTGTTTAAATCACAGTAGTGTGTCCTAGTATCCTTAAATAATTGTAGGTTGTTTTATTACTGAAAAGTATTACCTCAGGTAGATGCTATACTTTATATTTAAAAGTGATTAAAATTCCTAGACATGAACTACTGCTATACGTTACCAAATAAAATTTTAACACGTTTTTCATAGTTTCCTTCACATTGTTATTACAGTATTATTATTGTAGTTCACAAGGTCATCTAAACTGACATCATCACAATTTTGGCAAAACAGAAGCTGAATGATTTGTGGGAACTAACAAGCCTTACCATGACTGGCAGTTTCAATGGTGAATTTTAAACTTTGGAGATTTTCTGAGAGGTTAATACCAAGGGGGAAAGTGTTGCATTGAGACATTGACTGCACTTTGGACCCACTGGTAAACATATTTGTTGCCCAAACCCGACCATAAGCAGATTTGGGATCACTCCATATTTCTTCTGGCATCCCGGATTCCAAAGCAATTCGAGTTTCTTCTGGTTTTTTGTATCGCGTCCAGTCCATCCCAGTCGATTGCTGATGGATGCACGTGTGTGTCAACACCCGAATTAAGCAAAATATAATAAAGTACTATACACAAAAAAACTGATAGAAGAAGAGAGGAGCTTACAAATTCACAGAGCAACTTTGTAAATGTCCAAGTCAGACCAAAATGTCATCATAAGCTCCTCTCTCGTGTGGGCCTATTTCTCCATAAAGTATTACAAAGTATAAGGAAATGTAAAGTTCCATAAAAAAGAAAGTGATGGAAAAAATTTAAAATTTTAAAATTAAAAATAGTCAATATGCAAAATACTATAAGCAATGCTAATCTGCAAGCTGCTGTTGCCTTGGGTCTTACCAATGCCTGTTAGTTTTCCCCAGCCAATATCCATACAGAGGTGAGCCATTTTTGGTCCAACTCCTGGAAGCTTACACATGTCTTTAAGTGTAGGAGGAATATCCCCACCATAATACTTCCTCAGTATTTCACACGTTTTCTTTATATACACAACTTTCTTCTAGAAGACATACAAATGAATGTATAAGATTAAAGAATTATTTTGTTACTGAATTATTTCTTTTACTACATTCTTAGTATACATTTTATTGGAATGTATATAAAATAAAATATTATTTGTACATTACTTCCTTTGCTACTTTAACAAGTGGTATAATACATATCAAGCATGCAGGCATTCATGAGCATGTTCAATAGAAGTGAATGGAGATGAATGGTATTTGGGACCTGACGATCTGTTGAAGTGTGAGCAGGGTAATATTTAGTGAAGGGATTCAGGGAAACCGGTTATTTTTATATAGCCAGACTTGAGTCCTGGAAATGGGAAGTACAATGCCTGCACTTTAAAGGAGGGGTTTCGGGATATTAGCAGTTTGGAGGGATATGTTGTGTATCTTTATACGTATATGCTTCTAAACCGTTGTGTTCTGAGCACCTCTGCAAAAACAGTGATTATGCGTGAGTGAGGTGAAAGTGTTGAATGATGATGAAAGTATTTTCTTTTTGGGTCACCCTGCCTGCCCCTAATTGAATTACAGTACCCAGTAAATAAAAAGAGGGTGATGTGTCTGACAAATGACAAGTCAGAATCCAGGAAGACATCAAGATTCCTCACTGATTCCACACACTGCAAACTCAATGTACCATAATGAAAGGCATTAAAATCTCTGATCTGTACTTCACAGAGGTTTTCCCTGACAATCAAAACCTGTCTTATGTTCATTCAGTTTCAATTTACTATTTATCAAAATCCAAACATCCAGCGGAAGAGAACATACGATGTCAGAAATTTTTTTTATTATTATTAATACATCGGCCGATTCCCACCAAGGCAGGGTGCCCAAAAAAGAAAAAACTTTCATCATCATTCACTCCATCACTGCCTTGCCAGAGCGGTGCTTTCCACTACAATTTATAAAACCGCAACATTAACACCCTTCCTTCAGAGTGTAGACACTGTACTTCCCATCTCCAGGATTCAAGTCTGGCCTGCCGGTTTCCCTGAATCCCTCCATAAAATGTTACTTTGCTCACACTCCTACAGCACGTCAAGTATTAAAAAACCATTTGTCTACATTCACTCCTATATGCCCGAATCACGTCAACAACCCTTCCTCAGCCCTCTGGACAACAGTTTTGGCAATCCTGCAGAAATGACAGTGCAATATTTCCAAGGCCATACCAAAAAAATAGCTTAACAGAAATGATCAATGGTATCAAGTGCAGAAAAGAGGTCCAACAAAATTAGCAGCAGTCCATTTCTTAAGCAAGTGTTTAGTACCAAATCATAATGAACTTTACACAAACCCATCCCAGTTGAATGAAATGGTCTATATGCAGACTAAATACACAGTAAAACATTACTCCATTCCTGAAAATGAAACAACTGATTAAAAATAGCATCTTCAATCAGTTCAGAAAGAAGCACCAGATTAAACACAAATTAATATTCTTGCATGTTTTCTGAATCAAGGAAGGCTTCTTGAGGAGTGGATGAATCAAAGCCCCCACTTCGCTAACTGTTGTAAACATCCACTCTGAAAACAATGATGATCAACATAGTTATAAAAAGAACAGTAACTTCAATGCCAGGGATGAAAAGCTGGTTACTCTTTTCCCTATAATTAATAAAAAATACTAATTGAAATCATTTATTTTCTTAGCATCACTTTCCAGTCTTCATTGATGGGAAACTGCTGAGAAGGTAACAAGAAAAAAAACATACTGCATACATTATATACAGTATTTTATGTATAATACTTTTAGCTAACCTTCCAGAACCCAACAGGATGTATAAGCTGACCAAGAGTGTCAGGATCTGTTGCCAGGATGTTATCAACAGTAAGTCCATGTGCTCGTAGCTTGGCCATGGCTGCATGGGTCACCTGGTCTTTTGTTTGGCTACTCAACATTAGAGAAACAAGTACCTGGAACCTGTATATCTGAAAAAAGTATGGAAAAATGCATTCAACTTAATCCACTAGTAAACCTGTCATATGAAGTTATTGTATGAGTGCATTTTTTAATCCATCAGTAAAGTGACTAGTTTACTGTGAATCCCATAGTCATCTTGTTGACAGCAGCATAAGGGTTAACAGGAGAACATTTGGACATATGGATTCATATCTACAAATTGATATATTTGTTGCCAGCAAATTTTGGATTTCTGATTATTGTCCAGCATCTTATTTTCATTAATAAGATACCTTGACAGATCACATAGGTTATTATGCTATCTATCCCTACAATCCTCAGTAAGTAAACCATTAAGCATATAGTGTTCTAAAAAAAAGTGATTATTGCATTTAGTTAGATCTACATCTGTGTATCTACCAAAATGCTAAATGTATTTATAATCAAGCCTAAACCTGGTTACTACAACATCAGTCATACTTATCTACTCAGCCTTCTAACTGTATTCCTATGACATTGAATTTCATTATTTACTTCTCTCCTAATATTATTCCTAATGCTAGACACAAGACATGCCTAAGTTGTTTTTTTTTTTTTTTTTCAACAAACCGGCCATATCCCACCAAGGCAGGGTGGCCCAAAAAGAAAACGAAAGTTTTTCTTTTTAAATTTAGTAATTTGTACAGGAGAAGGGGCTACTAGCCCCTTGCTCCCGGCATTTTAATCGCCTCTTACAACACGCATGGCTGACGGAGGAAGAATTCTGTTCCACTTCCCCATGGAGATAAGAGGAAATAAACAAGAACAAGAACTAGAAAGAAAATAGAAGAAAACCCAGAGGGGTGTGTACATATATATATGCCTGTATACATGTATGTGTAGTGTGACCTAAGTGTAAGAATAAGTAGCAAGACATACCTGAAATCTTGCATGTTTATGAGACAGACAAAAGACAGCAGCAATCCTACCATCATGTAAAACAATTACAGACTTTTGTTTTACACTCACTTGGCAGGACGGTAGTACCTCCCTGGGTGGTTGCTGTCTACCAACCTACTACCATAACATGCCTAAGTAATCTAGTTTTTTCAGGGTACTTTCTTTGGCTAACTTGGAAAATGTAAATCTCAACAACCATAGTCCTCTAGGATGCAGTAACAAAAATTTATTACTACACTACTGGGCATTACTTCAGGTTGGGCATCCACATCCGTGCACTTTTGAGCTCCCATGGAGTCAACAGGAGCATCTCGTGCAGCTCTCATCTGCCGAATGTTCTTCAGAACCTCCTGCCAGTGTGGTGGCTCCCATCTTGACTGTAATGCCTTTTCTTCATCTTCCTTAAATTAAAATTAAAATGCTTGAAAGCTGAAACTACATTAAAAAATATGACATGATACAATGTCAATCCCAAAGCATTTTTCATTGACAATCTGGGCATTTTTCTTATTAGCAGATTATTATTATAATCAAGTCTTATTAGTAGAACATAATAAGAACAAGAAAAAGTGAAAAAGTTGTTAATACAAATTTAATGGGGTTCTACGTCTAATACAATACTTTAGTTGTGAAATAAATAACAGACAAAATTTGAAAGAGCAGTATTTATCACTAGCTTGAAATTATCCAATATGTTTTATTACCATTTTGAGTTTTTTCGTGCCTGCACAATGGTTGTATTCATCATTAGAGTTTCTATTTATTGCTTGAGGATGAGTGTCAGAATGAATTCCATTTTGGTTTGAAGAGAGTCGATCTATTTTGGGCTCCTCTTCATACTTGATTTGGACACATCTTCTAGCCAATTTTTTTGCTGGAGCTATATACGAGGATGATTGGAGATGCTGAAAATTAAAATATTATGGTGGATAAATGGTAGGTAAGAATAAAAAAGACGATTTCTGCCGTTGGCGATTCATTATGTACTACAGTACAAAACATTATTTTTATATACAGTATATTCATGAGAATGGTAGACAGCAACCACCCAGGGAAGTACTACCGTCCTGCCAGATGACTGTGAAACAAAAACCTGTAACTGTTTTGCATGATGGTAGGATTGCTGGTTTCTTTTTCTGTCTCATAAACACGCTAGATAACAGGGATATCTTGCTACTCCTACTTACACTTTGGTCACACTTCACAGACACACACATGCATATATATATATATACATACATCTAGGTTTTTCTCCTTTTTCTAAATAGCTCTTGTTCTTTTTTATTTCTTCTATTGTCCATGGGGAAGTGGAAAAGAATCTTTCTCCGTAAGCCATGCGTGTCGTTATGAGGCGACTAAATATGCCGGGAGCAATGGCTAGTAACCCTTCTCCTGTATACTTTTACTAAAAAGAGAAGAAGAAAAACTTTATAAAACTGGGATGCTTAAATGTGCGTGGATGTAGTGCGGATGACAAGAAACAATGATTGCTGATGTTATGAATGAAAAGAAGTTGGATGTCCTGGCTCTAAGCGAAACAAAGCTGAAGGGGGAGAGTTTCAGTGGGGGGAAATAAATGGGATAAATCTGGAGTATCTGAGAGAGTTAGAGCAAAGGAAGGGGTAGCAGTAATGTTAAATGATCAGTTATGGAAGGAGAAAAGAGAATATAGAATGTGTAAATTCAAGAATTATGTGGATTAAAGTAAAGGTTGGATCGAGAAGTGGGTCATAATAAGTGTGTATGCACCTGGAGAAGAGAGGAATGCAGAGGAGAGAGAGAGATTTTGGGAGATGTTAAGTGAATGTATAGGAGCCTTTGAACCAAGTGAGAGAGTAATTGTGGTAGGGGACCTGAATGCTAAAGTAGGAGAAACTTTAGAGAGGGTGTGGTAGGTAAGTTTGGGGTGCCAGGTGTAAATTGATAATGGGAGCCCTTTGATTGAACTTTGTATAGAAAGGGGTTTAGTTATAGGTAATACATATTTTAAGAAAAAGAGGATAAATAAGTATACACGATATGATGTAGGGCGAAATGACAGTAGTTTGTTGGATTATGTATTGGTAGATAAAAGACTGTTGAGTTAGACTTCAGGATGTACATGTTTATAGAGGGGCCACAGATATATCAGATCACTTTCTAGTTGTAGCTACACTGAGAGTAAAAGGTAGATGGGATACAAGGAGAATAGAAGCATCAGGAAGAGAGAGGTGAAGGTTTATAAACTAAAAGAGGAGGCAGTTAGGGTAAGATATAAACAGCTATTGGAGGATAGATGGGCTAATGAGAGCATAGGCAATGGGGTCGAAGAGGTATGGGTAGTTTAAAAATGTAGTGTAGAGTGTTCAGCAGAAGTTTGTGGTTACAGGAAAGTGGTGTGCAGGAGGGAAGAGGAGCGATTGGTGGAATGATGATGTAAAGAGAGTAGTAAGGGAGAAAAAGTTAGCATATGAGAAGTTTTTACAAAGTAGAAGTGATGCAAGGAGGGAAGAGTATATGGAGAAAAAGAGAGAGGTTAAGAGAGTGGTGAAGCAATGTAAAAAGAGAGCAAATGAGAGAGTGGGTGAGATGTTATCAACAAATTTTGTTGAAAATAAGAAAAAGTTTTGGAGTGAGATTAACAAGTTAAGAAAGCCTAGAGAACAAATGGATTTGTCAGTTAAAAATAGGAGAGGAGAGTTATTAAATGGAGAGTTTAGAGGTATTGGGAAGATGGAGGAATATTTTGAGGAATTGTTAAATGTTGATGAAGATAGGGAAGCTGTGATTTCGTGTATAGGGCAAGGAGGAATAACATCTTGTAGGAGTGAGGAAGAGCCAGTTGTGAGTGTGGGGGAAGTTCGTGAGGCAGTAGGTAAAATGAAAGGGGGTAAGGCAGCCGGGATTGATGGGATAAAGATAGAAATGTTAAAAGCAGGTGGGGATATAGTTTTGGAGTGGTTGGTGCAATTATTTAATAAATGTATGGAAGAGGGTAAAGTACCTAGTGATTGGCAGAGAGCATGCATAGTTCCTTTGTATAAAGGCAAAGGGGATAAAAGAGAGTGCAAAAATTATAGGGGAATAAGTCTGTTGAGTGTACTGGTAAAGTGTATGGTAGAGTTATAATTGAAAGAATTAAGAGTAAGATGGAGAATAGGATAGCAGATGAACAGGAGGCTTTAGGAAAGGTAGGGGGTGTGTGGACCAGTGTTTACAGTGAAACATATAAGTGAACAGTATTTAGATAAGGCTAAAGAGGTCTTTGTGGCATTTATGGATTTGGAAAAGGCGTATGACAGGGTGGTATAGGGGGCAATGTGGCAGATGTTGCAAGTGTATGTGTAGGAGGTAGGTTACTGAAAGCAGTGAAGAGTTTTTACGAGGATAGTGAGGCTCAAGTTAGAGTATGTAGGAAAGAGGGAAATTTTTTCCCAGTAAAAGTAGGCCTTAGACAAGGATGTGTGATGTCACCGTGGTTGTTTAATATATTTATAGATGGGGTTGTAAGAGAAGTAATGCGAGGTCTTGGCAAGAGGCGTGGAGTTAAAAGATAAAGAATCACACACAAAGTGGGAGTTGTCACAGCTGCTCTTTGCTGATGACACTGTGCTTTTGGGAGATTCTGAAGAGAAGCTGCAGAGATTGGTGGATGAATTTGGTAGGGTGTGCAAAAGAAGAAAATTAAAGGTGAATACAGGAAAGAGTAAGGTTATGAGGATAACAAAAAGATTAGGTGATGAAAGATTGAATAATCAGATTGGAGGGAGAGAGTATGGAGGAGGTGAACGTATTCAGATATTTGGGAGTGGAACGTGTCAGCGGATGGGTCTATGAAAGATGAGGTGAATCATAGAATTGATGGGGGAAAAAGAGTGGTGCACTTAGGAGTCTGTGGAGACAAAGAACTTTGTCTTTGGAGGCAAAGAGGGGAATGTATGAGAGTTATAGTTTTACCAACGCTCTTATATGGGTGTGAAGCGTGGGTGATGAATGTTGCAGTGAGGAGAAGGTTGGAGGCAGTGGAGATGTCATGTCTGAGGGCAATGTGTGGTGTGAATATAATGCAGAGAATTCGTAGTTTGGAAGTTAGGAGGAGGTGCGGGATTACCAAAACTGTTGTCCAGAGGCTGAGAAGGGTTGTTGAGGTGGTTCGGACATGTAGAGAGAATGGAGCGAAACAGAATGACTTCAAGAGTGTATCAGTCTGTAGTGGAAGGAAGGCGGGGTAGGGGTCGGCCTAGGAAGGGTTGGAGGGAGGGGTAAAGGAGGTTTTTGTTGCGAGGGGCTTGGACTTCCAGCGGGCCCATGCGTGAGCGTGTTTGATAGGAGTGAATGGAGACAAAGGGTTTTTTAATACTTGACGTGCTGTTGGAGTGTGAGCAAAGTAACATTTATGAAGGGATTCAGGGAAACCGGCATGCCGGACTTAAGTCCTGGAGATGGGAAGTACAGTGCCTGCACTCTGAAGGAGGGGTGTTAATGTTGCAGTTTAAAACTGTAGTGTAAAGCACCCTTCTGGCAAGACAGTGATGGAGTGAATGATGGTGAAAGTTTTTCTTTTTCGGGCCACCCTGCCTTGGTGGGAATCGGCCAGTGTGATAATAAAATATATAATATTCATGAGAAGCACCAAACCCTTAAGGGGTCACAGAATGCCTGAAAAATGGGAGCTCATCAGGTTTCATTCGAAGGGGAAGGTAGCCCTACTTCCCTGGATCAAGATCTCTTCACCAGCATTACGGCACCCCCTTGAAGGTTACAGTAGTGCAACATCAATTAAAATTAGTGCCATAAGGAGCAATTTTTACAAGAAACAAGATGGCTAGCATAAATGAAGCAACAAGTGCAAGGGAAAATGTTGCAATGGAGTGCCTCAAGGCTCTGTACATAGAGGTAAAATAACCGGTTTGAAAGTTAACTTAGGAAATCAATGACAGATACTTTCTACCAAAGTGAGATAATACTGATTTTTACAGCAGTACTGATATACAGCATGATGATAATAATAAAGAGGGTAAATTATTATATTTACAGGGAAGATCTAAACCTGAAGGGGTTATACAGAGGTTGCAGAATGGGAGGCAATATGAGTTCATCTGATTTTTATTAATTTTAATCAGGGAACAGCACAAAATCCATAGAGTTCATGTAGTGCTGGAGAATGGGAGACATTCAGGTTTGATTCAAGGGATTGAAGGATAGGTCGAGTTCTTTGGATCATGAGCCTCTTACCAGCACCAAGGCGAGGTACCTTCCCTTGAAGAGTATGATCGGGCAAAGCTAGTGTACCATTATAAGAATATACCAGGTCACCTGGTGAGCTCCAAGATCCCCTGTAATCTCACTGGAGGTCTTACAGTGCCTGGGATGTGGGAAGCAATCATGTTTGATACAAGGAAGGATGGCTCCAATTAACTGCATCCAATTAACCGTCAAACCTCAGTTGACAGTACAATCATCTCACATGCTGAATGTCTGTAGTCTGATGCCCGGCACAGGTGAAACGTTGGCATGTTTCCTTACACCTGCTGTCTCTGTTCACCTAGCAGTAAGTAGGTGCCTGAATGTTAGTTGCCTTACACCTAGCAGTAAGCAGGTACCCGAGTGTTAGTCGCCTTACACCTGCTCTCCTTGTTCACCTAGCAGTAAGTAGGTACTTGGGTATTAGTGGACTAGTGTGGGTTGCATCCTGGGGGATAAGATTAAAGGACCCCAATGGAAACAGAGTCCTCGATGACACACTGACTTTATTGGGTTATCCTGGGTGACTACCATTCCCGATTAAAAAAAGGCAAACAAAATCTTATTTTATACTAAGATAAGATAAGATAAGATTTCGTTCGGATTTTTAACCCCGGGGGGTTAGCCACCCAGGATAACCCAAGAAAGTCAGTGCGTCATCGAGACCTGTCTAACTTATTTCTATTGGGGTCCTTAATCTTGTCCCCCAGGATGCGACCCACACCAGTCGACTAACACCCAGGTACCTATTTGCTGCTAGGTGAACAGGACAACAGGTGTAAGGAAACGTGTCGAAATGTTTCCACCCGCCGGGAATCGAACCCGGGCCCTCCGTGTGTGAAGCGGGAGCTTTATACTCATAGTAAAGGACACTCATCACTGACCTTAGACAATTTGTTTGGAGTTAACATTGTATTGCCAACGCATAAACTAATATCTTGAACTTGTGATTTCGTATTTTCATGTGAAGTACAATTCGAATTTCCAGTGAGGCCAACAGGTTGAGACTTAGTGAGAGAAGACCTTAAAACCCGCGCCATCATTCTTGTTATTCTTCTTGTTAAGGGAGCATACAACTTACGCCTTATTGAACCTTACTTCCCGGGAAAAGCAAAAATATTATGCCAAAACCTGCACTGGAATTATATAAGAAACAAGGTAACTTACACATACGTTCAACTATGTATGACAATTGTACTTATGTGTACCTGTACTTAAATAAACTTACTAGCCTAGAAGCTGATGCTCACTGTATTTCTCATTGTTGGGTTTATGGGTCGAAGCACCTCAAGAAACCGCTATTGATTAATAATAATTCTCTACATTTTCAAAAGTAAATGATACAGTTTATACAGACCATGGCTGACATCAGTGACATACTGTATGGAAAACCCCTGATTATACAGAGCATTTCGGGTAAATTAGGTTAATTTTGTCCCCAAGATGAGACCTACACCAGTCGACTAACCTGGAGTTTACCTGGAGAGAGTTCCGGGGGTCAACGCCCCCGCGGCCCGGTCTGTGACCAGGCCTCCTGGTGGATCAGAGCCTGATCAACCAGGCTGTTGCTGCTGGCTGCACGCAAACCAACGTACGAGCCACAGCCCGGCTGATCCGGAACCGACTTTAGGTGGTTGTCCAGTGCCAGCTTGAAGACTGCCAGGGGTCTGTTGGTAATCCCCCTTATGTGTGCTGGGAGGCAGTTGAACAGTCTCGGGCCCCTGACACTTATTGTATGGTCTCTTAACGTGCTAGTGACACCCCTGCTTTTCATTGGGGGGATGGTGCATCGTCTTGCCAAGTCTTTTGCTTTCGTAGTGACTGATTCTCGTGTCAAGTTCGTACTAGTCCCTCTAAGATTTCCAGGTGTATATAATCAAGTATCCTCCCCATCGCTGCGTTCCAGGAATACAGGTTTAGGAACCTCAAGCGCTTCCACCAATAATTTGAGTGTTTTTAAATCTCCGTTATGCGCCGCCGTGAAATTCTCTGGTAACATTTTCTAGGTCGGCAATTTTCCACCTGCCTTGAAAGGTGCTGTTAGTGTGAGCATCAATATTCCTGCCTAATAGAACAGGTGACCTGAAGACAGTGTCATCATGGCTTGGGCCTCCCTAGTTTGAAGGTTTCTCATTAACCAGCCTGTCATGTTTTCTAGCAGATCATTGCTACAATGTATGGTCCCCTTGAGTGAGATCCTCCGACATGATCACTCCAGGTCTTTGACGTTGGTGTTTCGCTCTATTTTGTGGCCAGAATTTGTTTGTGTACTCGATGAAGATTTAATTTCCTCAAGGGATGTTTACCAAAATCTGAGTATTTGAAATTTCTCATCGTTGAACTTCTCATAGTGTTTTCTGCAGCCCACTGAAAGATTTGGTTGATGTCCGCCTGGAGCTTTGCAGTGTCTGCAATGGAAGACACTGTCATGGCAGATTTTCGGGAGTGTCCATCTTCAAAGGAAGACCACGGTGCTGTGGCTGACAATCCTTGTCTATTGTCGATATAGGATGAGGAAACAAGATGGAGCGAGTACTCTGTGCCTTGTGAACAGAGCTTTTCACCGTACTGCCTCGGACTTTACTCTGTTGACGACTACTCTCTGTTGTTTCTGTTCTGTTAGTGAGGAAATTATAGATCCATCGACCGACTTTTCTGTTATTTCCCTTTATGCACGCATTTGTGCGCTATTACGCATGGTCACACTTGTCGAAGGCTTTTGCAAAGTCCTGTATATATTACATCTGCAATTCTTTTTGTCTTCTAGTGGCATTTAGGACCTTGTCGTAGTGATCCAATAGTTGAGACAGACAAGACGACCTGTTTCTAAACCCATGTTGCCCTGGGTTGTGTAACTGATGGTTTTCTAGATGGGTGGTGATCTCTTGCTTCTTAGGAACCCCTTTCCAAAGATTTTTATGATATGGGATGTTAGTGCGATTGGTCCTGTTATTTCTTTGCTGTCTGCTTTACTGCCCCCTATGTGGAGTGGGGCTATGTCTGTTGTTTTTAGTAACTGTGGGACGACCCCCGTGGTCCATGGCTCCCTCTCCAAGGATGGAAAGGCTCGTGATAGAGGGGCTTCTGATCTGTGCAGTTCTTGAATGAACACAGAGTTTCCAATGAGCCTGGCCCCTGGGGCAGAGTGCTTGGGCATGTCATTTATCTCCTGTTTGAAGTCATTTGGCGTCAGGATAACATCGGAATAGGCTTGTTGTTCATCAAATTTTTGTGGATCCTCTCATAAAAAATTTCATTTTGATCTTCGACCTCAGTCAGGTTAGCGGCTTGCTAAAAACTGAGGTCATATTGGGGACTTGAGTAAGTTTCACTCATTTCCTGCTGTCATCCGTGTAGGACCCATCTTGTTGAAGTAGGGGGCCCAAAAACTGACTTTGTTCTCGATTTTTTGATTTGGCATAGGAAGAAGAAATACTTTGGGTTTCTTTCGATTTCATTTTATGGCTTTTAGTTCTTCTTCTTCCCGCGATTCCTGACCCTAAAGATTCTTTAGCTTAAGTTCGATGCTTGCTATTCTCTGACCCAGTGTCTCCTACGCATTTCAATATATTGACCTCTTTTAGCCGCTCCTGTTTATTCTTTCCGTCGCCTGTAAAAGGAGCGCCCCTGTCTCTTTCTGTTTTACATCTACTTCTCCTTTTCTTAGAGGAATAAGCCTTGTGCATACTTCGAGTCCCCACCGATTTTAATCTGTTCTAGGCATAAGTTGGGGGTCTGTGCTGCTTATAAAAATTTTCCCCCCAGCTTAATCGGTTGGGACTTGGTTTATTGGTCCCATTTTTATTTTTTGTTATTGAATTTAAATTTTTGGTAAATGCCCCCCTCGTGACAAATCTCATTATGTCGGTCTGGGGGCTCCGCGCCCTCATGGGCGAACCTCAAATTTTGTTTTTTGATTGGTTTAAATTTTTTTTGATATTGGGAACCCTTTCTTATCAGATCATCAAATTTTTAGTGAAAAATGAGGTTTGTGTATTCTCCAGTCTAGGGGAAAAGGGTCTATTATTTGCTTTGGTTTTTTAAATTGGGAAATTTTTTTGCAGAGATTTTAAAAGCTCGCGTGAGTGGGGAGTTTTTTTCGGGGCTGCCTCCCCCCCCGGTGTTTTTACTGCAACAATATTATTTGCTATATCCCCCATTTTAGGTTTCCTTTTAAATTGAAATTTCCCCCCGGAGCAAGTTTTTTTGGTTTCGGGGGCTGGGGAAAGGGTTTTTTAGAAAAGTGGGGCAATTTTTTTAACCGGGTTTTTTCCCGGAATTTTCTGGGATGTTCATCCGGAAAGGTTGTAGGGCTACCACAAGGGGCTAGGTTTTTTGGGCTCGAAACCCTTTTCTGCCCAAACTTTCCCCCTACATCATTTAAAGGGATTTAGCAGTTCTGTGCAAACAAGTGACTCTGCAATGTTAAAAGGCCAACCCCCCCCCCTTTTTCCTGTTCACTCTGTCCCCACTGTATAGGTTTTTAACCTGGGAAACCTATTTCGTTTTCCAATGGATCCTTTTTGTGGGTCTTTTAGTGAAAGCCCCGAACATTGCCTTTGCCCCTGCAAACAGTCCCCGGATGAAAGGGATTTTTTTGTTTGTTGCTGGCTTTAGAAACCCCGTAAAATTTGCAAAAAAGAATGTTTCACTGGGGTATTTGGTACTGGGGGGGATTTTTTTTTCCGGGGATTGTATCTGTACTGTTGGTTTGGGTGGAGGCCCTCGCTGTGGGTTTCCCCCCAGGAAGGGCTGGATTTGGGGTTTCCATTTTTTTGCCATTTCCCTGCCCGTTTTTTTTTTTCCTTTCCCGGCAAATAAAAACCTTCCCTTCTTGGGGTGCTGTGGTACCCAGGTTTTTCCATGGCCTGGAAAAATTTTTTATCTTTTTTTTCCCCCCCAGATGGGAAAGGGCCCGGCAAATTTTAAATACCTTT
>NC_069410.1:14645208-14670231 GCF_026875155.1 Cherax quadricarinatus | reverse complement strand
CCCGGGATCCAACTTGATAGTCTCCCATTTCCCCAGTCAAACCAACAGCAGTAAAACACCAAAACCAGTAGTAGAAGTTTGAAGTTGATCAGTTGAGTCATTCTACCTATGACTCATCAGTCTATAAATATTAAAATTGTTCAGAACTAAACTTAAAAAATAACGTGAATTCAACAGGAATAAAAAAATCATACTATTTTACACATAAAATTATTTAATCTGAAGTTCACTATCCGCCGTTGTCGAGTTTTTTGGGGTATCTTTTTGAAAAGGGTCTGAAGCTTCCGGCACTGAGAGTTTTGTAAGTTATGTGAGACATTTCAGGATGCTGGGAAGTGTTCAACTGGTCACTGAACATGACAGTTGTTCAAAGAATTTGGTCCCCGTTAGCGATTGGATGAGTCATTTTCGAATTATGAGCGAAGAATATATAAAAAAGTTGGAAGAATAAAAGAAGAAAAACATTCAGACAACCTAAAACACACGTGAAAAAAATAATTCAATTCTAGAAAAATGTAAAAAAAACATAAGTGTTGCCTCGACCCGGGAAGCATCACAACACTGACGGTTGATCTCCCGGTGATGCTTTTCCCATCTTGTCTCAGTCTTGTATTCTGTGTTCTTTGGGTTTCTTCAATACATTGTTATAAGCTTGTTAGTTGAGGTAAATCAGCTCTTATTGATGACATAGTGATGTAAGATCCTCAAACTTAATTTCCAAATTTATAGAAAACTAAATCACCCAAAATGGGTTTCTCCACATTTTCTCACATCAAACATGGAGTGATTTACGAAAAAAGGACTGGTGGTGAGGGTGATGGACTGGTGGTGAGGGTGATGGACTGGTGGTGAGGGTGATGGACTGGTGGTGAGGGTGATGGACTGGTGGTGAGGGTGATGGACTGGTGGTGAGGGTGACAGACTGGCTATCTGTGTGTTCCCACTTTTCCAAGGTACACTTCTCTTTCTCTTGCCTTCCAGATCTCCATCCATGGGCCCCAAGATGTCAACTCTTCATACTCTCCCACTTCCAGTTCCATCTGTCTTCCCTTCCTCACGTGTGGAAGATCACCCTGAACAACAATATGGTACCGTGGTATAGGCATGGCCTTCTGCAGTCCCTTTTTCTTCTCAGTTTATTTTTATTTCTTAAACCCCGGTTCAATTTAAGTATTTCTTTTGTGTTCCCTCGAAGAAGAGGAATGTTGTTTCCAACTTCATTTGATGTTATACGTCATGAACTGGAAGATATTTTGAAAATTCAAGACGATTATTTCCTTTTTGCACCACCTTTCCTTCTTCTCGTACTTACCTAGCTATTAAATATTCTTTTCGGCACTCTAAGTCATTAGTTTTTGCCTCAACATTATTATTATAATCAAAAAAGAAGCGCTAAGCCACAAGGGCTATACAGCTTTTGCCTCAACAACAACTTGCAAATCATCTTTGTTAATGGTCAACATCAACACAGTCTTGAGAAGATCCTGTATAGTGGAAGGTCGGTGTGAATCATTGGGTAACACCAAAACAAATTGTTATTCATTTTTCAAACGATGATTTTTCTTATTCCTAATGGCATCTGGGACAAACATATTCAAAATCTATACCAAAATCCATTAGTGGAACATCTATTTAAGTGGCAATTTACATTTACCCCTTAAATCAATGGAGTTTGTACATTAACTCATAACTTTCCCCGAAGTTCTGTGCTTCATATATGTCACTTTAGCTCTCTGTTCCATTGAGCTCTGTGATAATTATGTGTTTGGAACAATGCCTTTTTAGCTCACTTTTCAGTGTAAGAAAACGCTCTATTTCATTTTAATTTTGAGATATTCTTTTAGTTTGTTTATTATGATCAGTGATGCTCACGTGTCCCCGGACTACTTTTTAACTGCTTACAAGGCTTCGAATTTTGATTTGGAAACTCTTAGTCCTACCACAGTCACTGATTTTTTTGTATTCTGCGCCCTCAGCGGTGTGGGATTGCTGTGTGTTTGATACATGGCTGTCCTGTTTAAAGCTTACCCTCAAATATTGTGGTAACACATCCCAGCATCTGGCAAATTTTGAAAAAAAAGCAAGTATGTGTCTTTGGTAAAAAATCAATCCATTCTCATTTGAAAGTATCACACACCTTCATGAATAATGTCCTGAAAAATCTTTTGTACTAACTGATATTTTTATGATCTAACTTTTTGTCTTACGTAAATCTGGGCAAGCCACAAAGTAGAGACTCGTCCTTAGTAAAGGAAGGAGAAATTTCCTCTGAATATCCTTTGATCAAAGTCTATGGCGCATGAATTTTTTTTCACACCAGAAAGTTTTCGTTTTTGTATAGGAAGCTCTATGGAAGATAAATTCACCTCAACACTTCTTAATACAACCAGACCAAAATTAACAGTTATATCATTTCTTCCAGACTGTATCTGATCTCAGAATACAATCACAATCCTTGTTTGTTAATGTAGCAGTTAGCACTATTTTACTAGTGGCTTGAGGCAACATACACCAGTCTCCATTGCGCCATTATGCATCTTTTTTCTACTTGAAAATAACAATTAATCTGAAAGAGAAAAAATGGTTAATTGCTATTGAAAGTGCTTTACTTATCCAATCGATCACAATTTAATAACAGTTTACGAAGAGTTATCTGCCCCCCGGGAAATAAAAATGCGCAATTACTAATTTGATTATAAATGAACGAATTAACCCTTTGCGTGTTTTTCCGTACCTTGTTTAAACAATAACTGCTCACAGCTACAGTAAGTTTGTATATGAATGAGACTGTATTGAATGTGTTTATATATGCATACATTACAACGATGGTTTCCCCCTTCAAATAGTTTTTTTTGGCATTTAAAAATATATTAATTTATCTTGAATACTTAATCGTGTAGGACTTAACCTTGGTGTGCCCGAAGTTAAAAATTTTGCCGATCTCTGGTGAGATATATTCATGGTGGAAATATAATATTGCTTCTAGCAAGCACCTGCGGTATTCCTGGCAACATCACCACACAGAGAGAACTCTGCAACTGTTCGGAGGAATGTTACTATGGGTTATCTGTTAAGGATAGTTTGGGTTTTAGTGCCTGCAGTCCCGGAGGAAAAAAAGACGGGAATTGAAAATCGTGGTGAAGTTTTGTGTTGTGTATTTTACTTTTTTTAAGGAAATCTAGAGGGCTGAGATATAAGAATCACTCGAGAAGAAAACCAATAAGAAGCGAAACACCTCTGGTGCGAGCCTCATAGTATGCATAAAATGAATATCCATCCGTGCTGGTAGGTTTTTTTTTTTTTTTATATACTTTAGAAGAGAAGGTTGTTGCTGTCTGGAACCCTGCACAGGAGGACGTCGGGTAAAGAAAGTTTGCCTTCCATTTTCGAGTTTCAGTGAAACCTTATTAGATGTTGATCAAGAGCCTTGATCTTTGTATAAGAGAGTCTGGGGTATCATAGCGTCCAGGATAAAACCCAACGTAACGTCAACACAGCAAGAAATATTGTACTTGAAAACTGTTGTCGTATTCCAGGTATTCTCTCACACTTGAATTCATTCCCACCGGAAATTCTCCTAGCGCTTTTGGAGTCTCTTGCCTACAAGATTCATTATTCTTCATAATTTTTTTCCCTTTCAGATTCGCTGTTTTTAATTTTCTAGAAGTTCATTCAAAGTAGTTTCTTGGTCCAACTTCTTTGGTTATTTCATATTTAAAAAAAAAGAGCATCAGAAGATTTAAGTGCTTAAATTTAAGAATCCCAAGAATACAGAAATTTAATAATATTTTTTTTTTAATCTGGGGAAAGCTTTAAACCCAATGTGGGTTACACGCCTGGGAAATGGGAGTTTTATCCAGGTTCGATTCCGTGAAGGGAAAAATAGATTTTCAGTTCCCCAGATAAGAAGCCTCTCTCACCAGTATGGAGCATCTCCTCGCAAGAAAGGTCAGGAATTATTCTAAATCAGGAATAATTAAAAATGTCAGAAAATAAAAAGAGCTGCTTGACAGACCCGCAAACTCCTAATTTTCTAATATAATAATTAAAATGACTGATTGCTGAGGCAGAAAAGGCAGAAGGAACCAGATGCTGACCGAGTGAGCGCCAGGACGATTTTGTAAACATGGAAAATGAGAAGCATAATGCATGAATGATCCAGATGTTTAGCAGAAGGTTGGAAAGACTGGATACTTATCACAGTGTTGTAGCAATCAGATGTATGAAAAACTAAATGTTGAGCAGGGAAAGTTTTTGACAAAGCGGATAAAACAACACCGTGCAAACACTTCAGGTACCCGGCCACGTCCCTACATAACGGCCAGTCCAACCCTGAGATTCATCACAGCACCCTAGGACCCAGCAACTTCGCCCTGACAAACTAATGATGCATTCACCAATAAATTCCATACCAGAATCTGCAGGGAACCCCCACCTTCCTGCTTCTGATATTCAGATCTGTTTCCTTCCTCAGTCTCGATGTGCTGAGGATGGACGCAGCGGGAGACCGAAATATACGACCATCCCCCTATTTTTACCCTTTAAAGTTTTTCTCTCTCACAGAGCGAAAAGAAAGAGAGCGAAAAGAGAAAAAAAATGACCCAAAAAAATTCGGGAGCCAAAATTTTTACTCCAAACCAGTTGGAAAAATATACACCAAAAAGGTTGGACATGCTCGCACTTAATTGAAAAAAAGGGGTCTGCTAAAGGACATGGAAGGCGACCCCCCAAAGGGGGGAAGCACGGGGGAGGAAGGAGAAATTAATAAACTAAACAATAAGTACGAAACAAAAAAAAAAGATGATAGGGATAGAGCGAAGTTTTAAAAAAATTTTTCTGTGGACAGAGAAGGGCAAAGTTGGGGAAAGAAAGTCGGTGTTTGTCTCTGGCGACATGCATTACCCCCCCCACTGGTTGTGAGGAGGTGGGCTGGGGACAGGTGAGGAAGGTTTGGTTGGGGAGGGGTGAGGGAGGTGCTTTTGGGGGGACGGAGGGAGATTGTGTTGGGGAGGGATGAGGGAGGTTGTGTTGGGGAGGGATGAGGGAGGTGGTGTTTCGGAGAGCTCAACAGCTGTTTCTTCATCACTCGTAATCTCATTCCATTCATAATCATTATTAATATCATTATTACCTAAAATTCATATAATGAAAACACCGTTTAAATACGAACAACAAAAGCAGAAAATAAACAAGTGTCATAATCCATGTATTCGATACAACAGACGTGGGTTTCAAGTACAACAATATACTTATTCTAAAAATATTAACCACATTAACCAAATTCACATTAGGTGTTTGCAGAGGTCAAGTCTCTGAACTCTTATTGACCGGCATTACTGATTTCTGGCTTCTAAGTCCCGATTACATCGACTCTTGAAACTGCGTACTGAGTTTACATGCACCGCCTCTTCGTCTGATCCAGTGCCTTTCACTTATTTAAAACCATGAAATTCAAAACTGACGTCCCTGCAGCTCATCTGGGTTTTTACCTGTCATTTGTGTTCTCTGGCTGTCTCTTTTCTCATTGTAAACAGCCTCACTTTTTTTTATCTAATTTCAATTGTATTTTTCATGTTTATATTTCTTTGGTCTTCCTCTCTTCTAGAGCTGTCAAGTTAATTTCCTTAAGTCTCTCTCTCTCTGACTCTGAACCAATCTCACTAAAACGTTTGGATTTTCTCAAATTCTTTAACGTCAAGTATAAGCTTCATGGCACACTTCACAGTGCCCCTGACAAGACTTTGGGTTAGCTATTTTTTACATATCCCGTTAATGTTGGTATGTTTTACTCGATGCTTTCCCCTCAGAATTTCCACCTTGTATGTTACCTGCAGCTTCACACCTCACAGACTGCACATTCCTGTACAAACTCTCTTCTATTCTTATTATTTTTCACTCGTCACGATTGATTTCAAGTAGCTGCCTTTTTTTGACTTCCACATTTTTCAAGAACAGTAGGGATCCAAGCACTGATCCGTGGGTATCCCCTCGTTACCCGTTCCCACTCTGATGCCTCCATTCTTAATATTTCTTTCTACTTTCCATTCTTTAAGTACTTCTGTTTCCACTTGCACACCTTATTTGTTACTTCTGCTTGATATTCTAACATGTATAGCAGCCACTAGTGTGGTAAGGCTATCAAATACTTTCTCAGATACCAGGAAGACACTGTCATTTCCTCTTATGATTTATCAGCTATACCACAGTGTATATTGTACAGTGTACACTGTACAGCAGTGTACACCATGAGTAATACAAAACAAACAATATAGAACACTCTTGTTACAATTATTATTATTATAATCAAGGGGGAAGCGCTAAACCCGGAGGATCATACAGCGCCTGGGGGGGGGATATGTGGAAGGCATTCAGGCTTAATTCAGGGAACTGGAGCACAGATCCAATTCCCTAAATCAAGAGCCCCTCACCAACATCAAGGAACCTTCCTTGAGGGGTCTTGTTACAAACCAGTTGATAAACAGAGCAGTCAAGTAGAGAAGTTTTCTTCGCTCTTTCTTTCACGTTATAAAGTTACGTATATGTAGAACCTCAAGATTAATAAACTCGTAAAATTCATACCGAACGCTTTTTGAACGCAGTTTATTCTAGTCTAGAGACTCATACGAGGTTCGCCGGCACCGCTCTGCTTCAGTTATCCACGAGCCTCAGTCGTGACACTTGTGGTGGTCTCATTTGTGAACAAAGTTACCTGCGTAAAAATTTTTAGGTAAGATGTATTTATATTTGTCACTTACGTTTATTAATTCTTACAGTGAGTTACTGTTTAGCGTATTTCATCCACAGACAACAACCGTCACACTCACTCGCTCTCGTCCCCCCACACACACACACACACACACACACACACAGTGTAGTGGGTCACAAGCGCCAGGCTCCGAGGATCTTAGTGCTTTTAGGGCGTGTTTTTAGCAGCTAGAAGCATCCAGTGTTAGTGACAACGTCAGTGAACAACCCTACAAGTGATAACCAATGTGTTAGAAAAAATAAATAAAGTTAAGGGAGAGAAACCCAAAATCCAAAAAATTTTAAAAGGCCTTTTTTGGGAGGGGCCCCCTTTTCCCCTTGAAATAATACAAATTCCGGGCGGAAAAAAGCCTAAATTAAGAGGGGGACACGGGTGTATCAACCTGCCCAAAAGGGGGTTTAATATAGCAAAATTAAAAAAGCGGGGGTTGGGGGGGTTGGGGAAAGGGGGATAAAATTTGGGGGACAAAATAATGGGACTAAAAAAGGGTGAAAATTTGAGGATAAATGTTTTTAGGACAAAAGGGGCAGTAAATCCGAAAAAGCAGAGGGGGAACATGTAGAAAAAAGAGTGAAGGTGACTTGGTTAGGACCCCTTATAATTAAAACCAACTTTTCGGGGTGGGGAAATCTATAGAACGGGCCCGGAGGAAATGTAGCGGGGCTTTTTAAACCCTGCTCCACACAACACAAAAACCGCAAAAAATAAAGGGGGGGATTTGGGCCACCCCTGAAACCAAGAAATTTTTGGGCCCCAAAAAAAAGTAAACAAAAGCGATTGGAACTGAAAAAAAGGGAAAAAGGGGACTTTTAAACCCCTATTTTTTTTCTCCCTTTCTTTTAATGGTACTCATTAATATTGGGGTTCCTTTTTTTCTCTTCCTCTCCCCCCCCACCCCCCCCCTTCCCCCCCTTTCACCCCTCCCTCTCTCCCCTTCTTTCTCCCCCCCCCCAAAACCCCCCCCCCCTCCCCCCTTTTTTTTTCTTCCCTCCCCCCCTCCCTCCCCCTCCCCTCCCCTCCTCTCTCTCTCTCCCCCTCTCTCCTCCCCCTCCCCCCTCTCCCCCCCCCCCCCCTCTCCCCCTCTCTCTCCCTCTCTCCCCCTCTCCCTCCCCTCTCTCCCTTTTCTCTCTCTCCCCCCTCCTCTCCCTCTCTCCTCCCCTCCCTACCTCCTCTCTCTCCCCTCTTCCTCTCCCCCTCCCTCTCTCCTCTCCTCCCCCCCTCTCTCCCTTTCCCCCCCCTCTCTCCCTTTCCCCTCTCTCTCCCTCTCCCTCCCCCTCTCCCCTTCTCCCTCCCCCCCTTTTCCCCTCTCTCTCTCCCCTCCTCTCCCCCTCTCTCCCGCTTATCTCTCTCCCCTCTCCTCTCTCTCCTCTCTCTCTCTCTCTCTCCTCTCTCTCCTCTCTTCTCTCCTTCCTCTCTCCTCTCTCTCCCCTCTCCTCCTCTTCCCCCTCTCTCCCCTCCCCCCCTCTCTCTCCCCCTCTCTCTCTCTCTCTCGCCCCCCTTCCCCTCTTTTTCCCTCCCCCTCCCCCCTCTCTCTCTCTCCCTCTCTCTCCCTTTTCCCCTCTCCTCCCCTCTTCTCTCTCTCCTCCCTCTCTCTCCTCCCCCTTCTCTCTCCCTCTCCCCCTCTCTTCCTCCCTCTCTCTCTCCCTCTCTCTCTCCTCCTTCCCCCTCCCCCTCTCTCCCCTTTTCCCCCCTCTCCCTCCTCCTCTCCCTTCCTCCTCCCCTCCTTCTCTCCTCCCCCTCCCCCCCTCTCTCCTTCCCCCTCTCCCCCTCCTCTCTCCCTCTTCTCTCCCTCTCTCCCCCCTCCCCCCCTCCCCCTCTTCTCCCCCCCCCTCTCTCCTTTCTCTCTCCCCCTCTCTCCCTCTCTCTCTCCCCCCCCCTCCTCTCCCTCTCTCTCTCCTCCTCCCCTCCTCCCCCCCTCTCTCCCTCCCTCCCTCTCCCTCTCTCTCTCCCCCTTTCTCCCCCTCCCTCTCCCCTCCCCCTCTCTCCCCCTCCTCCCCCTCTCCCTCTCCTTCTCCCCTCTCTCCCTCCCCCTCTCTCCCCTCTCTCTCTCCCTCTTCTCCCCCCCCTCCCCTCTTTTCCCCTCCCTCTCTCTCTCCCCTCTCCCCCTCCCTCTTCTCTCCTCCCAAAAAAAAAAAAAAAAAAAAAAAAAAAAAAAAAAAAAAAATGGGTGGCCTTAGAGAGGAAAACCAGAGTCTGGTAAAGAACCAGGGAGGAAAAGGGACTGGGAGTTAGAGCCCAAAAAGGGGGGGAAGGGGGGGAAAGGGAAAGATAGTAGAGTTGGTAAGAAAATGGAGGGGGGTTCGAAGAGGAGGAAGTGGGAAGTACGGCCCTTTAGCAGCAAAGCGGGATACAGTGCTTAGAAGAGAACTGCAAAGCCGAAACGTTTAGAGAGACAAATGACAATTAAAATGAATAAATTAAAAGTCAGGCCAGAAAAGGGGAGGAAGCAACAAGGAACATGCCGTACAGGAAGGCCTATAGACCCACGGGGGGGCCAGGGAAAAGACACGAGCACACTGAGATAAAACGACGGTCTAAAGAAAGAGGGAAATTCGAGTCAGGCGCAGCAAGGGGGGGTAACAACAAGGGAGAATGCCGTACAGAAGGACCTACAGACCCCGGGGGGCCGGGGAAAAAGAGATGAGACACTAAGACAAGCGACAGGTCCAAAAAATAAAGGTTTGTTAATCAGAGGTTCTAAACCCAATCAGTAGCCGGGACAGGGGCCGGAAAGCCGTCCATAAAATAGTGTTTCAATATGACGGGACTGAAGGAAGAACAGAAAAGGAAAGAAAAAAATCCTCAAGGAAGCAGGGGAGACTCATGGGAGGGGGGAAAGGGCGGGGTCAGTTTTTGTGTAGGGGCTCCAAGAACCCAAGGGGGCCAATTTGAAAAATAAAAAAGAGGAAAAAAAATGATTGAAGGATCATAAAAAACATAGGGGGGGGGAATATGACCCGGGTGACAAATTTTCAAGAATTGGGTGGTTTGCGAGGGGAAAGGATAGGCCTGTCAGAGAAACTTTAAAGGGAAAATCATTCGAACAGGTTTCTGCAAGAAAAAGCAAGACAGGACAAAGAGGGGTACCGAAGTATACCTCGCCCCCCCGACAGAACCAAGAAAAAAAGGACACACGAAAAAAGGGGGTCAAGACGCAAGGAGGAACAGAAGCAATGAAAATGAGCGGGCCCCCAGAACAGGAGAAGGGCAAACACACCCACAGAATCTCCCCCCAAAAAGACCCACCCGCGACTTTCCCAAACGCAATGAGAAACCTATACTCCAACCCCACTCATGTTCCCTTGCCACCAACCCCATACCCAAAAACCCTTTCACCCCAACACTTCCCTTATGGGCATTCGCCCCCCCCCCCCATCAACAATCCCCCAAACCACACCACACACCATTTAGGCCCCCCCCCAAGGCCTCCCCCCCCCAACCCCAATTACTTGCATACCCAATGATAGAAAAAAAACTAAAGGTTTGGGCACAAAATGCGGGTGGGAAAAATGAATAAACATGAGGATGGGAAAGAAAAAACAGTGAAAAATCCCCAGACATTTAGCGTCCGAAACAAAAAACTCGCGAATTAATCCAAATCTTCCCCGTTTTTTAATCCTAAGGAAAAATAAAGGGGGTAAGGGGGGGGAAATTTCAACCTGCTCAAAAAAAAAACACCCAATGGGGATTTGAGGGAAATGGGAAGGGTGGGCAGTTGGAAAAAGATACATTTTAGGTTTCAATTTTAGTCCCGGGGAAAAAAAGTAGTCATTGGAGTGTGAAAAACCCACCACAAAAATCAGGAGGCCAAGAGAGGATACGAAGAAAACAACAGGGTGATGGTACACACTGGCTGAGGGGGCAAGAAGAGCTCACTCGAGCAGAGCAAAGTTACTGGAATGGGCTTTCAACCCAAGGGAGTCGACGGGGGAAAACCCGGACCACTGGGGGGCCCCAAACATGGAGCAAAGATGATGGATTGGTATTTAAAACCTCATGCATCAACATGTCAGGGACACAACCAGAAGAGAGGGGAGGGTAGCCAGCAAGACTGGATCTTGTGTTCCCCGAGCATTTCGACATCGAGGACATCACTTAGAGAGGCCCCTTTTAGCTAGCGATCATGTGGTTCTGAGTTTTTGACTTATTTTAAGTTACAATGGGGAAGGTAACAGGAACTGAAGGGGACAGGGCCCAAAATATAAAAGGGGGGGCTACACGGTATAAAACTTCCTGCAGGAGGTTCAGTGGGACGAGAAATGGTAGGAAAAACAGTAAACGAGATGAGAAATTGGGAAAAAAGTGCAAGGGGGCAGAGGAAAATTTTTTTTCCCAAGGGGGAAAAAAAATAAAAGGAAGACCAAACGATCCTTGGTTTACCCGAAAGGGGTAGGGAGGGAAAAAACAAGGCAACAGAGAATGGAAAAGGTACAGGAGGGTAGGAAACCCAGGAAAAAAAGGAATTATAAAAGCCAGAAACATAGCGCAGTAAGGAGGGGGCCCAAGGGCGTTGAAAAAGACATGCATCGAAAGTAAATCTGACCCGAAACTGCTGTATAGCCACATTAGGAAGAAGACAAAAGTCAAAGGACCAGGTGAAAGGCTGAGGAAAAAGGGGGGGAACTCACAAGAAACGATAAGAGGTATGGAGGAGCTCAACACAGATTTAAGGAAGTATTTTCAGTAGAGACAGGGGGACTCTGGGGGGGAAAAAAGACCAGATGGGGACACCAACAAGGGTACACCCAACGTGTTTGGAAGCTTCATACAATGGGAAAGGGGTAAGAAACTGCAAGGGGCACGATACCTCAAAGGCAATGGGACCCGGCAAAAACTCTCCATGGTCCTTAAGAGGGGAGAATTTGTGCGTACCACTACCCAAAACTTCAACCATCCCTGGAAACTGGGCAACTACCCGAGGTATGGAAGACAGAAATGTAGTTCCCTTTTCAAAAAAAGACAGAAAAAAGGCACTAAACTAAAGACCTGTGTCATACGTTATAGTATGCAAAAAATTTTGGAGAAATTATAGGAGGGAGTGGGGGCAACCTGGAACGGAACAGGGGTATAAAGCCAACCAGCACGGGTCACGGAAGGCAATCCTGTGTCACAAAACCCCTGGAGTTTTATGATAAATAACAGAATAAACAAGAAAGAGGGGTGGGTTGATTGACTTCTTGGACCCGCAAAAAGGCCTTTTACACAGTTTTCCCCACAAGAGATTTTGGGAGAACTAGAGCATCAGGCCATATAAAGGAAGGGACTGCAAAGGATCAGAGAATACCTACAGGGGGCAACAACGAGTCATGGTACGTAAGATGATCACAGGGACCTGTGACGAGCGGGGGCCCACAGGGGTCGGTCCCCAGGACCGTGCTATTTTGGAAAAAATTGAAGAATGACGGAAGGGTTAACCAGAAGTGTCCCTGTTTGCAGATGATTGAATTAATGAGGGGAAAATTTAAAACTGATGAGGGCCGGGAGGGACTTCAAAGAGACCTGGGGCAGACGGGCACCCGTCCCGCAAATGGGCTTTTCGAATTTTAAACCTGCCAAATGCAAATCATAAATAGGGGGAAAGGGGAAGAAGACCACAGACAAGTATGGGTAGGTGGCCAAGACTGCAAAAAATCACTCAAGGAGAAAGATCTTGGGGGGAGAAAAAAACCCCACATGTCTCCGGAAGCACACATCAATAGTAAATGCTGCAGCAATGGGCGCCTGGAAACCTGAGAACGCATTCCGACACCTTTGTAAGGGAAACATTCAAGCACTGTACACCGTGTATGGGCGGGGCCCCTACTGGGGTAAGCAGCACCTGTTTTGGAACCCCACTTGATAAAGCACGTCAAAAAACAGAGAAAGTACAAAGGTTTTTAACAAGTTGTTCCAGACAAGGGGGAAAGTCCTATGAAAAAAGTTAAGGGGAAAACGGCCTACGCACTGGAGGACAGGAGGGTAAAAAGGGGGGACAAAAAACGCATATTTAAAATACTGCGTGGAAAAGACAAGGGGGACAAGGACGGGGGTTTCCGGGGGGGGAAACCCCGAAACAAGAGCCCCAATTTGGGAAATTGAAACACAAATGATCAGAAGAAGTAGAATATTTCTTCGTCATAGGTTTTTTAAGGCAGGAATAGCCTAGAAAATGACGTAGTGGGGGCAGGAACCATACACGTTTTAAGACGAGGTTTGTAAAGTCATGGAGCGGGGGGAGAGAGGGTCAGTGCAACCGGTGAAAGGGGGGCCAGGGGCTAGGCTCGCCCCCGCAACCCAAATAGGGGAGTACAAATAGGTAGTACACCCAACACACACACAAAACAAAAAAACAAACACACAACACACACACACACCACTTTGTCATTAAAATTTGGGAAATTTATTGTCTTTACATTATTGCTTTGTTATTTAAGTAAAGTAAAAATTATTTCTGCCCATAGGTTTTATGTGAGCAAAAAACACGGATCATTTAGAGAGTTAAACTTGGATTTACGTCCGATTAAACTTTCCATTAGCATTTAGTTTTTTTTGGGGATTTTTTTGATAATTCTCGTACTTTTGCTCATTTCTGATTACGATAAAGAAATACCATGGGACAGATCAAATATTTTATAAACCCGATTTCAAATTATCGATGTTTTATGGAAAAAAAACCTTATATAATCTACACATAGAGATTTTTATTGAAGCAATATCCCTTAATTTAAAGGATTACAGAGGGACCTTCGGGTGACCGAGGGTTACAGAGGTACCTTTCAGGATGACCGAGGGTTTCAGAGGTACCTGTCAGGGTGACCGAGGGTTACAGAGGACCTTCGGATGACCGAGGGTTACAGAGTACCTGTCGGGTGACCGGGGTTTTAAGGGCCTGTCGGATACCCCCGGGACAGAGGTACCCGTCAGGGTGACCGGGGTTACAGAGGGACCTGCAGGATGACCGAGGGGACAGAGGGAACCGCAGAGACCAGGGGACAGAGGGACCGTCAGGATGACCGGGGGTTACAGAGGTACCTGTCGGATGACCGGGGGTTACAGAGGTACCCTTTTAGGGGGTACCGAGGGGTTTCAGAGGGACCTGCAGGATGAGCGAGGGTTACAGGGTACCGTTGGGGTACCGAGGTTACAAGGACCTGTCAGGATGACCGAGGGTTACAGAGGTCCTGCAGGGGACCGAGGGGTTTCAGGGTACCCGCAGGGACCGGGTTACAAGGGGACGTGGGTGACCGGGGTTACAGAGGGACCGTAGGAAAGACCCAGGGTTACAGGGTACCTGTCAGGATGACCGAGGGTTACAGAGGTACCTGTCAGGATGACCGAGGGTTACAGAGGTACCTGTCAGGATGACCGAGGGTTACAGAGGTACCTGTTAGGATGACCGAGGGTTACAGAGGTACCTGTCAGGATGACCGAGGGTTACATAGGTACCTGTCAGGATGACCGAGGGTTACAGAGGTACCTGTCAGGATGACCGAGGGTTACAGAGGTACCTGTCAGGATGACCGAGGGTTACAGAGGTACCTGTCAGGATGCCCGAGGGTTACAGAGGTACCTGTCAGGATGACCGAGGGTTACAGAGGTACCTGTCAGGATGACCGAGGGTTACAGAGGTAACTGTCAGGATGACCGAGGGTTACAGAGGTACCTGTCAGGATGACCGAGGGTTACAGAGGCACCTGTCAGGATGACCGAGGGTTAAACAGAGGCACCTGTCAGGATGACCGAGGGTTACAGAGGTACCCGTCAGGATGACCGAGGGTTGATAAATTAGACATGTGCAATATTTGGGTATCTTTAACGAGGAAACGTTTCGCCACACAGTGGCTTCATCAGTCCATACAAAGGAGAATGGTGAAAAAAAGGAGGAGTTTGAGGTAATCAGTCCCTCAGCCTTGAGTCGATGTGTTCAGTCCATCAATCCTGTTCTTCACTATTCTCCCTTGTGTAAAGTAAAAGGACAGAAGTCCAACTTATGTGACATTTTACTGTGGCAACGTTTCGCTCTCCAGGAGCTTTGTCAAGCCATTACAAACAATACATGGACACAAAGGGTATATAAAGGCTTGAGTGAGGTGTAATGCTAGTGGTGGTGGGAGTAGTAGTAGTGATATAAGTTTCAGTAGTAGTAGTGATATAAGTTTCAGTAGTAGTAGTGATATAGTTTCAGTAAGTAGTAGTGATATAAGTTTCAGTAGTAGTGATACAACATGGTAGAACAATTAACTTGTACATGAGTAAATGGATGTAAAATCTATTACTTGGGTAGCATAAATATAATAGGTTAGGTAAATATTTCTATTGGAGGTTGAAATAGAGAAGGTCGTTTTCAGTGTTCATCCTCTGAAAGTGTGTGTGTAGCATTAGCTGGAGAGACTATGTGATGGCAGGGTTTACTGTTTTCAGGATTCTGCTAAGACTTCAGAGATGGTGAAGCTGCCTTTTTGTTTTGTTTGTGTTAGAAACAGCGATTAGTGCTGATTCAAGCCACTTGCGTCTGCGGAAATTAGTTTCTTTGATCTCTAATTGGGCGTCCCTGAATTTCATGAGATGATTGGTGGAATTTCGATGTTGTACGCAGGCGTTGTTCAAGTTATCGTTCCTACATGCATACCGAGTTGACATTAAACCAGAGCGATCGGCTCATGGCAGTTCGCTCTCCTCTGGAATTGTGAACATTTACACAAGAGGCTCTTCCATATTATCTCCAGAGCCGTCACCAGTGGATTTTACTAGACAGTTTTGCCTTTCTAGAGAAAACTTCCAGTACAGAAATAGCCGGCCTTAGTCTATGATTAACTCTTACCAGTTGCCGACATGGTAAAGTGTATTTATTAGAGAGGGAGTGGCCAATAGCCTCATAATTTATGTTATTTATTTGAGAGGAAGTGACATATATCCTCGTTATTAATGTTAATTTGTTAAGACAGTTGTATATTGTGGTGCGCTACTAAAGCTGATAGTTGTACATATACAGGAGTGAAAGGACAGGCCTGAAAATCTTAGTAAAATCCGGAAAATACCTTAAAGCTCTTATTAAGCCTTGGATGACTCAGTGTACATCAATACTTCCTGGCACCTGTTATAACCTTTTGTTACGAGAAGCACTAAACTAATCAGTGGCTTACAGCTCAGAATCGTAACAGAGAGAAATGTTATTTTTTGGAGTGCTTGAATATCTTGTAAAGGATGATAAAGGGTTCGAGGTTGGTGGGCACTGAGGAATGTGGTTGGTCTTTAGAAAAAGGGGGGGGGGTTGGGGGGGGGTTAGTTTAAAGATATAAGGGGAAAGCTTTGGGGAAAGTTGTGGCTGTGAATGTGGTTCTTTGAGGAGGGTGGTGAAGGGAGAAAAATTAAAAAGCATTGAGTCTGTTTTCGGGTAGATTTTTTCCTTAAAATTTAAGGGGGAAAAGTTCCTGTTTTTTTAAAGGGTAAGGAACGGACAGTTATGGGGGTGAAGGATGGTTTGTGGAACGTAGTGACTGATAGTGAACTGAACGGTGGTTGATTTTTGGAAATGTTTGGGAAACAAAGAAAAGAAGGGATGTTTTTTCCTAATAAAACAGAGAAACAATAAAAATTTCGGTAAAGCTTATCCCCCTCAGCTCAATTCAAAATCCAGCCTTTTTTTTAAGCAAACAGGGCAAATAAACTTCCCTTTTAAAATCTCATTGGGGACTCAAAAAAAGGGAAAAATTCCGTTTGAAAAGCAGAGCGATCTATCATTTAAATTTTTTTAAAATGGTGCGTGGGTAAAGGGGAAGGGGTTTAAAGACGAGGGAAGGGGAAAAAAAGGGGGCTAGCGTGTAGCAGCTTTTGACCAAGAAGGCAAAAGGGAAAGCGCCAGGAAAAGGGCCCACACAACACGAGTTTTCCCGGGGCCCCAAAGTTTTGGGCCCTAATATTTTAAAGCCCAGAAAAAAGGTGGTATTGTGGGTTTTGGGAGGAAGGGGGGAGGGGTTTGCGGGGGAATTTGGAAACGTCCCTCAAAAAGGGGGGGGAAACAAAAGTGACAGCCCCCCCAAAATTCTTTTCAACCTAGGAACCCCTGCTCCTTGGCAGGTTTGCCCCTTCAACGGGGGGGAAAAGGGGCACGGGATAGGGGGGGGGACAAGGGAAAGGCCCCTTTGGGGGGGGGGAGCTTGGTTTCCCTGTTTTTTAAACGTTTTTTTTTTTTTTGGTTTTGTTTGTTTTTTTTTTTTTATTTATTTTTTTTTTTTTAATATATATTTTTTTTTTTTTTTTTTTTTTTTTTTTTTTTTTTTTTTTTTTTTTTTAATTTTTTTTTATTTTTTTTTTTTTTTTTTTTTAATTTTTTTGGTTTTTTTTTTTTTTTAATTTTTTATTTAAAAATTTATGTTTATTTTTTGTTTTTAAATTTTTTGGTTTTTATTTTTTTTTTATTTTTTTTTTTTTATTTTTTCTTTTTATTATTTTAAATTTTTATATATTTATTTATATAATTTTTATTTTTAATATTATTTATAATAAATTTTTTTATAAAAATTAATTTATTTTTAAAATTATATATATATTTATATATTAATAAAACTAAAAATATAAAAATTTTAATATATATAAAAAATTTATTATATAAATTTTTTAAATTTATATATATAAATTTATATATTTTTTTAAATAAATATTATAAAAATTTTAATATAAATATATATATTTTAAATTTATTTATTTTTAATATATATAAATATATTTTTTAAATATATAATATATTTTAATATTAATATTTATATTTATATTTTTATATAAATATATATATATATATAATATATTTTAATTTTTATATTTTTTTAAAAAATTATATTTATATTTATATTATATATTTATATTTATTTAAATTTATAAAATATATATTATATTAATTAATATTTTTAATATATATATATATATAAAATTTTTAATTTATTATATATTTTATATATAATAAAATTTTATATTTTTAAATTAATATTTATTTAAAATATATATATTTTTAAAATTAAATATATATAAAATTATAAAAAAAATTTATATTTTTATATTTTTATATATATATAATATTTATATTTTAAATTTATTTTAAAATATATAAATATTTTTATTAATAAATAAAATTATATATATATATTTTATATAATTTTTAAAATATTTAAAAATATAATATATATATATACACACACCCCCCTGTCATATATTTTAAAACTGTGCCCCCTCCTTCCCCCCGTAATACTTTTTCCCCTTTAAATTTTCTTTTTTGGGGGGGCCCCAAACCATTTTTTCCCCTGATTAAGGTTTATCAAAAACCCCCCCCCCCTGTCCCTTTAACCCCCCCCCCAAACCCCTTTCCCCCCCCCCCTTTAAACCCCTTAGAAACCCCCAAAACCCGTCAGGGTTTCTCCCTTTTTTCCAAAAGCATTTTTGTTTCCCCGGGGAAAAAACCCAAATTCCCCAAAAATAATTCCCTTTAAAATTTTTGTAACTCCCTCTCAACCCCCCAACCCCAAAATTTCCGTAAGGGGGCGGGGGAAGTAAAAAGCCTTCCCTGACCCCCAAATTCCCTTTTTAAAGCCCCCGGCCCCAAGGATATAATTTTTTAACCAACCAAGGGGGAAATTTTTACCTGAGGGAAGGGTTTTTTAAAAAAACCCACATTACCTAACCCCGGTTCTCTTTTTAAATTTTTACCCCCAATTAAAAAAAAGGGAAAAAATTAAAAAGTTCCATTTAAAAAACCCCCCAAATTCCCCCCACAAACCCCAAAATTAAGAAAACCCACTTTTTTCCCTTTGCTCCCTACCCCCCAAAAACCATCCCCCGGTTCACCATTGAAAATATTTTCCTGCCAGCAGCGATAAGGGTTTTTTCCTCTCTCTCTCATAAACTCACTTACCCCCCACTTTTTCCTCCCCCTTCACTCACAAAACACCCCCGATTTTCTCTTTTCTTTCCCCTTTCTTTTTTTTCTCCCCTCTCCCCGTGCCGTGCCAGAGCGTGGCCAATACACTAAGAGGGTACAAAAACCGCCGAGCGGGGAGCCAAAACAACGACGCTTCCAAGTTTTTTTTTTTTCTGCTGAAACCTGTGACACAAAAATGTCAAAATGACTATGGTCTGCCATTTGAGCTGGTAAAACAAGGGTTTGGTCTGTGATACGGGTCGTCTTTTTTTAAAGATACAAGGAAACAATATTTTTAAATTTTAAAGGAAGTTTTTTTAAACCCAATGCTTGTTTTAAACAAAAAATGGTATTTTTTTAAAGCTTATGTTTGTCGTTAGAAAAAATGGGGCTGTGTGTTTTGGTGTTTGTGTGTGTGTGTTTTGGTGTGTGTGTTTTAACCAAACCTAATTGTTGTTGCAGCGGTAGATTCAAAAACCCCCCCCCGGGCCCCGCCTAGATTGTCGTGTGTGTGTGGGGTGTGTGGATCCCAAAAAAACCCCCAAAAAACCAGCCCCCTGACCTGCATTTTTTGTTGCGGATAAACTCCTACCTATCTTCGTGGAGCCTGTCACACTTTTTCATCATAAAATTATCCATAGAACCTGCTTCTATTACTGTGGCTAAATCACCCCACATTTTTGACTACCCTGAGGCTTACGGAATACTTCCAGGCATCTCTAAGATCTTGTGTGTTAAATCGTTCAACTGTGTCCTTGTATACAGGTCACCGTCCCCACACAGTTTCTGTCTCCCGACCCCTGTCTTCCCTGTTTCTTCTCTCTTCTAGTGTTGTAGGGTTCCTTTCCTTTAGCCTCCCCTCATTTTCTCTCCTCAACTCAGGTACTAACATCAATGTTTACCTCTGCATTTCTCCAGTTTTTTTAACGTGTGTTACCAAGTGTAAGTGTCATGAAAGGGGCTACATAATACATGTTGGGCCTGACATTATCGTACAAAGAGCCGTGAATAACTGCTGGGTTTCCTGAAATCTACTCTTAGATTTACCAACGTGCCTTCGTCGCATGGTTATTTGGCTAGTATTTTGTCTGTAGCGAATGCTCGGCACTATACTCACCCGTAGGTCTTACCCCTTGAGTTAGGTTGCAAATTCTGTCCCTTTGAGTCTAAATTCAGTTTCCGGTCTTCTTGTTCCTTCCCCAAGTTTCCCTTATCATGCACTTGCTGAGGTTGAATTCAAAAACTGCTTGTTTTCACCACTCGTGCAGTTTTCCCATATCTATTCGTAGCGTTTTCTTATTCTCGTCAGTTTTTAATCTCATTAATTTTACATCTTGCAAGCAGGAATACATTTAAAATATATATTCTGGCATGTCATTCCAATATACCAATAACAGAACCGGTTCCATTTCTGATCCTTGTGGAACCCCACTTGTAACGTTTTCCAATCCCACTACACTAAATACACCCGGTTCACAAACTACTACACCAACTATCGTATGGGTATATAAGTACCCAGGACCTTCTTTCTCCACTGGTGCGCCATAACACCCATTACACTGCTGGAAGGGCTTAATTCGAGGTTCACCGTGCTATACAACCACAAATAGTATGAAAACATATTTGCTTGATAAAAAATCCAAACAGAAGATGACAAGCCAATGATGAGAGGGCCATTAAGGCTTTCATCCTCTCTAGATGGAAATATTGTTAAAAACTATCAACCACATATTTGTCCGGAGAAAAAAATCTTATTTTTTCAAAATCTTTGAATACATAGGAATGTGTAGGACTCTCCAAATGTTTTCCCTGGAAAACAATCAGAACAATATTTACACTCTGAAATTTCTTCAGAGACTGTTTTCATATCTGGCACTATGAATTACCTCATACAACAGCAGAAAACAAAGGCTGTACAAACATTCCCCAGTGAAAAGCAAGACTGTCGTATGTAATCATCAAGGTCCCAAGGCTTTTCGAAACCTTTCCTTTAAATGTAAAAGGGCATTCCTAACAGCCCCTAAGTTCCTGCATACTGATCGTGATCAGGTAGACTGTTGTGATTGTTATTGTGATAGCATCTGATTATTCAGATCATCAAAAGGAGCAACCTAAGATAATGCTATACAAGTTCCTCCAGTCAAACTCTCTTTTATAAACTTGATTGTTGTGGCAACCGTAAGGTGTACCCAACCACTGACAGCCCATTACTATGAACAGCAGTTAGCCATCTTCTCTCTCTCTCTCTCTCTCTCTCTCTCTCTCCTCTCTCTCTCTCTCCATTATTAGAGAAGAAAGACAGGACCTGTTCTTCAACTATCCTCCCACAACCTACCATCGATTTTCGATAAACAAATTGAGACTATTATTTAGGAAAAGACTGGAAATTGTTGGTGGGAATTAGAGACGCCTGATCAGAGGGAAATTTCAGGCATATGGCTCAATGATCGTCACAGCAACAGGAAACAAAGAATGCTTTTGAAACGAAAAGTTTTTGAATGATTAGACGTAACGAGGGGGAGTTCCTTTGTAATCAGAAGTCGGCCCAGTCCTTCCCACAATATACATGAATGACCCTGAAAGACAACTAAGATACTGAATGCGTATAATTTGCGGATGATGCGAAATTCAAAGAAAAAAATATAAACGATAAATTCATTACAGAATACAGCAGCATTTATATTCAATTTAACTTTCAAAGAGCTACACCCGTGTGAGTCATTCAGTGCAAGGGTGGGGTAAAGGCTAGATCCTCGTCTGCTAATGGCGATACAGACGTTCTTCCTAACTGTTCTGACTTGGTGGTCCAGGAGTATTGAGAGAGGACTGGCTAGAGTAATTCAGTGCTTGCAGGGGTGGAAGAGTTTCATTTTGGATAATTAAAAAGGTAATGTGTAGTTGCTGTCACAGTGTCAAAACTGTGCATATAATGTTTGGTAGTCCACTAACCAAGGCCTAAGAGGAAGAGCACCTTGGAGCAACCGTTACCAATGACAAAGTAGAAGCAATGTTGATCTGCAAGCAGCCGGGTCAATACTAAGTTCGAACCATGGCTAGAAATTTGGAACACTTAACTCCAGAAACAATACTGACCCTGACATATGTCAGACCTGACCTTGTCAACGACCTTCACTCACTCCTTCACATTCGCTTTTTCACTCTCACTCTTTTATACAGGGTTTCTGCAAGGTTAGGTTCAGGGTTCCTTACATTATTTACAAGCCAAGAGCTGTTACCTACATCAGCTCATTTGAAAGACTTTTTATTGTTAAGAGATATAAAGATAAGGAACAGGATGAAGTTGGAGCCATCTGTGGGCCAGCGATTTCATTTGGTCAACTGACTTTATTTCGTTGATGTCGTTGTGCTGTACAAACATGTTCCAGACTCGAGTATATCCTAGGAATAAATTATTTCAGATGAGCGATGTTCTGGAGAAGGGTACAGCCAGAGTGTAGTTGCTGCTTGCTGCCCGTCTTGTTGTGTATAAGCTCACTTATTGTTGTCCGGTGTTGAAGGCTCTGCCGAAATGACAAATCTGTCCAGGCGAGAGATGAGCCGTCTTGCTCTGTTCTCTATTCTGTCAAGAAGTTGCAGATGAGATGAGGGGCAAGCAGTTCAAGAAAGTGGAGCATACTCAAGATGTGAGCATACTTGTAAATCGTATAGAATCTTGCAACCTCTACTGTCGAGCAAATGGGAGATACGTCTCAGTGCTGTAAGCTTTCTGGCCGCTTTGTTTGCAAGATTTACAATGTGGTTCTTTATAGTCAGTTTGGAGTCAAATTTCACTCCAAGGATATCAACTTCAGCCCGGGTATCAACACACACTCATTCATTCTTACCATTGCTCCAGCATTGCCATTTTGGTGCCTAGAGACCATCATCATTTGTGTTTTCTCACAAGTAAATGTGACCTGCCATCGTTTTCCCGGTGATTGATGTAATTTAGAGCAGTTGGCATTTCCTCTCTTTGATAAGTAAATCTCAAGAGTACGGTCTTCTGCATGTGCATGGGATTATGGAATGAGATGAAAGTCATTGAAGTAGACATTCCATAACAATGGCCCAAGCACACTTTCCTGTGGAACACTTGCACTAATAGGGTGTTTTATTGACTCTTTTTCCCCTTAGGAACTACGTTGAGAGATCTATCTTGAAAGGTAATCATTAGGAGGCTAGTGCAGAGCCGGCGACTCTTAATGCTTGCCGTTTTGTCAAGAGTTCCGGGTTTCCCTTTACACTGTCAAAAAGCCCCAGCAATGTCCAGTGCTACTTCAAAATTTTGACTTTGAATTCGTCCAGTGTCTAGTGCCACTTAATGTAGAGGTTAAACAGCGATCCGCTGTTATCTGTCGTGAAATTATAGTCTCTAGAATCTTGCTAGTGATAGACAGGAGTGACACTGGCCTGTAGCTGCTGAATTCCGCTCTGCTCTTCCTTTTGTCAAGAGACTACATTTCCCTCTCTCCACAGAGTAGGTCATTTACACTGTGCTAGGCAGTGCTGACAGATCCCAAGTTGCCTGCACATCTACTCAGCTATCTTGGACTCAGCTTATCTGGGCCTGTCTGGCTTATCTGTCTAGCCAAGGAGGTTCCCTTGCTGGATCAGGAACTTGAATCTTGGCAGCAGTGTTCGGAAAAGAGTCAGCTTTTTCCTGACTGCTATTAGAGATGGTTCCCAACCTGCCGATTGCTAGGTGGAATAATTTCATCAGGTAAATGACCTTGTCGATTCTTGACCAAGGACTACCAGGTTTTGGAGCCCACTCTACCTGATAGCCTTGTCAGCCTCCCATCTAGAAATGATCCAATTTTGGACTTCTTCCATTTGCCAACAGGCTTGCCTGTGGAGGTACCTGTTATAGATAGTATGATGCCTCTTATACCTCTCTCTCTCTCTCTCTCTTCTCTCTCCTTTTCTCTCTCTCCTCTCTCTCTCTCTCCCTCTCTCTCTCCCTGCCTGTGATAAGGTGAGACAGGAGCTGACGTATTAAACATGGACGATCCTTTAGGTAACGACTCTAGTGGGAGTGAAGTTTAGGACCCCTGGGAGACATTGGCTGGGCTCTCGTTCTTGATGGAGGGGAACCGTGTCAGAATGGTTGCCGGTGCCAGCCCCGTAGAATAACTACTGATGCTGGAGTCCTACGTGCTGGGGAGACTTCTAGATGGCGAGAAGACCTCTTGATAGCGAGAAAACATTTTAGAAACAACCGAAACAGATCTGTAGGTGCCAGGAACATCTGTAAATGTTGAAAGACCGCGGAAGTCGTGCAGATGTGAAAGACTGCAGAAGCCATATAGATGACGAGATCTGTAAAAGAAATTTGGATACCGGGAAGTCGTACAAAAGCTTTATGGTGGATAGGAAAACTTGAAGATTTTTAAACGCAGGGAAAGGGCTTTAGAAACATATAGATGAAGGTTTAAAAACTGTAGAGGACCTATAAAATGCCGTGAAAACATTTAAAAAAACCCTACTAAACCAGGAAAAATGTAGAATATATATATATATATATATATATATATATATATATTATATATATATATATATATATATATAATATATATATATTACTGTAAACCGAAGTGCGTTTTAAAAATTAATATGATTTTTGTCAAACACTAGCTATTGTTAGCCTAATCTAGAAATGCCCGCTTTATTTACCAATATTTCAATAAATAAGACAATAGTTTTCTTAATTAATGGTATAAACCTTAGCATTTCAATACCAGTGTTGGTTTAAAAAGAGGCATTGGCAAACACTGGACAAGGAGTTCCAAACTTGGGGTACACATTCCCCCAGGGGTACGTGAGGTATTTGAAGGGAGTACACGAGTGTGCGAATTGTAATTTGATGTTATCATCGATTTTTTTTATTAAAAATCAAAAATTTTTTCAGTTCTTTATATACAAACGTAAAGACTTTCCTTCCATAATGAGAGCATCGATTCCTCGATTTATGTATCAATGTAAATTTCGTGCTAGGCTCTTCTGCTCAGTGTAGCCTAATTAAATCAAACATCCGGGGCTTCGGCTCTGGTGGCTTAATGAGAGACGAGAAAAAGTGCACCGAATATCCTAGACTATAAAATTAAATGTAAAAATTTCACATCTTGTTTGTTTATGCTTGAATTAGCATCTTCATTTTAGAAATGTGTTTGTGTACACTTTTCTTAATATGAAAGTAATAATTGTAATTTTTTTTCGCAAGGGTCTTTATTGTCGTGTTGTATATAATTATTGCAGTAACAATTTATGTGTGAGAATATAAAGCTTTTGTTTAGCAATTTAACTTTTTTTTCTTGTAGGTTCTATATTTCTGCATGGTCTATATGCTCCAAAAAAAATTTGTAGTTTATTT
>NC_069410.1:14613409-14644708 GCF_026875155.1 Cherax quadricarinatus | reverse complement strand
TAAAATTTTTTACAAAACACCAGTGTTGAGAAGTTTTTCAGGCTCCCTGAACTGGTGGGGGGGGGGCAGGGTGTTATGTGTGTAATTACCTCTCTAAGTTTGCTTGGCTTGAACTTCGGTTCTCACTTAAACTTTATGTCGAGTGACAGGAGTTACCTACTGCATATTTTTTTCGAATAAATTTGTTGCGGTTGTTTCTCTCTCCTTATCAAAGTAATATAAACAATTGAGGGATGCAGAAGGAAAAGCACTACGGTGGAACAAGGAATGCTTAACTGGAAGGAAGTTGGGAGTTACGAGAGCTTTATCAAGGTAATACAAACAATTCAAGGATGCAGAGAGTAAATACAGTGATCGTGGAGAGGCACAGAGGGGACGAACATAAGAATTTCTGTAGATTTTCTGGTTGTGTTAGCAGTAGTAGTAGAAAGAAGAGGATTTGTACTAATTTTAAGACATAGTGAAGCTGTCTTCTTTGTGTAATTGCTTTTGAAATGGAGATTAATGATGCTTCAATGCATTTTCATCCCTGGGTGTTTGAGTCGTTAGTCACTAAGGGATCATTGTATCAAGTAGCTACTGGTGTTCCCGTGTTGTATACACGGGGACAGTCGGGTAGATGTGTTCCTACAGATGTGTCCGCAAGTTACTGTTTCCTAAGTTCCTGTGCAGTAAAGAACCAAAACACAGTACCGTGAATGGAACAATATACAAATAATCCGCACAGTGTGACTTTGTAAACAGTCCAGGTCGGACCGAAACGTCCTCATATGCTCCTCTCTCTTATGTGTGGGATATATGTGTTGTATTCCTGTGAGGTCTGGTCTCAGACCGGGCCGGGGGGGTGTTGACCCCCGAAACCCTCTCCAGGTATACTCCAGGTACGGTGTTGTAGACCAGCTGACGACTGCACGTTAATACTCGCCTGGTTTAACATTTTTCCATTTTATTGCAACATTGATAGTGGTGACGTGAAGGTGCTGTTTGATGCTCCTGGTGGTTTGTCGTGTTCTTAGAAAATTGCAACTCTCCTTTTGCAGTTTTGAATGGAGATCGATGGATAATGTAATTTCATGAATATAACTTTTGATAAGGCCGTATTTTTCTAGAAATTCAGGCCCGGTGGCCTGGTGGCTAAAGCTCCCGCTTCACACACGGAGGGCCCGGGTTCGATTCCCGGCGGGTGGAAACATTTCAAACATTTCCTTACACCTGTTGTCCGGGTTAAACCCTAGCAGCAAATAGTACCTGGGTTTTTATTTGACGGGTGGGGGGTCCACCCCGGGGGACAAGTTTAAAAGGAAACCCCCAAGGGAAAAAATTTAAAGACATTTCCCATACGCACGACTTTTTTTGGGGTTTATCCTGGTGGCTAACCCCCCCGGGGTTAAAAATCCAAAACGAAATCTTACTTATTTTTCTTTTACAAATTCCTTTTGCATGCGGGAAAAAAAGGGAAAAGGAAAAAACCTTTTTTTAACCACAGCGTCATAAACCAAAACCATTGGGGCAGGGGGAATCTTTCCAGCTGGTTCGAAAAACAAGAAATGACAAGAATTTTTAGTCTATCTTGAGGACTTTGGGAAAAATTGGGGGATCTACCTCTCGCCCTTTTAGGTAAACCCGGGAAATTGAGGGGTCGATGTTGTCCCCTGGAAAAAACCCAAATCAATTTCAAAGTGGGTACGATCAATAAGCCCTTCGAAATACCTCTCCGGGTTCTCACAAAAAAGCTGAGAAACTGCCGTAAAAGGAAAAACTGCCCTCTAAAGCGATGTTTTCAGTTTTCTAGGGCGATTTTTTAAAAAAACATTTCATACCCCAAGCATTGTCCTCGCGTCCAAAAGTGCACGCAAAAAAAAAAGAGAGAAAATGGGAAAAAGGGGTCGTAAATTTCTTTTTATTTTTTTTTAATCATCGGCCTTTTTCCCACTAACGGGGTGCCCCCAAAAAGAAGAAGCACTTTTACCATCGTTCACCCCCATCTCTGTCTTGCCAGAGGCCTCTACACTATGTTTAAAAGCGGCAACATACCCCAAATCCCTGTTTTTGGGAACGGGGGCACTGTGCTTCCTCCGGGAAACAAGCCCGGGAAAAACCCAAATTTTTCCTCGTCCCCTTTATAAATGTTACCTTGCTTACACCCCACAGCACATAAAGCCCATAAAATCCAACAGGGTTCCCACCACCAAAATAACCGGGAGTTTAAACTCACCCCTCCCATAACATGCTGACCCCTGCACTGGAAGCCCAAAGGGCCCTTCTACACAAAACCCTTTTAAAACCCCTCACCCTCCACCCTTTCCCCCGGGACACCCCAACCCCCCCTTCCTTCCTTCCACAACAATTTATAAAACCCCCGTCATCCTCTCAAAATGTCCGAACCACCTCAAAAACCCCTTTTCCACACCCCCTCTGGATAATATTTTAGAACCTGGCCCCCTTTTTCTAATCTCTAAGCTACTGATTCCCCTCAAATTTATTCCCCTTTTTTACTTTCCCCCAAAAAACACGACATCCCCCTCGCCGGGCCTTCTCCTCGTTCAAAAACTTTTCACCATCCTGCTTCAAAACCATATAAGAGCATTTTTATAATTATACCTCATATATTCCCCTTTTTCCTTCCTGGATAACATTCTTTGTCTCCAAAAACCCCTTCGTGCACCACTCACCTGATAGGTAAGACACATTTTGGCAACTTGGGAAATTTTTTATTATAAAAACGTTTCGCCTAAAACATTAGGCTTTTTCAGCCCAAGTACAAAAAAGTTAAATAGAAGCAGAAGAAATTTGGGAAGACGTTAACCCATCCATCCCCCTTAAAGTTTTGAGGGGGCAGTCCCCAGTCTGGAAGAGAAATTTTTTCCATAGTATAAAAACAAATGGGAAGAAGTGACAAAATGGAGTTTTTTAATAGCCCCAAAGGGAGGTGAACAAGGCCCACTGGGGAGGGGTTTAAGAACTCATATTTTTGAGAGCAGGCCCCTCTCAAATCCGCCCCTCTCACTAGGGAAGTTGTGGGAAGTTGATTGCGGGCTGCCCAAGAAACCCCGTCTTTCGTAGCCCCCAACGGCTGACAATCCACCCCGGAAAACTAAATTTTCCACTTCCTTTTTTTTCAGGGAAAAACCAAAAGAATTTTTGGAACACTGCAGCGGGCCCCTTACGGGCCCATACAAGGCAGGTCCTTTGAAAACCCCCCATGTTTGTAAAAAAACCTTTTTCCCAAAGATACCCGAAACCCCTTAAGCACCAACAAACCCAGCCCTCCCACCAAAATCTGCCCAGCCCTTTTTTTAAAAAGCTACCCGGGGTCTTTTCCCCCCCAACTGAAATCCAGTCTTTTTTTACCAAAAATTTTTTTTGTTATCCTTATCCCTTTCCCTTTTTCCTACGTTCCATTTTAATTTCCTTTTTTTACAAAACCCTTCCAAACTCTTCCCCCAAAACTCTGAAACCCCTCTTCAGAATCCCCCAAAAGCCAGTGTCCCCACAAAAAACAACTGTGACAACCCCCCACTTTGTGTAAAATTTCTTATCTTTTTAAACCCCCCCAATTTTGGGCCAAGCCCCTCCCCTTCACTTCTTTTAAAACCCCCATCTATAAATAAATTAAAAACCAGGGGTTGACATCACACATCCTTGTCAAAGGCCTTTTTTAACGGGGAAATAACCCCCCTCCTCCTACATACTCAAACCTGAGCCTCACTATCCTCGAAAAAACCCTTTTTAAACTGCTTTCAAAAACCCTTACCAAAAATCTACCAATAATCTCCCAATAATCTGCCAAAAATTGTCCCCCTTCCACCCTGTCATACCCTTTTTTTCAAATTTAAAAAATGCAATAAAAACCCTTCTTTTCCATTATTTTTAATACTGTTCACTTATATGGTTCACGAAAAAATTTGGGTCTACACCCCCCAAATCCTTTCAAAACCACCTTTTTTGTTCATCGCGATCCTTTTTTCCTTTCTTATTTAAAAATTTTGGGTTTCACTAAAATATAGTTGTGTGAAATTTTAATGTGTGCGTATGAAAAATATTAAAACGCAATTTTGGCAAGAAATGCACTACCACCAATTTGTGTCTACGGGACCCGAGTAAATCCCCCGGAAATTGGGTTTTATTGAAATGTCTGATGGGGGCTCTAATCTTGTGTTTAGGGTTAAAATCCTTTTTTGTATAATATAATATATAATAATATATATTATATATATTAATATATAAAAAATTTTTAAAATATAAAATATATAATATTAAATATATAATATAATTAAAATATGCGGAATTGCAAGAGACCCGAAATATACACAAACACTGATCTCTGGCTGAAAACTCGAACCTACGAACCTTGGAAAAAGGTACGCATTGCTATCCCATTCCCCCAACTGGCCCAAATCCCGGGGGAGCCAGCTTGCGCAAAGCCCTTTTTGTTTCCAAAGGGCAGCCACCCTTTCCCAGGGGGAAGCTTACACCTTTTCCCTTTCCCCTTTTTTTAAAATCTCAAATTGTTTGCAAACCCCTAAAAGGGTTTTACAAAGATTTTTTAATGTATTTTGGGTTAAAATTTTAATTTTTATCTTTTCAAATAATTTTATATTGTTTAATTTTTCGATAATAGCTAAACGAAATGAAATAAACTTTATTTTAAATTTTTGATTTTTTAATATTTTTTTTAAGCTTATTTGTTGGGTGTTATAAAATGTGCTCATTTAAGGCGGGGATTGCCCAAACTACTGAAATTTTATCGCGGGCGCTCGTTTTTTCTGCCGTTTTTCGGCTGCGGGTTGTCCACTAGCTATCACGGATCGAGGGGGGGGTGTCCTCACCTCTTTGAAGTAGTCATTTCCGCGGAACTCCTTTGCGGGGTTGGAGACAGATTTCTTTTTCCCATTTTTCTTTTTAAATTTCTGAGAACCTTGTTCACAGAAAAAATTGGGAAAAAGACTTAGGGGGATTTCCCGACGTTGTACGGGAGGTTGTTTGTCACAAAAGACACTCTGAGAAATTCTCGGGGTCCTTGGGCTATGGATCGGGCCCCAATTTTTTACGGGTTCCTGGTAATTTTCCACATCCCCTTTTTTACCTTTTCTAAACAAAGATTCAAAATATTATTGGGAGGTTTGTAATTTTTGTGGGGGAAATTTTCCCCTAAAGGCCCTTTAACTTAGTGTCGTTATATTTTTCCCATTTCCTTTTCGTGTCGCAGTCGCTTGATTTGCTTTTGCATTTGGGCTTAAAATTCTTTGTTTTTCAAGCAAACTGTTTCAGGTTGACAGGGGCCCAAGAAGTTAGTTTTTTTTGAGGCCTTTGTAAAAGCCCACTTTTTTAAAAAGTCTTTTTTCGAGCCTTGAGACAAAGCTAACTACTTAAGAGCGCTTACACGCATACCCCACACTTGAAAAAATTTTTGTAAAAACTTTTTAAATTTTAAAAGTACCTGGGGTTTACTTAAAAAAATTTATAATGTGTAGGGTCTTTCAGCACAAAAAATATTGAACTCGAGAGATTGTTTTTAATTTTGATTGCTGAAAAAAAATTTTTAATTTATAAATACCTCTCCCCCAATTTACTATTTAAATTTAAAATTTTTTAAATTTTTAAAATTTCCTTATTTTTAGAAAAACCTACCAGTTGTAATCCAAAAGCATTATTGAACCATACTGAATTTTAATAAAATTTGGGAAAAGGATACTGCCCACTTTTTTAAACGAAAACCCATAACAGGCGGGATGCAAGAAGGGAAACCCTTTTCTGAAATTTTCACGGAGATCTCTAATTTTAAATCCCCTTTTTTTTTTGTAACAAAGGGGGCCCTGCCCGGGGGATGCCTTGACCCAAAGGGTTTTTGGAGAAATTGCCCATTTTTGACATACAATACTTCATGAAAAACCCTTTTTGAGAACTTTCCAATCTGGACTTTGGGGTTTAAAGTCTTGTACAACAAAACCAGGGGAAAGAAATTCCCTGACGGGGTCTCTTAAACCAAGGAAAAGGAAAAAACCTTTTTAAAAAATTTCTACCCTAAGACAACCAACACAAAAAATTCCTATCAAGATTAAAGTTTCCAATAATCACTCCCCGGGAGTAAAATTATTTTTCGTATGATTTTCCCAAAAGGGAAAAAACATTAATTGATACTCTGTTTTTGTCTGAGTTAATCCCTTAAAAAACTTCAACGTTTTGGGCAAGTACCCCAAAAATCTCGGTGTGCCCGTTAACAGGAATTACCCCGCTGAAACGTCAGACCCATTAATTAAAATATTTGTTTCCTGCCCCTCCCAAGTTTCCTGATTATGGTTTCAAAATTCAAAAGCTAGTGCACAGTTAGGAAGTTGCTCAAATTGAAGTTGAAAAAAGGGGCAACAAGAGCAGAAGTGAGCCAATTTCCACCCCTAGTGTACTCATTTCCGCCCCCCCTTCCCTTTTCCCTGCCACTATAGTACAAGTATACGGTCGTAGACACACCTAATACTAGAAACCTTGATAACACCTGTATTTACTTATCCAAGACCAATCTAGAAACACTAAAGACGGCGGGACCAAGGGGTCCGACCAAGGGCCCCCGCCCCAGACATTTTTAATTTCCCTACTCCTCCATTACCCACGGGGCCCTATCTCTCAGGAACATTTGAGGGGTTTTTAACGCCTCATTATTTGAAAGACTGCAAAAAATTGGGGCCCAAAGAGGAAAATTGAACAAAAGAAATTTCCAAAGGAAAATGTTTCGCCTTTAAAAACAACAGCCTGAAAAGAAAACAGGACACTTTTTAATGTGCAGAAAGCGCACCCAAATGGTTCCAAATTTTTTTAAAAGTGACTTAGACACCTTTTTTGTTGTGTTTGAGAACCACTGGGGCAATGAACGGGGCCCACGTAAGCACGGGTCAAAAATTGTTTTCAAAACTCCCTTTGCCGGGAAAGGGAGCTCAAACTTGAAGGGCCTCCCTTTCCATTTGCCAAGTACTTTAGTTAAAACGCTGTAAAAAAAAAACAAACAATTCTAAAAAAGGCCCCTTTAAAAAATTTTTGTTACCTGTAAGTTATCAAAGAGCATTTCGTACTTAAAACCCGACGACAAGATCAAACTTGAGAAAGTTTGCTCGTGAAAAAAAAAAGTTGTTTTTTGAGAGTTTGGACAAGCTGCTAAATGCCCAAACTATGACAGCCTTTTTTCAGTTTTTTAAACAACCGAAGATTTTAAAAAACGGGAATGTCTCCTGCATACAAGAATATCTGATAGATCAAACCCCCTGGGAAAATTCTGGAAACTCCCACCCCTTAGAAAGGAAAATTTATAAAAAATTTTCCACAAACTTGAAACGTACTAAAACACAAAGAAACAAGGTAACTAAAAATTGTCCTAGAAGTTTGGCAACCTAAATCAGTTTGCCTTTGGGCCGCCTGATTTTCCCTTTCCTGTAACTTCTCGTCCCTTTTACCGGGAAAACTCAAAATCCTAAATCTGTCCGGGGCTAGCCCGAAATTGGTATCGAGAAGAAGAAATTTAAAATTGTACCAAATTGTAACAGAAAAGGACATGCAAGAGAGTTTGCTATAAGTTAAAAAAGGATCAGATACAGTCGGCGGCGGGCGCCCCCCTCAAGCGTATCCTAAAACCGCAACAAAGGCACCAAAAGCCTACCCAATTTCCCTCTGACCCCTACTGTTTTAGATAATGTTACTCGGGAAAGATGACTAGCGTCAGAAAGTGTTCTACAAAAAAATTCGTTCACGATGAAATCCTTCCTTTTTTAAGAGAAAAGTAGGTTTTTGACGAATCACATCAAAATGAGTTTAAATTTTCCCCTTTCAGAGACCCGGGGAGTTAAACTCACTTTATTAAGGAAATGTACTGCCCAAACCGACGATAAACCCATTGCAAGATAGATGTATTTTTAAAGCCTAGGAGGGGCTGTTTTAAAAGTCCTCTGCAAAAAAGTTTTTAAATTGAAACCCAAACTATTTTAAATGGTTATATTTTTGTGGGTTTATCCAGTGGGAAATTTTCCCCTCAGGTCAGTGGACTTGTTGATAGGGGAAAGATATCCTTATGCTGGGTTTTGTAAGGAAACCAAAATTTTGATTTTAAATAACCCCGATGAAAAAATTTTGCCATTGAACTTGTAGAGGGAAACCTATTTTTAAATTTTCCCCTCACGCAATTTTCTAGAGCTATGTCCCAAAAAATTTAACAACCATCCTTGTCTCCTGTTTAGTTTTGTTGATACAATTTATTTGGGGTTAAAAAATGTTTTTAGTTGGGCGCTCTGGGGCCCAAAAGGGTCAATTTAAAACTGACCCCCCCGGGCATCAAACTAGTCAAGACACAACGCGTTAAATTTCCCTTTCCCATTTAGGGTTTAATCAGGACATTTTTTTGATCAGTCATTTGGGAAAAACTTTAGAATAAGCATTCAGGAGTGAAGCCAAAAGGAAACCGATAAATTTTTACTATTATAGTAACGTGTAAGGGTGGAGAAAACTACATGTAAGTTGACGCTGATAGTGTTTTTCCCTCACAGTCAAGCATTCCGTAGTGTTTCCAGTTACATTTTTGGAACAAACCATTGATTTTGCTCACCCAAAATCCCAAAGGAGGGCATTTTTGGGGGTCAAAAGACCCCCCGGAAACCCGGAAAAAAAAATTTTACTTGGCCAAAGATGAAGGGAAAAAGTAGCTGATCATGTTCGACGGGTTTCCAGTGGGTGTTTAAGGACAGGAAGCCAGGGGCACCACCCTTTCCCCTGCGCCTCTCATTCCTATCACCCTGCATGGAAACCCTTCCACGTCTTATTAATTTATTGTGTTTTGGGCCCGCCTAGACCAAACAGGAACCCAAAACTTTTTTACTAATTTTGGCGCTGCAACCGCTTCCCGAAGCCCATTCCTATAAAAAAATTAATGCTCGTGCTTGTGAGAGCGTTGATGAAAATTTTTTTCCCCGGGTTTGGGTTGCCCCCGAGAGATACAACAGATCAGGATCTAATTTCACTTCTAAGATCTTTCGAGAAGCATTAAACCCACCTAGGAATAAAAATCTGTACTTTCAACCCCTTTATCAAACCACAATCAACCCAAGGGCCTAGAAGATTTTTTCAGACATGAAGTCCATGATGAGACTTTATTGTGAACATTTTTCTAGAGAACCCGGGAAAAAGGGTATACCCTTTTTTTCTGTTCGCTATGAGAGAAAGGGGAACCCAAAAAAGTCCCCGTGTTTTAGTCCTTTTGAAAATAATATTCCCCGGGCACCAATGCGTGGGCCTCTCGCAGTGTTTTAAAAAACGTTTTGGGCAGGAAAATCAAATTAACCATTAAGTACTTCAAACCCATTTTAAAGCAGCAACATTTACAGCCGCCCAAAAAAGCTACTTTGAAAAACCCAGTTTTACCCAACTAGAAAGAAACCCGCATTATGACAAGCGGGTGCCTTTTTCGTTCCTTTTAAAAAAACAGGGGGAAAAGGGAGGCTCGGAAATTTGTACCAGGTCATGCTTACAACCAGGTATGAAAGGGCCCCTGGGAAATATGAAAAAGCTTGCACGAAAAATTTTTTGGTACGTACGCCTGGGAAAAAAAATCTAATCATGTGTACCAGTTTTAAACCCCCCCTTTAAAGGGAACTCCCCTATCCTCTACCCCACACTTCTAAACTTCCTTTGGACAGAGGAAGAAAACGTCAGTCCCACCTGACACTCTAGAGTTAAAAGAGGTGCGTTTTGAAAAAATTTAGGGGACCCTTAAAAGTCACAAAGAAAAGATTTTCTTAGTAACCTTGGGATAGAAAAAAGCTTTCTTTATTTAAAAAAATGATTTTGCATTTCCCTGAATTGTTCGGTGATGTTCCCCAAACGTTGAACCCCGGGTTTTACATGACATTTTAAAAGGGACAGGGGCCCCTCACCCATTTAAACAAACCCATAAGGATGAGTCCCAAAAAAGCATAAACCAAAAGAGAGAAGAGGTTTGATTTTTTTGTTATCCCCACGGACTTTTTGAACGCTAAAATCCCCTGGGGGGGGACTCCCGTATTTTATGCCTAAACCTGACGGTAGTTTCAGGATGTCACTGAATTCAGGGAAAGGGGAACTCTGTCACCTTTCCTTTATGGTTTTTCCTCAAAATCGGGATTGACGACCTTATTGATCGTGTGCAGGAGCCCCGTTTTTGTCACCGTTTAAAAATCTCTTTTTCGAAAGGGTATTTTCAAGTTCCCCCCCTTTCTGAACGGCACAAGAAAAATTTTTCTTTTTCTGTTCAAGATGGGCTTTTAACTACCTCGCACCCCCCTTTGGCCTATGTAACGCGGCTTTTTCATTCCAAAAGGGATAATGAAAAGAGTTTTACCCACAAATTGGAAGGATAGAAGCCTACCTTGCCCACAATGGGGTAAAGGACGAGTTGGGGAACAGCCCCTTGGGCGCTCTCAAGCAATTTTTTGAGAGACGGGGCGCACTACAACTTTTACTGTCCAAATTTGCCAAATGTATTTTGGTCAAGCCCAAAATTACTTTTTCTAGGGTTTTGTATCGGGCCAAAGGGGAGGGGTTTCTCCTATTGGGCTAAGGTTTGTGCAATTTTTTGAATTTCCAGTGCCACCCGGATAGGGAAAAGGGGTACAAAGATTCCTGGGAAGGCAGGATATTAAACGCAGGGTTTTGTTTCCCAAAAATTTTTTTCAGATTGCAGCTCCTCCCCACGAGCTTACTTTGTACAAAGGGTTTATTCAAACCCGGGCTAAGATTGTTCAACCGTTTTAAAAGGGGAAGCGCTTTTCCCATCCTCTGCTCCTTTTTTGAAAAGTCCTAATTTCAATCTTTCCCCTTTTTTTTACATATAGATGCAGTGGCTATTCAGTGGGTCTGTGCGCCCAAAAAAATCCCAAAACCCCGAAATTCTCCCTCCAAAATGTTACTATTCCCCCCAACTTAAACGACACCAGAAAATTTTTGCCACTATTGAGAAAGAAAGGCCCTAGCTCTTGTGGTGTCCTTGGGAAAATTTTTACGTTTTAAAAAGGGCCCCCCTTCCCCCTTTTAAAAATTAAAGCTTTTTTTAGACCACAATCCACCACTTTATTAAAAACCCAGGGGAAAAAAATAAAAAAGCAAAGGGTCAGAGGTGGGGCCCCCAGAAAACCAACCTTAAATTTTAAAGTATAAAACACATAAGTGGTATTTTTAATGTAATTGCTGACCTCGTCCCCGTCCTTAATAATTATCAGTTAAATTAAAAAAAACGTAATTTTAAAGCCCAAATACGTTTTGGTTTCTTTCTATGTTTAAATTCAGTAAAGTAACTTAATCCCCCCACCCTATAACTAATATACTCAAGTCATGTCAATTATTATATTTATATATTCCAGTAAAGTTTTTGTGAAGGAGGAACCCAAACGAGTGTTGAGTGAGTAGTGTGGTGCGGGGGATTACGCGCGTGGGCGCAAAACTGTCTTGTCGCAGACCCCCCCCCCACACACACCTTAAACTGTTTCATACTCAGATGTTCCCTATGCATCGCATTCCACAAACCCCTACTTAAGATGGAAAAGCAGTCTCCTCTACTATGAAAAGCCTCAAAAAGTGCCCCCCCTTTTTTGCGCTATCCGCCCCTACACTGATGTACTAACCACGAGTATGCAGAAATACGATACTGGTATGCCCTTATTAGGGGAAAAACCTAGTGACGGACGCTGTGAAATTTTTTAGAAGTGCTTGGCACAAGAGACCGGAAATTAAAAATTTATTTTGAAAATTGTATTGGGGTAGATAAAACCCAAAAAAATGTAATAGACATTTTGCAACTCCAATGCGGAAACCCCCCCGGTCCCTGTTGGGGGGGGGGGGGGGGGTTGCAACCCCCCGGGAAAGGGGTTAAAAATGATTAAATTTTGTATAATAAAGTTTATAATTTTCTTTTCATATAAATTTTTTATTGCTATAATTTTCGATAATAGCTAAATCGAAATGTATGACCTTTTTATTTTTATTTGACTGTTTTTTATTGTTAATTTTGCTTTTTTGGGTTTGGAAGTAAAATAAAATGTGCTCAGTTTGGCTTGATTGCCCAAACCAAATGTAATTTTCGCTTGTCGCTCGTTATACTGGGCCCGGGTTCTGAGCTGCAGTTGTCCACGTAACTATCACGTGATCGAGGGGGGGGGTGGGCCCCCACCTCTTGTGAAAATAGTCCGTCTGCTGGAGAAATTTGCTTGGGTGGTTGGGCAGATTGTCTGTTCCCCATTAATTTTTGTTAGTTTTTGTTAAAAAATTGTTCACAAAAAATTGTAAAGAAATTGTGATTTTCGACGTTGTACTGAGGTTTTGTGTCACTTAAAAACTCTGAGTATCTCAGGGCCTTTTGCTTTTTCTTCTGACCAAATTTTTTTAAATGGTTCCCGTGAAATTGGGCACATCAGTTTCCAAACTGAACAAAGATTTAGTATTATTTGGGGGGTTTTTTAACTTTTTGTGGAGGATCTCTGATGGTCCCAAATTTTTTGTCTTATATTTAAAATTTTCCCCGTTCCGATTTGTGTCGCAGTCCCCTTGATATTGCATTGCTATTGGGGGTTTGCATTCTTTGTTGTTAAGCAGACGTTCAGGTTGACAGTCGGGGAAGAAGTTATTTAAATTTTAGGACTTTGTTTAGCACTTGTTTAAGTCCTTATTTTGAGTCTTGAGACAAAAGCTTTAAATAAATTTAAAAAGCGCTTAACAAAGCATACACACACTTGTACATATTTGTAAAAATCTTTTTAAAAATGTTAATGTACCCGACGGTACTTAAAAATTTTAAATTTGGGTTTTCTTTCAGCACAATAATTTTTGAACCGAGGGGATTGATTTTTATTTTTTATTGCTGTAATTAATTTAATTTGGATAATATACCTCCAACAACTTACTACTTAAAAAAATTTATTTAAAATTTTAATTTCTCTAGTTAGTAACCTACCAATTGTAATCCTAAAGCCTTTTTGAACCCCTACTGGGAAATTTTTAAAGGATAATTGGGGAAAAAGGGTACTGACTAAATTTTTACGAAAACCCCGTAACAGGCCTTGGGTGCTAGAAGGGGAGTCCTTTCTATATTCCCCTTGGGGATCTCTAAAAACTTTTTGAAACGCGTTTTTTGTAACATCTAGTAAGGGTGATGCATTTCAGGAGAAAGAGATGAAAAGCTGTAAGCCCTTTCCCCGAAAGCTGGCTGCCTTGGGTCAACGGGCTAGCGCAAGCTGGGCGGGCCCAAAGGGATTGGCCAGTGTGGTGAGAATGGTATAGCACTGCGTGCCTTGTTTCCCAAATTTTGAGCTAATTTTTGCCAGAGAACAGTGTTATATTAAAAATATATATATTATAATATATTAAAAATATAAATATATATAATTTTATAATATAACAATTCGCAAAAAAGGGGGAAAATTTTTTACCAAAAATTGTCCCCTACGTCCACAGCAGGACCCCGAACCCCCTAACTCTGCATCAGATCTACATACTTTGCCACGGACTAGACCCGCGATTAAATATGGGCTGGACGTAGAGAAAAATGTTTGTAAATAATTTCGCCTGTTTTCGAAATTTTTTTAAGCATTTTAAATCTTTCCCAAACCCCTCATTGCAGGGTTCGAAAGAAATAACTTTCAAAAAAGACTTGGTGCCCGGGGGGAAGGGGTAACATCGCTTTGCTTCGGCTAAGCGCCCCTAATTAACGTGGTAAAGAAATGTGGGGCTCGGAAAACAGAGTTACAGGTTCGAGGGCCTCTGTGGACGTAGAGACATGGTTTTTTTTAAAATATATGAAAATAAAATATATGGGAAAAATTAAAAAATAACAGGGAAAAGAGACGACCTCGTGGGGGTGGTGGTGGTGGTGGTGGTGGGGTGGGGGGTGGGTTTGGGGCGATTCCCCCGTTTATCGTCATAAAAACCAATATTTTGGGTCTTAAGAAAAAACCCCCTTAAATTTCCCCTCTGAAATATCATATACAGATCATAGCCTTAAAAAACCTATAATTTTAAAATTAAGTCTGAAAATTTTTATTGATAAAGTGAGAAAATCTGAGGCAAAAAAAGCCAATTAAAAATACTTAATCCCCCCTAAATAAAAGAAAACAACGGTGGGAAAACTTGAAGCCTACCGGAAGAGGATTTTATAGAACCCTAAGAACATAAGAAAATAAGAACGAAGGAACACTGCAGAAGGGGGCCCACTTTCCCATGCGAGGCAGGTCCAATCCCTACCCGGGGGTTTAAGGCCCCCTGCACCCAACCCCAGTCAGGTCCCGGGCACATTGGCTTAAAAGGGGGGAAAAACGCCAAAAACCCACCTGTTTTTTCCCAAGCTTTTTCAGGGCTAACTCCACCCACCCACATCAAATCAAGTATTTATCCAACCTATTTTTAAAGCTACACAACGTTCTGGCCTCTATAACGGTACTTGGGAGTTTGTTTCCACTCATCCACAACTCTATTACCAAACCAGTACTTTCCTATATCCCTCCTGAATCTAAATTTTTTTCCAACTTAAAACCATTGCTGCGAGTCCTGTCTAGGCTAGATATTTTCAGCACACTATTTACATCCCCTTTATTTATTCCTGTCTTCCACTTATAAACCTCAATCATATCCCCCCTAATTCTACGTCTTTCTAGAGAGTGCATTTCAGGGCCCTTAGTCTATCCCATAGGGAAGGTTTCTGATACATGGATCATCTTTGTCATCCTCCTTTGTACTTTTCCAGAGAATTTATATCCATTCTGTAATACGGTGACCAAAACTGTGCAGCATAATCTAAATGAGGCCTAACCAAGGATGTATAGAGTTAAGAACAACCTGAGGACTCCTATTATTTATGCTTCTTTATATGAAGCCAAGGATTCTATTAGCTTTATTTCGAACACTTTTTGCACTTTGTCTTGGTTTCAGATTACTGCTAACCAGAACTCCTAAATCTTTTTCCCCAATCCGTAATATAAGATCTACATTATTTAGTTTATATGTGGCATGGTTATTGTCCTGTCCAACATTTAGAACTTTTCATTTGTCTATATTAAACTGCATCTGCCACTTCTCCGACCACTGCATCAGTCTATTCAAATCTTCCTGGAGTGCTCGAATGTCCTCGTCAGAATGAATTCGACGGCCTATTTTGGTGGGCATCGGCAAACTTGCCGATGTCGCTCTTTATGCCCTCATCTATGTCGTTTATGTAGATTGTGAACAGCAGGGGGCCCAACACTGACCCCTGTGGAAACACCGCCGTGACGCTTCCCCACTCTGATTTCTCCCCATTTATGCAAACTCTCTGCTGCCTATTTGTCAACCACGCCTCTACCAGGAAAAAATTTTCTCCTCCTACTCCATGTGCTTTAATTTTCCTCAATATCTCTATGTGGGACCCTGTAAAAAGCCTTACTGAAGTCCATATACACAATATCATATTCATTACCATGATCTACCTCCTCAAATACCTTAGTGAAAAAATTTAATAAATTCGTAAGGCGGGAACGCCCCTTTGTAAAAACCATCTGAGATTCGTTGATTAATTTATGCTTTTCAAGGTGGCTACGAATTTGCCTCGGCAATTATTGATTCCATAAATTTTCCCACTTTGGAGGTTAGGCTTATTGGTCTATAGTTCGAAGCTAAGGACCTGTCACCTGTTTAAAAATAGGTATCACATTTGCCATTTTCCATTTTATCTGGCACCATGCCAGTTTGTAGTGATATTTGAAAAGATTAGCCAAAGGTGTGCTAAGCTCCTCTTTACATTCCTTTAGAACCCCTTTTGCATACAGTTCATCAGGGCCTGGGGATTTGTTAGGTTTTAATTTATCTATTTGCCTAAGGCCCATGTCACTTGTGACCCTAATGGTGCACAGTTTATTATCGTCCAGTTCTACATAATTTATCATTACTGGAATATCGCTGGTATCCTCCTGTGTAAAAACTGAGAGGAAGTATGTGTTAAAAATTATACACATTTCCTTATCACTGTCAGTGAGCTGACCCGAGGAACTTTTGAGTGGGCCTATCTTGTCCCTGATCTTACTTCTGTATACCTGAAAGAATCCTTTTGGGTTAGTCTTCGATTCTCTTGCAACTTTTACCTCATAATCTCTTTTTGCTTTTCTAATTCCCTTTTTTATTTCTCTCTTTAACTGAATATATCGATTTCTTAATTGCCCCTCTCCTCTTTTGATTTGCCTATATATGCCTCTCTTTTGACCAATCAGATATTTTAATCTATTGTTCATCCATTTAGGATCATTTTGTTTGATCTGATTTCCCTATTTGGAACATAATTTGACTGAGCAGCTAGAACTATGCCCTGGAAAGCATCATATCGGCAACCATCACCACCTACCTGACCCCTAGTCAGGTCATTCCAGTTCAGCCCACCTAAGTAATTTTTCAGTCCTATGAAATCAGCCAAGCGAAAGTCAGGACGGAGACTTGATTGCCATTATTAGGGAATTCCATGATATGTTAAAACTGAGTGATTTGTGATCACTCCCCCAAGCTCATCATTAACCTCAAGATTATTAATTAGTGTTTCCCTACTGGCAAGAACCAAGTCAAGGAGGCTATTTCCCCTAGTTGGCTCTGTCACAAACTGTTTTAAAAAACAATCCTGGATCGTATCAAGAAAGTCACCCGACTCTAAATTCCTGTCAAATTGCTCCAGTCAATCTGTCTATAGTTGAAATCTCCCATTAGCACAACATTTTCGTATGTAATGCCTTACGAATTTCGTCCCATAGAAGTTTACTGCACTCCCTATCAAGATTTGGGGCCCTGAAATCACACCCAAAATTAGTTTTTTCTCGGCCTCGAGAAGCTGTAACCAAACAGATTCAGTGGCTGACGCTTCTAATTTAATATCTTGTCTAACACAACAATTAAATTGTCTCTGACATACATCGCTACTCCACCACCTTTCCTGTTGACCCTGTCAGTGTGGAATAATTTATAGCCTTGTATGTGACATTCAGAGGGCATCTCTCTATCTTTCAGATTGAGCCAGGTCTCTGTTATAGCAATAATATCTATGTTTCCTGCACTTGCAATTAATCTTAGCTCATCTATCTTATTTCTAACACTCCTGCTATTAGTATAGTAAACCTAAGGGAGCTAGTCCCTTGCTGCCCTCTGCTGTCCCCCTTTGTTTGCTGACCTGTTCTATTGTCTTTATTTATACCTTCATGCTGAATGCCTTTTATACATTTACTGTTTCCAACCCTAGTGTTGCAACCTGCTTGTTTCCCACACACACCCATACCTCTATCTTCCATCAGTTTAAAATCATAGGCATTTCACCAATGGCCTTCTCAATCGAGTCTGCAAGTGCTACCACCCCTGCCCCAGAGAGATGAACCCCATCCCTTGCATACATATCATGTTTGCCATAAAAGTTGTTCCAGTTGTCAATGAATGGGATTGCAAGTTCCTTGCAGTATCTGTCTAGCCATCAATTTACACCAATTGCCCTAGACAACCATTCATTTCCTACTCCCCTTCTAGGCAAGATGCTACATATGATTGGGATCCCTCCCTTAGACTTAATGAAATCTATAGCTGACCTGTACTTATCTAGCAGCTCTTCTCTCCTACCCTTCCCAATATCATTTCCACCAGCACTGAGACAGATAATGAGCTCAGAATCACACTATTTAAGCTTTAGCTATGCTAGTACAGTGTCAGATCTGCATCTACACAGACTAAACTTACTGACCACTGTCCTCTATGTAAGATACATAAGCCATTAAAGGCACTCAAATAAGGTATACCTGGAGTATACCTGGTATGCTCGAGTTTTTTTAACATGACTTAGTGGGAAGGAATATCCCGCATATTTTACATTTAAAACTGGTATACTCACTAAAACATCAATAACACTTTCAATTTTTTGAGTAGGATGAACAGAATGCGTTGGTAACTATTTTTTTTACTGTACCTGAAGTGTTTATGATATAAATTCTTAAAACCTTAAGGGTTACTGGACCATCCCTTAAAAAGTGGTCAATTAACAAGAATTTTCTCTTATACATTTAAAGATATATTTTTTCATTTATGTTAATATAAAAATTATTTAGTTAATATGTGGCATGGTTTTTGCAGTCATATGTTCCGGGAGTTTAAATCAAGACAGGTAATAGGCTATTAAATAAGGCTTTCCATTAGTTATCAAACACATTTCAAGACTCGTGGCTTGAAGCGAGTGTCTCAGTACTCAACCTCGTAAGTCACCAGGTCCTAGTGTAAATTAATGCTTCTCATTCTATATCCCAGGCTAATTTCAATATAGTCATTATTGGTTCACTGCTAATATATTTACTGTCGATACTGGATCCGTCTTAGGGTCATTTGTGTTGAATTACTGAGGTCAGGTGCGTAAATAGGTCTAAATTTTAATTAGATCGTGGTCTGAGTTTAATATTTTCGACACCGTTATGTTCTGTGCCAGATCATCAAATTTACGTATTAGTTATATATTGGTTAAAGGTGATTTTCCAAATAGGTTGGTTCTATTTCCTGCTGGTTTGTGGGAAATTGCTCAGTGCTGAGGTGATGCTTCGATACTGCGATTTTTGTACAAACCAGTGAAAAAATTCCACACCAAAAAGTGTCATCAAAACATACTGGTATTACACATGTATCTTATTTATGTTATATGCGACTGTTAACTAGTAATACTAAATGCTGGCTGCGACTTTCTTTTTTATTACAGACTTTTACTGCATTCTTTTAATTTAGGTAGAGGGACACACATCCAACTAATGAGACATTTTACCGTGGCAACATTATTATATTTGTTAATGTAAGGCGTCTTAAATCGAAACCACAAAGCAATATGACGTTTGTGGCCAGGTTTATGACTCACTGAGGCAGCGACTTTGAACAGCTGCCTCTTCATTCGTACATGAGCGTTGATCAAATTGTTGTATTCCGTTCTCACTGCCAGCACTTCGACTACCTCCTGGGGTGTTAATCAGCTCAGTGCAAGCGAGACTGTGAGACGGACCGAGCCCATCCTTGTGGTCTGTTCTGGTCTCATCTGGTACGGCTACTACCAAGATATTTACAATATGGCAAAGTAACTTTTAGTACGAGCCTCGTGAAGGCTCATGACACTACTTTTAATTACGTAAGATATATTGCTGCAATTACTGATACAAAATAGGATGCTATGTCATTTGTGTTTGTCTCGGGAATATTTTGCTGGTGGTAGTATCATGGTGAAGATAGGAGAGTGGACATAAATATTGCGAGGAAAATTAGAAGGAAAAAGAGGAAGAGGTAAGTTTTGAGATTGAAGTGGGGAGAAGTAAGCAGAGGGAGGAGGAGATGAGAGTAATGATGATGAGGAAGTGAAAAACTGAAAGGGGGGGGGGGGAGTAACGGGTGGGGACGTGATGCCCGGGGAAGGGGAGGAGAAGGTTAATGAACGTGGAGGTGATGGAAGGAGAGTGGAAAATGGGAATGGATGGGGAGGTACGGTTGAATGAGAGGTGGAAGATGTGGAAGGGTGAAATGTCATGGAGAGTAAACAGAGGTGAGATGTAAAGGGTTAGATATGGATAAGTTAGATTAGAAGGAGATACGGAAGGGTGAGAAGTAAAAGGGGTGAAAGGTACAAGGTTGAGATGTGCAATGGCAAAATGTGGAGAGGTGAGAAGTGAAGTTGTTGAGGGGTGAAGTGTTCAGGGGAAAGAGAGATGCAAGTGGGTGAAATGCGCAGGGAAGAAAATGTGATTGAGTCAGAGAAATGGGGGAACTAAAATTATGGAGTACTCTGAGACATGTAAATTGATAGGAGGTGGATGGGCGAGTGATACAGAGGGAACGAGGTGATATGCACCCATTGTAGGAGACGTAGGACACGAAGAGAGAACAAGAAAGGAGGTGAGAGAGAACTCAAGGTGGTGTCAAACCGAGGTGGAGAAGGAAGTGGGGTGAGAGGGACACCAGGGGGGAGCAGTGTGAGTCACAACTTTACGAACCTCTGACGCAGACTAGGTGGAGAAATATTACACATGAGACTTATTATACTGGGAGAGTAGTATGTGTGATTGTCAGGGTTTAAATGAGGGTGGGCAAAGTATGTCCCCCCCCCCTACACTAGTGGTGGCTTAACCACTAGATGTAACACTGGCAAGCCGGTTGTTGTCCCAGCACCGGCAAGATAGTGGTTGCTCATTATTCAGCACTAGTACAACAGTGGTTGGTCACCCAGCACTGGCATACAGTGGTTGTTCATCCAGCACTGGTACTATAGTGGTTGTTCATCCAGAACTGATACTATAGTTGCTGTTCGTCCAGCACTGGTACTATAGTGGTTGCTCATCCAGCACAGGTACTACAAGCATTGTTCATCCAGCACTGACACCATAGTGACTGTTTATCAGCACGGTACAAAAATGGAACCATAAGGTAAGACGGAAAGTAAAGTAGGATAAAGAAGGGAAAAAAAATGAAGGTAGGGAGGATAAACAAAGGGGGAATGGGAAAGGGGGGAGGATAAACAGGAAGGGAAAGGAAAGGTAGGGAGGATAAACAAGAAAGGGAAAGGAAGGTAGGGAGGATAAACATGGAAAAATGGAAGGGAGGGGGAAAACAAGGGGAAAGGAAGGAAGGTAGGGAGATAAACATGGAAGGAATGGAAAGGGAGGGAGAAAACAAGGGGGGAAACACGGGGGGGAAGATGAAAAGGACATGAGAGGAGATGGGAAAAAATGTCAGGTTAAAAAAACATAAAAAAGAAAAAATTTGTTGAGAGCACAGATCATGTTCACTTTTACCTTCACCTCACTTTCACCCACGGACTCTTACTGTTTACTCTCACAGTTACTTTCGTTTCCCCTCACAGTTGTCTTACTGTTCACTCTCACAGTTGACTCTTACTGTTCACTCTCACAGTTGATCTTTCTGTTCACTTCCAGTTGACCTTACTGTTCACTCCACAGTTACTTTCTGTTTTAACTCCACGTTGACCTTTCGTTCACTTCACAGTTGACTCTTTATTTCACTCTCACAGTTTTATCTCACTGTTCACTTCACAGTTGACTCTTACTGTTCACTCTCACTTTACTCTCACTGTTTACTTCACAGTAACTCTTACTGTTCACTTCACATTTTGACTCCTACTGTTCACTTCACATGCTCTCACTGTTCACTCTCACATTACTCTTACTGTTCACTCTTACCACCCTCTACACCTTCCCGTTCACCCTGGAAATTTTTGTTCATTTCCGGTCTTTACCCTTCCACTGCCTTGTTCCCCTTCACTCTGGCTTCCCCTTCACTCTGCCTTGTGCCCTTACTCTGCCTTGTGCCCTCCTCTGTCTGTTCCCTTTCACTCTGCCTTGTTGCCCTTCACTCGGGCTTCCTTCACCTGCCTTGTTCCCCTTCACTTGCCTGTGCCCTTCACCTGCTTGTTCCCCTTTCCCACTCTGCCTTGTGCCCTTCACTCTGCTTGTTCCCCTTCACTCTGGCTTACCCTCACTGCCTTTTTGCCTTTCACTCTGTCTTGTTGCCTTCACTCTGCTTGTGCCCTTCACTTGGCTTCCCTTCACTCTGCCTTTTTTACCCTCATTTGGGTTTTTAACGTTACATCAGAGGTGGCCAGTAAAGTGAGTGAGGAAATTCGAGGTTATTAACCATGCTTAGTGTGCATCACTCTCTCTACTCTCTCCCTTTCCTCTCTTCTCTCTCTCTCTCTCTCTCTCTCCTTCTCTTTTCCTCTCTCTCTCTCCTCTCTCTCTTCCCCCTTTTACTCCCTACACTCCCTTTCCCTGATAGTGTTTACCTCCCCTGTAAAAAGGCTGTAAATCACCATTCTGTAAGGTGTACAAAGTTCACTGTTATATAGTGCAAACAACACTCACTATACTGTATTGTGATACAACACTCTACTGTATGGTGTTACAACACTCACTATACTGTATGGTACCAGAATATTATATTTTATGATGTTACACCTTTATTACACTGCATGGTATCACAACACTACACTGTATAGTACCAGAACACTACACTGTATAGTGCCACAACACACACTGTATAGTGCCACAACATAACACTGTATAGTGTCACAACACTACCCTGTATAGTGCCACAACACTACACTATTTTAGTGCCACAAAACTACCCTGTATAGTGCCACAACACTATACTATATAGTGCCAGAACACTACACAGTAAGGTGCCACAACACTTCACTGCATAGTGCCACAACACTACACTGCATAGTGCCACAACACTACACAAAAATAGTGCCACAACACTACACTGTATAATGCCACAACACTAATCGTATAAATGCCACACACTACACGTATAGTGCCACAACACTACACAGTAAGGTGCCACAACACTACACTGTATAGTGCCACAACACTACACAGTAAGGTGCCACACACTACATGTATAGTTGCACAACACTACACTGTATAGTGCCACAACATTACACAGTAAGGTGCCACAACCACTACACAGTAAGGTTTCCACAACACTACACTGTAATATTGCCACAGCACTACACTGTATAGTGCCACAACACTACACTGTATAGCGCCAAACACTACATTGTATAGTGCCACAACACTACACTATTAGGGGGCCACAACACCCACATATATAGTGCCACAACATACACTGTATAGTGGGCCCCAACACTAAAACTGTATAGTGCCACAACATTACACTGTATAGTGCCACAACACACAACGTATAGTGCCACAACACTACACTATATAGTACCACAACACTACACTTATAGTGCCCCCAACACTACATGTATAGTGCCACAAACACTACACTATATAGTGTCACAACTTACACTTATAGGAAACAACATACACTGTATTTGTGCCACAACACTACACTGTATAGTGCCCCAACATACACTGTATAGTGCCACAACACTACACTGTATAGTGCCACACACTACACTGTATAGTGGGCCCAAACACTACACTGTATAGTGCCACCACACTACACTGTATAGTGGCAACAACATTACACTGTAAAGTGCCACAACACTGCACTGTATAGTTCACAACACTACCCTGTATAGTGCCACAACCCCTATACTATAAAAGTGCCCACAAACCCCTACACAGTGAGGTGCCACAACACTACACTGGGATAGTGCCACAACACTACACTGCCTAGTGGGCCCAAACCTACACGTATAGTGCCACAACACCCACACGTATAATGCCACAACACTACATCGGGAAGTTCCACAACACTACACTGTATAGTGCCACAACACTACACAGTAAGGTGCCACAACCTACACTGTATAGTGCCACAACACTACACAGTAAGGTGCCACAACACTACACTGTATAGTGCCACAACACTACACTGTATAGCCACAACACTACACAGTAGGTGCCACAACACTACTCAGTAAGGGCCACAACATACACTGTATAGTGCCACAGCCTACATGTATAGTGCCACAACACTACACTGTATAGTGCCACAACACTACACTGTATAGTGCCCCAACACTACACTGTATAGTGCCACAAAAACTACACTATATAGTGCCACAACACTACACTATATAGTGCCACAACACTACATTGTATAGTGCCACAACACTAAATGTATAGTGCCACAACACTACACTAAATAGTGCCACAACACTAAACTGTATTTGTGCCACAACACTACACTATATATGCCACAAAAACTACACTATACAGTGCCACAACACTAAAACTGTATAGTGCCACAACACTACACCGTAAGGGGCCACAACACGTCAATATATAGTACCACAACACTACACTGTATAGTGCCACAACACTACACTGTATAGTGCCCCAACACTACACTATATATTACCACAACACTACACTGTATAGTGTCCCCACCATACACTGTATAGTGCCACAACACTGCACTATATATTACCACAACACTACCCTATATAGTGCCACAACACTACACTGTATAGTGCCACAACACTACACTGTATAGTACCACAACACTACCCTATATAGTGCCACAAAACTACACTGTATAGTGCCACAACACTACACTGTATAGTGCCACAACACTACACTGTATAGTGCCACAACACTACACTGTATAGTGCCACAACACTACACTGTAAAGTGCCACAACACTCCACTATATAGTACCACAACACTACACATATGGTGCCAAAACACTACGCTTTTATAGTGCCACAACACTACACTATATAGTGCCACAACACTACACTGTATAGTGCCACAACACTAAACATATAGTGCCACAACACTACACTGTATAGTGCCACAACACTACACATATAGTGCCACAACACTACACTATATAGTGCCTCCAACACTACACTGTATAGTGCCACAACACTGCACAGTAAGGTGCCACAACACTACACTATTAGTACCACAACACTACACGTATAGTGCCACAAACTACACTGTATGTGCCAACAACACTACACTATATAGTGCCACAACACTACCCTATATTGTGCCCCCAACACTACACTATATAGTGCCACAACACTACACTGTATAGTGCCACAACACTACACTGTATAGTGCCACAACACAAAACTATATATTACCACAACTACACTGTATTTGTACCACAACACTACAAATGTATAGTCCACAATACACCACTTATAGTGCCACAATACTACACTGTATGGGACCACAACACTACACGTATAGTGCCACAACATACACTGTATAGTGCCACAATACTTCACTGCATATGTGTCACAACACTACACTTTAAAAGTACCACAACACTACACTGTATAGGGCCACAACACGACACTATATAGTGCCACAACACTACCCTTATAGTGCCACAACACCTACACCTATATAGTGCCACAACACTACACTGTATAGTGCCACAACACTACACTATATAGTGCCACAACACTACACTATATAGTGCCACAACCCCTTTCACTATATAGTGGGCCCCAACACTACACTGTATAGTGCCACAACACTACACCGTAAGGTGTCACAACACTACACTATATAGTGCCACAACACTACACTGTATAGTGCCACAACACTACACTGTATAGTGCCACAACACTACACTATATAACCACAACACTACACTGTATAGTGCCCAACACTACACTAATAGTGCCCACAACAACACTATATAGTGCCCAAACACTACACTTATAGTACCACAACCCCTACACTGTATAGTTGCCACAACACACACCGTAAGGTGCCACAACACTACACTGTATAGTGCCAAACAACATGATAGTGCCACAAACACTACACTGTATAGTGCCACAACACTACACTGTATAGTGTTTCCCTCTTTACTCTAATAAATTTAATTGCTTTTTGGTCGAACTTTTTTGATAGAATTTAACGTCAATATGCCGCCTTCCTGTTGCTGGGAATACTGTTGCCAACGGACGTTTCACGTTCCTGTTTGTTACTGAGTTCATGTTCCTGTTGTTAACCGACGTTTATGTTCCTGTTGGTTGCTGTCGTTCTTTTTCCTGTTTATTACTGACGCTCATGTTCCTGTTTGTTTACTGACGTTCATGTTCCTGTTTAGTTACCGACGTTCATGTTCCCTTTGGTAGCTGACTTTTATGTTCCTGTTGGTAACTGACTTTCAGTTCCTGTTGTTAAGATAAGATTTCGTTCGGATTTTTAACCCCGGAGGGTTAGCCACCCAGGATAACCCAAGAAAAGTCAGTGCGTCATCGAGGACTGTCTAACTTATTTCCATTGGGGTCCTTAATCTTGTCCCCCAGGATGCGACCCACACCAGTCGACTAACACCCAGGTACCTATTTGCTGCTAGGTGAACAGGACAACAGGTGTAAGGAAACGTGTCGAAATGTTTCCACCCGCCGGGAATCGAACCCGGGCCCTCCGTGTGTGAAGCGGGAGCTTTAGCCACCAGGCCACCGTTCCTGTTCCTGTTCCTGTTGGTAACTGACGTTCATGTTCCTGTTGTTACTGACGTTCATGTTCCCTTTGGTAGCGGACTTTCATGTTCCTGTTGTTAACTGATGTTCCTGTTCCTGTTGGTAACTGACTTTCATGTTCCTGTTGGTAACTGACGTTCCTGTTCCTGTTGGTAGCTGACTTTCATGTTCCTGTTGTTAACTGACGTTCATGTTCCTGTTGTTACTGACGTTCATGTTCCTGTTGGTAACTGACGTTCCTGGTCCTGTTGGTAACTGACGTTCATGTTCCTGTTGTTACTGACGTTCATGTTCCTGTTGTTAACTGACGTTCATGTTCCTGTTGGTAACTGACGTTCATGTTTCCGTTGGAGGTTCGTTCTGTATCATGTTGAAAAGTGACGTTGAGGTTCTTGTTGCTAACAGTAAGCTTGACGTTGCTAAGTAACATTGAGATTGACGTGTGGATGAGGCACTCTGAGTGTAGTAGTCACAGTTTATTGATAGATGGCATCAATGCCACCCCTGCCACCCGTGGCACCCCTGCCACTCCCACTTAGCTGTAAATTGAGTCTTCGCCCTCCCCAGTGATTGTCACTGCCCGGTCACGGCACTGTGACCCGTGAATGTGATTTCCGCGTGACGTCGTGATAGTGGTGTTATGTAACGCAACTCACTGTGATAATGGGGTGAGAGTGGTGTTATGTGACACAACACTGTTACGGGGTGACAGTGGTGTTATGTAACACAACACTGTTACGGGGTGACAGTGGTTTTACGTGAGCAGGGCCGGATTAAGGCACAGACTTTAGGGGCGGCAGCCCAGGGGCCTCTGACAATTGATAAAGTGCCAGATATTAAGTGAAAAAGTGTTCACGGTTACTGCTGTAATTTTATAATTATAGTATAATTATAGTATATTTATAATTATAATTATATTATGCTATTATTTCATGTATGCGATGAACTGTTAATTCTTGTGATTATTTTCTCTCCTTTTGAAATACCACTGGGGACCTCAGAGTACCTGTAGCCCAGGGGCCAACACAACCTTAATCCGGCTTTGTATGTGACGCAGCACACTGTGTTATGGTGTGACAGTATTGATATGTGACGCATGTTTCAAATTTAGGTTGGATAAATATATGAGTGGGAGGGGTTAGATTTGAGTGGGACTTGCAAATGAGTGGATAGTTATCAGAGATTATTTCTTGGGAGCATTGAAAATTGGGTTGGGCAAATGTTTTGTTAGTGGGATGAATTGTAAAGGACCTGCCTAGTATGGGCCAACAGGCCTGCTGCATTGCTACTCCTTTCTTATGTTCTTATATTCTTATCATACTGTGTTATGTCGTTAAAGTGGTGTTATGTGACGCAGCACAATGTGTTATGTCGTTATAGTGGTGTTATGTGACGCAACACAATGTGTTATGTCGTTAAAGTGGTGTTATGTGACGCATCACATAACATCACTATAATTAATGTTGTACTCACATGGTTTGTCTGGTGAAACACTGGGAGTGCGGTGTTATCAGTTTTATGTTCGATATCAGTTATTATATCTCAGTTACCCAAGAAACCATCACAGAACACCAGTTATTATACCTCAGTTACCCAAGAAACCATCACAGAACACCAGTTACTATACCTCAGTTACCCAAGAAACCATCACAGAACACCAGTTATTATACCTCAGTTACCCAAGAAACCATCATAGAACACTAGTTATTATACCTCAGTTACCCAAGAAACCATCACAGAACACCAGTTTACTATACCTCAGTTACCCAAGAAACCATCATAGAACACCAGTTATTATATCTCAGTTACCCAAGAAACCATCTTAAAACACTTCAGTTACCCATGAAAAAGTTCGACATACGATGGCAATATTAACTAATGCTTTTAGTGAGTGGTATGAGTGGTGTGGAGGGAAAGTGAGTGGTGTGGAGGCAGACTCAGTGGTTTACAGGCACAATAAGTGAGTTTACATTTCCCCCTTGTTAAGCGTAGGTTTAGAAACTAGACCCACGAGGGAATGGCTCAGACATTTTCACTAGTGTCAGTTTATAACGTTCACTGAAACAACAGCTATTCCTACAAAAGTCTCACCCAAGCAAAATATAGAACTTGAGTCAACTTTCAACCAGCTAAAAATATAACTGCAGTACTTTGTGTGTTAGTTGACTATAAATCAGGTCAGTCATGTTGAAGGTATTAGTAACACACAGGTCAGCCATGTTGAAGGTGTTAGTGGCACACAAGTCATTCACGTTGAAGGTGTTAGTATCTCACAGGTCACTACGTTGAAGGTTTTAAAAAGTAACACACAGGTCAACCATATTGAAGGTGTTAGTAACACACAGGTCAACAATGTTGAAGGTGTTAGTGAAGATCTCTAATCTTAATCCTAATTATGTCTTATCCATTTGGAAAAACAGCAATAATCCTTGATTGAGAAATGTTTTTTCAAAGAGTTGACAATGAAAACAATGTTTGGGGTTCCAAAGTGAGTAGAGAATTTCTCACATTTCATTAAAATTAAAATAAATATGAACATTTATATATAAACTGAGTCAACGTGAAGGCTGACATAATACATAGTTCACCGTAGTCTTTATAAATATGAAAATGGTGGACAGTTCCGACAAGCAGATGAGCGAAATATACGTGAAATAAAGTTTGTCCTACACAATAGGCTTCCTTAGCCTAATACAGAGGTGACTAAATATGGACACAGTAGAAACAGTGGCGAAGAAAGGATGATGTGATCAGTCCAGGAACCTTGAAGAAGTATATTTCAAGGTGGTCAGTCCCTCAGCCTACAGAAGAGTTAAGCTCAATAGTCTGGAACAATATACAACTGAAGCATGAGGGCTGAACATTATATACTGTCAGATGTAGGCACGGGAAAATCTCGATGTTCCAGGCTATGGAACTGAGCACATTTCCAGGCTGAAGGACTGACCTGACCACCTCGAAATGTACTTCTTCAAGGTTGCTGGACTGGTCACATCATTCTTTCTTCGTCACTGGCACTGGTTACAGGCACTGGACAGGCACCTAAAGTCAGTACTTGATCAACCGGGCTGTGGTTCGTACGTCAACTTGTGTGCTGCCAGCAGTAACAACCTGGTTGATCAGACCCTGATCCACCATGAGGCCTGGTCTCAGACCGGGCCGCGGGGGCGTTGACCCCCGAAACCCTCTCCAGATAAACTCCAGGTAAACTGTGTCCATATTTAGTCACCTCTGTATTCTACTGAAGAATTCTACTGTGTAGGCGAAGCGTTTCATAATAAAAATACCTAACTGTTGCACGTGTCTTACTGTAGTAACTATGATGTGTGTTGTGTAAGATGGCGGCGTTGTGTTGTCTTGTTGTGTTGTGTAAGATGGTGGCGTTGTGTTGTCTTGTTGTGTTGTGTAAGATGGCGGCGTTGTGTTGTCTTGTTGTGTTGTGTAAGATGGTGGCGTTGTGTTGTCTTGTTGTGTTGTGTAAGATGGTGGCGTTGTGTTGTCTTGTTGTGTAAGATGGCGGCGTTGTGTTGTCTTGTTGTGTTGTGTAAGATGGCGGCGTTGTGTTGTCTTGTTGTGTTGTGTAAGATGGTGGCGTTGTGTTGTCTTGTTGTGTTGTGTAAGATGGTGGCGTTGTGTTGTCTTGTTGTGTTGTGTAAGATGGCGGCGTTGTGTTGTCTTGTTGTGTTGTGTAAGATGGCGGCGTTGTGTTGTCTTGTTGTGTTGTGTAAGATGGTGGCGTTGTGTTGTCTTGTTGTGTTGTGTAAGATGGTGGCGTTGTGTTGTCTTGTTGTGTTGTGTAAAAATGGCGGCGTTGTGTTGTCTTGTTGTGTTGTGTAAGATGGCGGCGTTGTGTTGTCTTGTTGTGTTGTGTAAGATGGTGGCGTTGTGTTGTCTTGTTGTGTTGTGTAAGATGGTGGCGTTGTGTTGTCTTGTTGTGTTGTGTTGTCTTGTTGTGTTGTGTAAGATGGTGGCGTTGTGTTGTCTTGTTGTGTTGTGTAAGATGGTGGCGTTGTGTTGTCTTGTTGTGTTGTGTAATATGGCGGCGTTGTGTTGTCTTGTTGTGTAAGATGGTGGCGTTGTGTTGTCTTGTGTTGTGTAAGATGGTGGCGTTGTGTTGTCTTGTTGTGTAAGATGGTGGCGTTGTGTTGTCTTGTTGTGTTGTGTTGTCTTGTGTAAGATGGCGGCGTTGTGTTGTCTTGTTGTGTTGTGTAATATGGCGGCGTTGTGTCGTCTTGTTGTGTTGTGTAAGATAGTGGCGTTGTGTTGTCTTGTTGTGTTGTGTTGTCTTGTTTTGTTGTGTAAGATGGCGGCGTTGTGTTGTCTTGTTGTGTTGTCTTGTTGTGTTGTGTAAGATAGTGGCGTTGTGTTGTTGTGTTTTGTTGTGTAAGATAGTGGCGTTGTGTTGTCTTGTCTTATTGTGTTGTGTAAGATGGCGGCATTGTGTTGTCTTGTTTTGTTGTGTAAGATAGTGGCGTTGTGTTGTTGTGTTGTGTTGTGTAAGATGGCGGCGTTGTGTTGTCTTGTTTTGTTGTGTAAGATAGTGGCGTTGTGTTGTCTTATTGTGTTGTCTTGTCTTATTGTTTGTGTAAGATGGTGGCGTTGTGTTGTCTTGTCTTATTGTGTTGTGTAAGATGGTGGCTTTGTGTTGTCTTGTTTTGTTGTGTAAGATGGTGGCGTTTTGTTGTCTTGTTGTGTTGTGTAAGATGGGGGGCGTTATGTTGTTGTGTTGTGTAAGATGGCGGCGTTGTGTTGTTGTGTTGTGTAAGATGGCGGCGTTGTGTTGTTGTGTTGTGTAAGATGGCGGCGTTGTGTTGTCCTTGTTGTGTTGTGTAAGATGGTGGCGTTGTGTTGTCTTGTTTTGTTGTGTAAGATGGTGGCGTTGTGTTGTGTAAGATAGCGGCGTTGTGTTGTCTTGTTTTGTTGTGTAAGATGGTGGCGTTGTGTTGTCTTGTTTTGTTGTGTAAGATGGTGGCGTTGTGTTGTCTTGTTTTGTTGTGTAAGATGGTGGCGTTGTGTTGTTGTGTTGTGTAAGATGGTGGCGTTGTGTTGTCTTGTTTTTGTTGTGTAAGATGGTGGCGTTGTGTTGTCTTGTTGTGTTGTATAAGATGGTGGCGTTGTGTTGTTGTGTTGTGTAAGATGGCGGCGTTGTGTTGTTGTGTTGTGTAAGATGGCGGCGTTGTGTTGTTGTGTTGTGTAAGATGGCGGCGTTGTGTTGTTCTCACCAGTGTTCTGTGTAGCTGTAACTTGGTGGGTAAATAAAGTGGCTTGACGTTGGTGCTATCATCTGCAGATAACCGTATAAAAACAAATTTGTGATATAGTATAAACCAAATTTAATATGT
>NC_069410.1:14492081-14612909 GCF_026875155.1 Cherax quadricarinatus | reverse complement strand
GTATAAAAAAATGTGCTCAGTTGGGCTTGATTGTCAAACTACTGTTTTTATCGCTTGTCGCTCGTTATCTCCCGGGGCTTTGGCTGCAGTTTCCACGTAGCTATCACTGTCGGGGGGGGGGGTGCCCTCACCCTTTTGTGAAGTGTCTCTGCTGGAGATCGCTTGTTGGTTGGACAGATTGTCTGTCTCTTATTCTTGTTAGTTTGTAGAACTTTGTTCACAGAACATTGTAAAGACTTAGTGATTTTCGACGTTGTACTGAGGTTGTGTCTCAATAGACTCTCTAAAGTATCTCAGGTCCTTAGCTATAGCTTCTGACCTAATTTTGTACTGGTTCCTGTGTATTGTCACAGTCACAGTTTTACCTATGCTGAACAAAGATTCAGTATTATGGGAGGTTTGTAACTTTTGTGGAGGATCTGCTGATGGTCCCTACTTAGTGTCGTTATATTATTTCCCAGTTCCTGATTCTGTGTCGCAGTCGCTTGATATTGCATTGCTATTGGGCTTAGCATTCTTTGTTGTTCAAGCAGACTGTTCAGGTTGACAGTCGGTCAAGAAGTTAGTTTATTTGAGGACTTTGTCAGTCACTTGTTTAAGTCTTATTCGAGTCTTGAGACATAGCTAACTACTTAAGAGCGCTTACACGCATACACACACTTGTACATATTTGTAATATCTTATTAAATGTTAATGTACCTGACGGTACTTAAGAATTATAAATGTGATATGTGCTTTCAGCACAATAATATTGAACTCGAGAGATTGATTTTATTTTGATTGCTGTAATTAATTTAATTTGAAATTATACCTCTAGACAACTTACTACTTAATAAATTTATTAAATTTTAATTTCTCTAGTTAGTAACCTACCAGTTGTAATCCTAAAGCATTATTGAACCATACTGAATTTTAATGGATAATTGGAAAAGGATACTGACTACTTGTTACGAAAACCCAGTAACAGGCTGGATGCTAGAAGGGCAGTCCTTTCTAGTATTCACTGGAGATCTCTAAGCTTTTAGAATCGCGTTTTTTGTAACATCTAGTAAGGCTGATGCATGCAGGAGATGAGATGAAAAGCTGTAAGCCTTCTCCCTGAAAGCTGGCTGCCTTGGATCAAACGTCTAGCGCAAGCTGGACGCCAAGGTATTGGTCCAGTGTGGTGAGAATGGTATAGCACTGCGTGCCTTGTTCCAAGTTTCGAGTCTATTTTAGCCAGAGATCAGTGTTTATATATATAATATATATATATTATAAAAATATATATATATATATATATATATATTATTATATATAACAATTCGCAAACAGGCGAAATTATTTACAAACATTGTCTCTACGTCCACAGCAGGACTCGAACCTGCTAACTCTGCATCAGAGTCTACAGTACTTTGCCACGGAGCTAGACCCGCGATAAGTATGGGCTGGACGTAGAGACAATGTTTGTAAATAATTTCGCCTGTTTGCGAATTGTTAAGCATTTCAAATCTCTTCCGTTATCCACTGCATGTGGCAGGATTCGATGAAATAACTTTCAAAACGAGCTTGGTGCCCGGGGGTATGGGGTAACATCGCTTAGCTTCGGCTAAGCGCCCATACTTATCGTGGTAAAGTACTGTGGACTCGGATACAGAGTTAGCAGGTTCGAGTCCTGCTGTGGACGTAGAGACAGTGTTTGTAATATATATGTATATATATATATATGAAAAGTAAAAGATTAACAGAAACGAGACTGTACCTCGTGGTGGTGGTGGTGGTGGTGGTGGTGGTGGTGGTGGTGGTGGGTCGATTCCCTCGTTTATCGTCATAAAAACCAATATTTTGATCTTAATGAAACTCACATTATTCCACTCTGAAATATCATATACTAGATCATAGCATTAAAAACATATATTTAACATTAAGTCTGAAATTTATTATTGATAAAGTGAGAAAATCTGAGGCAATAAAGCCAATTAAAAATACTTAATCCTCCTCTAACTAAGAGACACTAACGGTGAAAGCTTGAAGCCTACCGGAAGAGGCATTCATAAGAACATAAGAACATAAGAACATAAGAACGAAGGAACACTGCAGAAGGCCTACTGGCCCATGCGAGGCAGGTCCAAGTCCCTACCGGCTTAAGCCAATGCACCCAACCTAGTCAGGTCAGGTCACATTGACTTAAGGGAGGAACACGGCAACCGACCTGTTAGCACAAGCTATCAGGTCTAACTCACACCCACCCACATCTACTCATGTATTTATCCAACCTATTTTTAAAGCTACACAACGTTCTGGCCTCTATAACGGTACTTGGGAGTTTGTTCCACTCATCCACAACTCTATTACCAAACCAGTACTTTCCTATATCCCTCCCTAAATCTGAATTTTCCAATTTAAAAAACCATTGCTGCGAGTCCTGTCTGGGCTAGTATTTTCAGCACACTATTTACATCCCCTTTATTTATTCCTGTCTTCCACTTATAAACCTCATCATAATCCCCCCTAATTCTACGTCTTTCTAGAGAGTGCAGTTTCAGGGCCCTTAGTCTATCCTCATAGGAAGGTTTCCTGATACATGGGATCATCTTTGTCATCCTCCTTTGTACATTTTCCAGAGAATTTATATCCATTCTGTAATACGGTGACCAAAACTGTGGCAGCATAATCTAAATGAGGCCTAACCAAGGATGTATAGAGTTGAAGAACAACCCGAGGACTCCTATTATTTATGCTTCTTGATATGAAGCCAAGGGTTCTATTAGCTTTATTACGAACACTTATGCACTGTTTTCTTGGTTTCAGATTACTGCTAACCAGAACTCCTAAATCTTTTTCGCATCCGTAATATTAAGATCACATTATTTAGTTTATATGTGGCATGGTTTTTGTCCTGTCCACATTTTGAACTTTGCATTTGTCTATATTAAACTGCATCTGCCACTTCTCCGACCACTGCATCAGTCTATTCAAATCTTCCTGGAGTGCTCGAATGTCCTCGTCAGAATGAATTCGACGGCCTTTTTGGTGTCATCGGCAAACTTGCCGATGTCGCTCTTATGCCTCATCTATGTCGTTTATGTAGATTGTGAACACAGGGGGCCCAACACTGACCCCTGGGAACACCGCTCGTGACGCTTCCCCACTCTGATTTCCCCCATTTATGCAAACTCTCTGCTGCCTATTTTCAACCACGGCCCCTATCCAGGAAAAAATTTCTCCTCCTACTCCATGTGCTTTAATTTTCCTCAATAGTCTCTGATGTGGGACCTGTCAAAAGCCTTACTGAAGTCCCTATACACAATATCATATTCATTACCCTGATCTACCCCCTCAAATACCTTAGTGAAAAAAGTTAATAAATTCGTTTAAAGGGAGGAACGGCCCCTTTGTAAAACCATGCTGAGATTCGTTGATTAATTTATGCTTTTCAAGGTGGCTACGAACTGCCTCGGCAATTATTGATTCCATAAATTTTCCCCCTATGGAGGTTAGGCTTATTGGTCTATAGTTCGAAGCTAAGGACCTGTCACCTGTTTTGAAAAAAAGGTATCACATTTGCCATTTTCCACTTATCTGGCACCATGCCAGTTTTTTTAGTTTAATGTTGAAAAGATTAGCCAAAGGGTGTGCTAAGCTCCCTTTTCATTCCTTAGAACCCTTGCATACAGTTCATCAGGCCTGGGGATTTGTTAGGTTTTAATTTATCTTTTTTGCCTAAGGACCATGTCACTTGTGACCCTAATGGTGCACAGTTATTTTTCGTCCTGTTCTACATAATTTATCATTACTGGAATATCGCTGGTATCCTCCTGTGTAAAAAAATGAGAGGAAGTATGTGTTAAAAATTATACACATTTCCTTATCACTGTCAGTGAGCTGCCCGAGGAACTTTTGAGTGGGCCTATCTTGTCCCTGATCTTACTTCTGTATACCTGAAAGAATCCTTTTGGGTTAGTCTTCGATTCTCTTGCACGTTTAAACCTCATAAACTCTTTTTTTGCTTTTCTAATTCGCCTTTTTTATTTCTCTCTTTAACTGAAATGATATTCGATTTCTTAAATTGCCCCTCTCGGGCTCTTTTTGATTTGCCGTATATATGCCTCATCTTTTTGACCATCAAATATTTTATTCTATTGTGCAATACCATTTAGGATCATTTTTGTTGATCTGATTATCCACCATTATGAACATAATTTGACTAGCAGCGAAGAACTAAGCCCTGGAAAGCATCATAGTCTGCCCCCATCCACCACCTACCTGACCCTATTCAGGTCATTCCAGTTCAGTGCCCACCAAAGTAATTTTTTCAGTCCTATGAAATCAGCCAAGCGAGAAGTCAGGGACTGAGACTTGATTTGCCATTATTAGGGAAGTTCCATGAGATGTTTAAAACTGAGTATTAGTGATACTTCTCCCCAAGCTTCATCATTAACCCCAATAATATTAAATATGTTTTCCTACTGCAATAACCAAGTCAAGAGGCTATTTCCCCTAGTTGGCTCTGTCACAAACTGTTTTTTAAAAAAACATCCTGGATCGAATCCAAGAAAGTCACATCCGAACACTAAGATTTGCCCTGTCAAATTGCTCCAGTCAATCTGTACTATAGTTGAAATCTCCCATTAGCCACAACATTTTCTATTGTAGATGCCGCTAGTAACGAAATTCGTCCATATGAAGTTTACTGCACTCCCTATCAAGATTTTGGAGCCCTGTAAATCACAACCCAAAATTATTTTTCCTCGGTCCTCGAGAAGCTGTAACCAAACAGATTCAGTGGCTGACGCTTCTAATTTAATATCATTGTCTACACACAACCAATTTAAATTGTCTACTGACATACCATCGCCTACTCACCACCACCTTTCTGTAGCACCCTGTCAGTGTGGATAATTTAATACCTTAGTAATGTGACATACAGAGGGCATCTCTCTATCTTTCAGATTGAGTGCATTCTCTGTATAGCAATAAATCTTCTATGTTTCCTGCACTAGCAATTAATCTTAGCTCATCTATCTTATTCTAACACTCCTGCTATAGTATAGAAAACCTTAAAGTGAGCTAGTCCCTTGCTGCTCTGCTGTCCCCCTTTGTTTGCTGACCTGTTCTATTGTCTTATTTATTCCTTCATGCTGAATGCCTTTTTATACATTAACTGTTTCGCAACCCTAGTGTTGCAAACCTGCTTGTATTCCCCACACACACCCTAACCTTATCTTCCATCAGTTTAAAATCATAGGCATTTCACCAATGGCCTCCTCAAAACGATCTGCAAGTGCTCCGACTCCGCCCCAAAGATGAACCCCATCCCTGTGACGATACATGTTCAGGTTTGGCCATAAAAGTTGGTTCCGCAGTTGTCAATGAATGGATTGCAAGTTCCTGCAGTATCTGTCTGACCAACAATTTACACCAATTGCCCTGACACAACCATTCATTTCCTACTCCCCTTCTGAGGGCAAGATGCTACCATATGTAATTGGGAATCCGCATCCATTAGACTTAATGAAATCTATAGCGAGCCTGTAACTTATCTAGCAGCTCTTCCTCTCCTCAGCGCCAATCCCGATAAATATCATTTCCACCCACTAGAGTCAAGATAATGAGCTCGAGAATCCACACTTATTTAAACTTTAGGTCTATGCTAGTACAGTGTCAGATCTGCATCTACACGAGAACTAAACCTTACTGACCTCTTCACATGTCCTCTATGTAAGAGTACATAAGCCATTAAAGGTAGGCACTCAAATAGATATACCTTGGATATACCTGGTATGCTCGAGTTTTTTTAAACATGACTTGAGTGGGAAGGAATATCCCGCATATTTTACATTAAAAACGGATATAATCCTCACTAAAACATCAATAACACTTTCATTTTTTGCAGTAGGATGAAATTACTGAGCGTAGGTAACTATTTTTTTTACTGTACCTGAAGGGTTTATGATATAAATTCTTAAAACCTTAAGGGTTACTGGACCATCCCTTAAAAAGTGGTCAATTAACAAGAATTTTCTCTTATACATTTAAAGATATATTTTTTCATTTATGTTAATATAAAAATTATTTAGTTAATATGTGGCATGGTTTTTGCAGTCATATGTTCCGGGAGTTTAAATCAAGACAGGTAATAGGCTATTAAATAAGGCTTTCCATTAGTTATCAAACACATTTCAAGACTCGTGGCTTGAAGCGAGTGTCTCAGTACTCAACCTCGTAAGTCACCAGGTCCTAGTGTAAATTAATGCTTCTCATTCTATATCCCAGGCTAATTTCAATATAGTCATTATTGGTTCACTGCTAATATATTTACTGTCGATACTGGATCCGTCTTAGGGTCATTTGTGTTGAATTACTGAGGTCAGGTGCGTAAATAGGTCTAAATTTTAATTAGATCGTGGTCTGAGTTTAATATTTTCGACACCGTTTATGTTCTGTGCCAGATCATCAAATTTACGTATTAGTTATATATTGGTTAAAGGTGATTTTCCAAATAGGTTGGTTCTATTTCCTGCTGGTTTGTGGGAAATTGCTCAGTGCTGAGGTGATGCTTCGATACTGCGATTTTTGTACAAACCAGTGAAAAAATTCCACACCAAAAAGTGTCATCAAAACATACTGGTATTACACATGTATCTTATTTATGTTATATGCGACTGTTAACTAGTAATACTAAATGCTGGCTGCGACTTTCTTTTTTATTACAGACTTTTACTGCATTCTTTTAATTTAGGTAGAGGGACACACATCCAACTAATGAGACATTTTACCGTGGCAACATTATTATATTTGTTAATGTAAGGCGTCTTAAATCGAAACCACAAAGCAATATGACGTTTGTGGCCAGGTTTATGAACTCACTGAGGCAGCGACTTTGAACAGCTGCCTCTTCATTCGTACATGAGCGTTGATCAAATTGTTGTATTCCGTTCTCACTGCCAGCACTTCGACTACCTCCCCTGGGGTGTTAATCAGCTCAGTGCAAGCGAGACTGTGAGACGGACCGAGCCCATCCTTGTGGTCTGTTCTGGTCTCATCTGGTACGGCTCTACCAAGATATTTACAATATGGCAAAGTAACTTTTAGTACGAGCCTCTGTGAAGGCTCATGACACTACTTTTAATTACGTAAGATATATTGCTGCAATTACTGATACAAAATAGGATGCTATGTCATTTGTGTTTGTCTCGGGAATATTTTGCTGGTGGTAGTATCTGGTGAAGATAGGAGAGTGGACATAAATATTGCGAGGAAAATTAGAAGGGAAAAAGAGGAAGAGGGTAAGTTTGAGATTGAAGTGGGGAGAAGTAAGCAGAGGGAGGAGGAGATGAGAGTAATGATGATGAGGGAAGTGAAAAACTGAAAGGGGGGGGGGGGAGTAACGGGTGGGGACGTGATGCAGGGGAAGGGAGGAGAAGGTAATGAACGTGGAGGTGATGGAAGGAGAGAGTGGAAAATGGAATGGATGGGGAGGTACGGTGAATGAGAGGTGGAAGATGTGGAAGGGTGAAATGTTCATGGAGATGTAAAACAGAGGTGAGATGTAAAAGGGTTAGATATGGATAAGTTAGATTAGAAGGAGATACGGAAGGGTGAGAAGTAGAGGGGTGAAAGGTACAAGGTTGAGATGTGCAATGGCAAAATGTGGAGAGGTGAGAAGTGAAGTTGTTGAGGGGTGAAGTGTTCAGGGGAAAGAGAGATGCAAGTGGGTGAAATGCGCAGGGAAGAAATGTGATTGAGTCAGAGAAATGGAGGAACTAAAATTATGGAGTACTCTGAGACATGTAAATTGATAGGAGGTGGATGGGGCGAGTGATACAGAGGGAACGAGGTGATATGCACCCTATTGTAGGAGACGTAGGACACGAAGAGAGAACTAAGAAAGGAGGTGAGAGAGAACTACAAGGTGGTGTCAAACCGAGGTGGAGAAGGAAGTGGGGTGAGAGGGACACCAGGGGAGGAGCAGTGTGAGTCACAACTTTACGAACCTCTGACGCAGACTAGGTGGGAGAAATATTACACATGAGACTTATTATACTGGGAGAGTAGTATGTGTGATTGTCAGGGGTTTAAATGAGGGTGGACAAAGTATGTCCACTACACTAGTGGTGGCTTAACCACTAGGATGTAACACTGGCAAGCCGGTTGTTGTCCCAGCACCGGCAAGATAGTGGTTGCTCATTATTCAGCACTAGTACTACAGTGGTTGGTCACCCAGCACTGGCATTACAGTGGTTGTTCATCCAGCACTGGTACTATAGTGGTTGTTCATCCAGAACTGATACTATAGTTGCTGTTCGTCCAGCACTGGTACTATAGTGGTTGCTCATCCAGCACAGGTACTACAAGCATTGTTCATCCAGCACTGACACCATAGTGACTGTTCATTCAGCACTGGTACTATAATGGACCAATAAGGTAAGACGGAAAGGTAAGTAGGATAAAGAAAGGAAGAGTGGAAGGTAGGGAGGATAAACAAAGGAGGAATGGAAGGTAGGGAGGATAAACATGGAAGGAATGGAAGGTAGGGAGGATAAACAAGAGAGGAATGGAAGGTAGGGAGGATAAACATGGAAGGAATGGAAGGTAGGGAGGATAAACATGGAAGGAATGGAAGGTAGGGAGGATAAACATGGAAGGAATGGAAGGTAGGGAGGATAAACAAGGGGAGAAACGACGGTAGGGAAGATGAAGAAGGAGCATGAGAGGAGATGGAATAAATGTCAGGTTAAAGATCATGAAAGAGAAAGATTTGTTGAGAGCACAGATCACTGTTCACTCTTACCTTTCACTCTCACTGTTCACTCTCACAGTTGACTCTTACTGTTCACTCTCACAGTTGACTTACTGTTCACTCTCACAGTTGACTCTTACTGTTCACTCTCACAGTTGACTCTTACTGTTCACTCTCACAGTTGACTCTTACTGTTCACTCTCACAGTTGACTCTTACTGTTCACTCTCACAGTTGACTCTTACTGTTCACTCTCACAGTTGACTCTTACTGTTCACTCTCACAGTTGACTCTTACTGTTCACTCTCACAGTTGACTCTCACTGTTCACTCTCACAGTTGACTCTTACTGTTCACTCTCACAGTTGACTCTCACTGTTCACTCTCACAGTTAACTCTTACTGTTCACTCTCACAGTTGACTCCTACTGTTCACTCTCACAGTTGACTCTCACTGTTCACTCTCACAGTTGACTCTTACTGTTCACTCTTACCACTCACACTGACACCTTACCGTTCACCCTGGAAATTTTCTGTTCAGTCCGGCTCTTTACCCTTCACTCTGCCTTGTTGCCCTTCACTCTGGCTTACCCTTCACTCTGCCTTGTTGCCCTTCACTCTGCCTTGTTGCCCTTCACTCTGTCTTGTTGCCCTTCACTCTGCCTTGTTGCCCTTCACTCTGGCTTACCCTTCACTCTGCCTTGTTGCCCTTCACTCTGCCTTGTTGCCCTTCACTCTGCCTTGTTGCCCTTCACTCTGCCTTGTTGCCCTTCACTCTGCCTTGTTGCCCTTCACTCTGGCTTACCCTTCACTCTGCCTTGTTGCCCTTCACTCTGTCTTGTTGCCCTTCACTCTGCCTTGTTGCCCTTCACTCTGGCTTACCCTTCACTCTGCCTTGTTACCCTTCACTCTGGCTTCTTAACGTTACATCAAGAGGTGCACAGTAAAGTGAGTGAGGAAATTCGAGGTTATTAACCTATTGCTTAGTGTGCACTCACTCTCTCTCTCTCTCTCTCTCTCTCTCTCTCTCTCTCTCTCTCTCTCTCTCTCTCTCTCTCTCTCTCTCTCTCTCTCTCTCTCTCTCTCTCTCTACGTCATGACACTCACACTGTACTGTATAGTGTTTAAGCACTACACTGTATAGGGCTGTAATACTCACCATTCTGTAAGGTGATACAAAGTTCACTGTTATATAGTGCAACAACACTCACTATACTGTATTGTGATACAACACTCTACTGTATGGTGTTACAACACTCACTATACTGTATGGTACCAGAATATTATATTGTATGATGTTACAACCTTCATTACACTGCATGGTATCACAACACTACACTGTATAGTACCAGAACACTACACTGTATAGTGCCACAACACTACACTGTATAGTGCCACAACACTACACTGTATAGTGTCACAACACTACCCTGTATAGTGCCACAACACTACACTATATAGTGCCACAACACTACCCTGTATAGTGCCACAACACTATACTATATAGTGCCAGAACACTACACAGTAAGGTGCCACAACACTTCACTGCATAGTGCCACAACACTACACTGCATAGTGCCACAACACTACACTATATAGTGCCACAACACTACACTGTATAATGCCACAACACTACATCGTATAGTGCCACAACACTACACTGTATAGTGCCACAACACTACACAGTAAGGTGCCACAACACTACACTGTATAGTGCCACAACACTACACAGTAAGGTGCCACAACACTACACTGTATAGTGCCACAACACTACACTGTATAGTGCCACAACATTACACAGTAAGGTGCCACAACACTACACAGTAAGGTGCCACAACACTACACTGTATATTGCCACAGCACTACACTGTATAGTGCCACAACACTACACTGTATAGCGCCACAACACTACATTGTATAGTGCCACAACACTACACTATATAGGGCCACAACACTACACTATATAGTGCCACAACACTACACTGTATAGTGCCACAACACTACACTGTATAGTGCCACAACATTACACTGTATAGTGCCACAACACTACACTGTATAGTGCCACAACACTACACTATATAGTACCACAACACTACACTATATAGTGCCACAACACTACACTGTATAGTGCCACAACACTACACTATATAGTGTCACAACATTACACTGTATAGTGAAACAACACTACACTGTATAGTGCCACAACACTACACTGTATAGTGCCACAACACTACACTGTATAGTGCCACAACACTACACTGTATAGTGCCACAACACTACACTGTATAGTGCCACAACACTACACTGTATAGTGCCACCACACTACACTGTATAGTGCAACAACATTACACTGTATAGTGCCACAACACTGCACTGTATAGTGTCACAACACTACCCTGTATAGTGCCACAACACTATACTATATAGTGCCACAACACTACACAGTGAGGTGCCACAACACTACACTGCATAGTGCCACAACACTACACTGCATAGTGCCACAACACTACACTGTATAGTGCCACAACACTACACTGTATAATGCCACAACACTACATCGTATAGTTCCACAACACTACACTGTATAGTGCCACAACACTACACAGTAAGGTGCCACAACACTACACTGTATAGTGCCACAACACTACACAGTAAGGTGCCACAACACTACACTGTATAGTGCCACAACACTACACTGTATAGTGCCACAACACTACACAGTAAGGTGCCACAACACTACTCAGTAAGGTGCCACAACACTACACTGTATAGTGCCACAGCACTACACTGTATAGTGCCACAACACTACACTGTATAGTGCCACAACACTACACTGTATAGTGCCACAACACTACACTGTATAGTGCCACAACACTACACTATATAGTGCCACAACACTACACTATATAGTGCCACAACACTACATTGTATAGTGCCACAACACTACACTGTATAGTGCCACAACACTACACTATATAGTGCCACAACACTACACTGTATAGTGCCACAACACTACACTATATAGTGCCACAACACTACACTATACAGTGCCACAACACTACACTGTATAGTGCCACAACACTACACCGTAAGGTGCCACAACACGTCAATATATAGTACCACAACACTACACTGTATAGTGCCACAACACTACACTGTATAGTGCCACAACACTACACTATATAGTACCACAACACTACACTGTATAGTGTCACAACACTACACTGTATAGTGCCACAACACTGCACTATATAGTACCACAACACTACCCTATATAGTGCCACAACACTACACTGTATAGTGCCACAACACTACACTGTATAGTACCACAACACTACCCTATATAGTGCCACAACACTACACTGTATAGTGCCACAACACTACACTGTATAGTGCCACAACACTACACTGTATAGTGCCACAACACTACACTGTATAGTGCCACAACACTACACTGTAAAGTGCCACAACACTCCACTATATAGTACCACAACACTACACTATATGGTGCCAAAACACTACGCTGTATAGTGCCACAACACTACACTATATAGTGCCACAACACTACACTGTATAGTGCCACAACACTAAACTATATAGTGCCACAACACTACACTGTATAGTGCCACAACACTACACTATATAGTGCCACAACACTACACTATATAGTGCCTCAACACTACACTGTATAGTGCCACAACACTGCACAGTAAGGTGCCACAACACTACACTATATAGTACCACAACACTACACTGTATAGTGCCACAACACTACACTGTATAGTGCCACAACACTACACTATATAGTGCCACAACACTACCCTATATAGTGCCACAACACTACACTATATAGTGCCACAACACTACACTGTATAGTGCCACAACACTACACTGTATAGTGCCACAACACTACACTATATATTACCACAACACTACACTGTATAGTACCACAACACTACACTGTATAGTGCCACAATACTACACTGTATAGTGCCACAATACTACACTGTATAGTACCACAACACTACACTGTATAGTGCCACAACACTACACTGTATAGTGCCACAATACTTCACTGCATAGTGTCACAACACTACACTATATAGTACCACAACACTACACTGTATAGTGCCACAACACGACACTATATAGTGCCACAACACTACCCTATATAGTGCCACAACACTACACTATATAGTGCCACAACACTACACTGTATAGTGCCACAACACTACACTATATAGTGCCACAACACTACACTATATAGTGCCACAACACTACACTATATAGTGCCACAACACTACACTGTATAGTGCCACAACACTACACCGTAAGGTGTCACAACACTACACTATATAGTGCCACAACACTACACTGTATAGTGCCACAACACTACACTGTATAGTGCCACAACACTACACTATATAGTACCACAACACTACACTGTATAGTGCCACAACACTACACTATATAGTGCCACAACACTACACTATATAGTGCCACAACACTACACTATATAGTACCACAACACTACACTGTATAGTGCCACAACACTACACCGTAAGGTGCCACAACACTACACTGTATAGTGCCACAACACTACACTGTATAGTGCCACAACACTACACTGTATAGTGCCACAACACTACACTGTATAGTGTTTCCTCTTTACTCTAAATAATTTAATTGCTTTTGGTCGAACTTTTTTGATAGAATTTAACGTCAATTTGCCGCCTTCCTGTTGCTGGAATACTGTTGCCAACGGACGTTCACGTTCCTGTTTGTTACTGACGTTCATGTTCCTGTTGTTAACCGACGTTTATGTTCCTGTTGGTTGCTGTCGTTCATTTTCCTGTTTATTACTGACGCTCATGTTCCTGTTTGTTACTGACGTTCATGTTCCTGTTAGTTACCGACGTTCATGTTCCCTTTGGTAGCTGACTTTTATGTTCCTGTTGGTAACTGACTTTCATGTTCCTGTTGTTAAGATAAGATTTCGTTCGGATTTTTAACCCCGGAGGGTTAGCCACCCAGGATAACCCAAGAAAGTCAGTGCGTCATCGAGGACTGTCTAACTTATTTCCATTGGGGTCCTTAATCTTGTCCCCCAGGATGCGACCCACACCAGTCGACTAACACCCAGGTACCTATTTGCTGCTAGGTGAACAGGACAACAGGTGTAAGGAAACGTGTCGAAATGTTTCCACCCGCCGGGAATCGAACCCGGGCCCTCCGTGTGTGAAGCGGGAGCTTTAGCCACCAGGCCACCGTTCCTGTTCCTGTTCCTGTTGGTAACTGACGTTCATGTTCCTGTTGTTACTGACGTTCATGTTCCCTTTGGTAGCGGACTTTCATGTTCCTGTTGTTAACTGATGTTCCTGTTCCTGTTGGTAACTGACTTTCATGTTCCTGTTGGTAACTGACGTTCCTGTTCCTGTTGGTAGCTGACTTTCATGTTCCTGTTGTTAACTGACGTTCATGTTCCTGTTGTTACTGACGTTCATGTTCCTGTTGGTAACTGACGTTCCTGGTCCTGTTGGTAACTGACGTTCATGTTCCTGTTGTTACTGACGTTCATGTTCCTGTTGTTAACTGACGTTTCATGTTCCTGTTGGTAACTGACGTTCATGTTTCCGTTGGAGGTTCGTTCTGTATCATGTTGAAAAGTGACGTTGAGGTTCTTGTTGCTAACAGTAAGCTTGACGTTGCTAAGTAACATTGAGATTGACGTGTGGATGAGGCACTCTGAGTGTAGTAGTCACAGTTTATTGATAGATGGCATCAATGCCACCCCTGCCACCCGTGGCACCCCTGCCACTCCCACTTAGCTGTAAATTGAGTCTTCGCCCTCCCAGTGATTGTCACTGCCCGGTCACGGCACTGTGACCCGTGAATGTGATTTCCGCGTGACGTCGTGATAGTGGTGTTATGTAACGCAACTCACTGTGATATGGGGTGAGAGTGGTGTTATGTGACACAACACTGTTACGGGGTGACAGTGGTGTTATGTAACACAACACTGTTACGGGGTGACAGTGGTTTTACGTGAGCAGGGCCGGATTAAGGCACAGACTTTAGGGGCGGCAGCCCAGGGGCCTCTGACAATTGATAAAGTGCCAGATATTAAGTGAAAAAGTGTTCACGGTTACTGCTGTAATTTTATAATTATAGTATAATTATAGTATAATTATAATTATAATTATATTATGCTATTATTTCATGTATGCGATGAACTGTTAATTCTTGTGATTATTTTCTCTCCTTTTGAAATACCACTGGGGACCTCAGAGTACCTGTAGCCCAGGGGCCAACACAACCTTAATCCGGCTTTGTATGTGACGCAGCACACTGTGTTATGGTGTGACAGTATTGATATGTGACGCATGTTTCAAATTTAGGTTGGATAAATATATGAGTGGGAGGGGTTAGATTTGAGTGGGACTTGCAAATGAGTGGATAGTTATCAGAGATTATTTCTTGGGGAGCATTGAAAATTGGGTTGGGCAAATGTTTTGTTAGTGGGATGAATTGTAAAGGACCTGCCTAGTATGGGCCAACAGGCCTGCTGCATTGCTACTCCTTTCTTATGTTCTTATATTCTTATCATACTGTGTTATGTCGTTAAAGTGGTGTTATGTGACGCAGCACAATGTGTTATGTCGTTATAGTGGTGTTATGTGACGCAACACAATGTGTTATGTCGTTAAAGTGGTGTTATGTGACGCATCACATAACATCACTATAATTAATGTTGTACTCACATGGTTTGTCTGGTGAAACACTGGGAGTGCGGTGTTATCAGTTTTATGTTCGATATCAGTTATTATATCTCAGTTACCCAAGAAACCATCACAGAACACCAGTTATTATACCTCAGTTACCCAAGAAACCATCACAGAACACCAGTTACTATACCTCAGTTACCCAAGAAACCATCACAGAACACCAGTTATTATACCTCAGTTACCCAAGAAACCATCATAGAACACTAGTTATTATACCTCAGTTACCCAAGAAACCATCACAGAACACCAGTTACTATACCTCAGTTACCCAAGAAACCATCATAGAACACCAGTTATTATATCTCAGTTACCCAAGAAACCATCTTAAAACACTTCAGTTACCCATGAAAAAGTTCGACATACGATGGCAATATTAACTAATGCTTTTAGTGAGTGGTATGAGTGGTGTGGAGGGAAAGTGAGTGGTGTGGAGGCAGACTCAGTGGTTTACAGGCACAATAAGTGAGTTTACATTTCCCCCTTGTTAAGCGTAGGTTTAGAAACTAGACCCACGAGGGAATGGCTCAGACATTTTCACTAGTGTCAGTTTATAACGTTCACTGAAACAACAGCTATTCCTACAAAAGTCTCACCCAAGCAAAATATAGAACTTGAGTCAACTTTCAACCAGCTAAAAATATAACTGCAGTACTTTGTGTGTTAGTTGACTATAAATCAGGTCAGTCATGTTGAAGGTATTAGTAACACACAGGTCAGCCATGTTGAAGGTGTTAGTGGCACACAAGTCATTCACGTTGAAGGTGTTAGTATCTCACAGGTCACTACGTTGAAGGTTTTAAAAAGTAACACACAGGTCAACCATATTGAAGGTGTTAGTAACACACAGGTCAACAATGTTGAAGGTGTTAGTGAAGATCTCTAATCTTAATCCTAATTATGTCTTATCCATTTGGAAAAACAGCAATAATCCTTGATTGAGAAATGTTTTTTCAAAGAGTTGACAATGAAAACAATGTTTGGGGTTCCAAAGTGAGTAGAGAATTTCTCACATTTCATTAAAATTAAAATAAATATGAACATTTATATATAAACTGAGTCAACGTGAAGGCTGACATAATACATAGTTCACCGTAGTCTTTATAAATATGAAAATGGTGGACAGTTCCGACAAGCAGATGAGCGAAATATACGTGAAATAAAGTTTGTCCTACACAATAGGCTTCCTTAGCCTAATACAGAGGTGACTAAATATGGACACAGTAGAAACAGTGGCGAAGAAAGGATGATGTGATCAGTCCAGGAACCTTGAAGAAGTATATTTCAAGGTGGTCAGTCCCTCAGCCTACAGAAGAGTTAAGCTCAATAGTCTGGAACAATATACAACTGAAGCATGAGGGCTGAACATTATATACTGTCAGATGTAGGCACGGGAAAATCTCGATGTTCCAGGCTATGGAACTGAGCACATTTCCAGGCTGAAGGACTGACCTGACCACCTCGAAATGTACTTCTTCAAGGTTGCTGGACTGGTCACATCATTCTTTCTTCGTCACTGGCACTGGTTACAGGCACTGGACAGGCACCTAAAGTCAGTACTTGATCAACCGGGCTGTGGTTCGTACGTCAACTTGTGTGCTGCCAGCAGTAACAACCTGGTTGATCAGACCCTGATCCACCATGAGGCCTGGTCTCAGACCGGGCCGCGGGGGCGTTGACCCCCGAAACCCTCTCCAGATAAACTCCAGGTAAACTGTGTCCATATTTAGTCACCTCTGTATTCTACTGAAGAATTCTACTGTGTAGGCGAAGCGTTTTCATAATAAAAATACCTAACTGTTGCACGTGTCTTACTGTAGTAACTATGATGTGTGTTGTGTAAGATGGCGGCGTTGTGTTGTCTTGTTGTGTTGTGTAAGATGGTGGCGTTGTGTTGTCTTGTTGTGTTGTGTAAGATGGCGGCGTTGTGTTGTCTTGTTGTGTTGTGTAAGATGGTGGCGTTGTGTTGTCTTGTTGTGTTGTGTAAGATGGTGGCGTTGTGTTGTCTTGTTGTGTAAGATGGCGGCGTTGTGTTGTCTTGTTGTGTTGTGTAAGATGGCGGCGTTGTGTTGTCTTGTTGTGTTGTGTAAGATGGTGGCGTTGTGTTGTCTTGTTGTGTTGTGTAAGATGGTGGCGTTGTGTTGTCTTGTTGTGTTGTGTAAGATGGCGGCGTTGTGTTGTCTTGTTGTGTTGTGTAAGATGGCGGCGTTGTGTTGTCTTGTTGTGTTGTGTAAGATGGTGGCGTTGTGTTGTCTTGTTGTGTTGTGTAAGATGGTGGCGTTGTGTTGTCTTGTTGTGTTGTGTAAGATGGCGGCGTTGTGTTGTCTTGTTGTGTTGTGTAAGATGGCGGCGTTGTGTTGTCTTGTTGTGTTGTGTAAGATGGTGGCGTTGTGTTGTCTTGTTGTGTTGTGTAAGATGGTGGCGTTGTGTTGTCTTGTTGTGTTGTGTTGTCTTGTTGTGTTGTGTAAGATGGTGGCGTTGTGTTGTCTTGTTGTGTTGTGTAAGATGGTGGCGTTGTGTTGTCTTGTTGTGTTGTGTAATATGGCGGCGTTGTGTTGTCTTGTTGTGTAAGATGGTGGCGTTGTGTTGTCTTGTGTTGTGTAAGATGGTGGCGTTGTGTTGTCTTGTTGTGTAAGATGGTGGCGTTGTGTTGTCTTGTTGTGTTGTGTTGTCTTGTGTAAGATGGCGGCGTTGTGTTGTCTTGTTGTGTTGTGTAATATGGCGGCGTTGTGTCGTCTTGTTGTGTTGTGTAAGATAGTGGCGTTGTGTTGTCTTGTTGTGTTGTGTTGTCTTGTTTTGTTGTGTAAGATGGCGGCGTTGTGTTGTCTTGTTGTGTTGTCTTGTTGTGTTGTGTAAGATAGTGGCGTTGTGTTGTTGTGTTTTGTTGTGTAAGATAGTGGCGTTGTGTTGTCTTGTCTTATTGTGTTGTGTAAGATGGCGGCATTGTGTTGTCTTGTTTTGTTGTGTAAGATAGTGGCGTTGTGTTGTTGTGTTGTGTTGTGTAAGATGGCGGCGTTGTGTTGTCTTGTTTTGTTGTGTAAGATAGTGGCGTTGTGTTGTCTTATTGTGTTGTCTTGTCTTATTGTTTTGTGTAAGATGGTGGCGTTGTGTTGTCTTGTCTTATTGTGTTGTGTAAGATGGTGGCTTTGTGTTGTCTTGTTTTGTTGTGTAAGATGGTGGCGTTTTGTTGTCTTGTTGTGTTGTGTAAGATGGTGGCGTTATGTTGTTGTGTTGTGTAAGATGGCGGCGTTGTGTTGTTGTGTTGTGTAAGATGGCGGCGTTGTGTTGTTGTGTTGTGTAAGATGGCGGCGTTGTGTTGTCTTGTTGTGTTGTGTAAGATGGTGGCGTTGTGTTGTCTTGTTTTGTTGTGTAAGATGGTGGCGTTGTGTTGTGTAAGATAGCGGCGTTGTGTTGTCTTGTTTTGTTGTGTAAGATGGTGGCGTTGTGTTGTCTTGTTTTGTTGTGTAAGATGGTGGCGTTGTGTTGTCTTGTTTTGTTGTGTAAGATGGTGGCGTTGTGTTGTTGTGTTGTGTAAGATGGTGGCGTTGTGTTGTCTTGTTTTGTTGTGTAAGATGGTGGCGTTGTGTTGTCTTGTTGTGTTGTATAAGATGGTGGCGTTGTGTTGTTGTGTTGTGTAAGATGGCGGCGTTGTGTTGTTGTGTTGTGTAAGATGGCGGCGTTGTGTTGTTGTGTTGTGTAAGATGGCGGCGTTGTGTTGTTCTCACCAGTGTTCTGTGTAGCTGTAACTTGGTGGGTAAATAAAGTGGCTTGACGTTGGTGCTATCATCTGCAGATAACCGTATAAAAACAAATTTGTGATATAGTATAAACCTAAATTTAATATGTTTAGATGTATGAGAGAATATGAGCAGACGTAGAAATTAACACTAAGTACACAGAAGAAAATAGTTTATGACAGAGTAATGTTTCACAAGGAAGACACGTACTGAACAAGATGGTACTGGAGTAAGTTACATATGGAAGCTGGCGGTATGAACGAGGAATGGATGGTTGTAAATGGAAAAAACTTCATGCAAGCAAGGAAGTTTTCAGAATCTTCTGGCAAGTTGTGGGCGGACAGACCAGGCTGAGGGATGAGTACCTGCAAAGCTGCAAGGGAGCAGAGAATGAGGCAGATGCAACCTCCCTGCAGCTAGTAGTTCACGGCCAAGAACAAAACTACTTCTGTTAAAGTAGCTTTGTTATTGGCCTTTAATTACACGTAAATATAAATTAATTAAGGTCAAAATAACCTAAACTAGAATAACTAAGATTGGTCTCGGATTATTTCGTGTAGAAAAGGACACACTCCAATAAGCTGGAAAACCAGCCTGCTATTTGGAAGACGGGTTGTGAATAGAGATGGAGCTGGAATTGAGATACCAGAGGATGGTGTTGACTCAGGGATGGCTGAGGCCCCAGGGATCTCTGTGGTGTTGACTGCTCTGCAGCAAATTGGGAAAAGTGAGTTTTAGAGTCCAAACATTGCTTTATGACTGGTTTTATTTAATTTGAGAATGCTGGGTTCAAATCGTCCGGGGCCATTTTATCACTCCTGGGGGATTTTAGATATTCAGGATGGTATCCAAAATGGTTGCTATTTATACAACTTTACTTATCTCAGCTTCAGAAACACATACAGTAGACCTGAAGATTGGTTATCTATATTAAAGTTGCAGTTATAACCAAAGTAGGACGAGGTTGCGATGATACCAGGATAAAAACGGGGGAGAGAGACACAAGTAATCATTCTCTTATCATTCTTTTGTCCCAAGAGCCTGTGAGTGGGCGACCGGATACCAGTAGACTATACTGTAAGCTAACAATAACAGGTAAACAAACAGTTTGGAGGAATAAAAGGGAAGGTATTGCTGACGGCTACATTGTTACAGTCTCGTGTGAGCCGTGTGATGAATGGAGGAATTTCGTGTCGTGTCATGAGAGAGGAACAGCATATCTGATATACATAAGTAATTGTAATACTACAAGCTCTTTTATTACCTTATATCCATATTCAGAAGTATGTGATATGCCCGAACTGAACAGTAACTGAGTAGTAGTGTAGTGATGTACGCTTCGCAGTCCAGGGCCTGGGAAAGACTTTGAATTAGGAGCCTCCTGGGAAGGTGACTTCAGTACCACCTTATTGAGTATTCAAATCAGTGTTTTATGAAATGTTATGTTAAGGTAGTCCAATCATTGCTGATGACATAATTATTCATACCACCGGAATTACCACACCCAAAATATCCTTAACTTATATTAGACTCCTGTCATGACCCGGCTCCACCATCTCAGCTGAGAAAACGAAGAAACTTAAGTGGTGCCCTCGACGACAGGAAGGCCTAGTCAGCAGGGTTCATTAACATGATTTTCAGCCCAAGTTTGTGACCAGATAAATTACCTGGTACTCGAGAGCCCTGTATTTCAAGTGCTTGTAAAAAAAACTTTGTCAACAAAAAAGCGAGAGCTTGTGAGACCAGTTGTTACAGTGGCAGGTGTGGGGCAAATACAAATATTATATTAATGATGTATTTTCCTGTGTTAGGTCACCAGCTGACTGCAGCATCCTCACTCGCTCTTGCGTCAGGCAGAAATTTCGGAGGGTATGAAAAACTGTAAAAAAAAAAAAAAAAAGAAAAAAAAGAAGCGATGAGGATCATCTTAGAATGATTAAGTACTACCAAAATAACAAAGATGCGGAAAGACCTTGATATGGTATTCCAAGCATCAGATATCATGTCACTGAAAAAAAAGGACTTCATCGATGTTAATTTGCTCAGGCAAACACATCCAAACCCTTGCGAAGAAGCTTTCCAAACATTCTTCACTGCAGGTAAGAACACCTCCAAATGGATCATGAAAAATGGAACTGACATGCGACTGAATCAGATATACCATTTACGTCAAATAAGACAACATCGACATTTCTCTGAAGTCGAAGACTTTTTCCCGACCAAAGGCTCTCATTTTCCCCAAAGAACCTTATTAGATCACAATCAAAATCTTGTGTTAAAGCCAAGCATGACGTCGTGTAGATGATCTAGTCCATAAATTATATTGTGCTGTATTTGCACGTGACGACATAGTGAACTTCCGCCATATTGAAGGTCAAGCGTGTGCTTGCAACGGGCCAGTAATACTCTTTACTTTTCGGGTGTTGCAACAAAAACAATGTTTATCTGAAGGATTCTGAGATGCCTGAGTTTTGTGTTGCTGGTTGGCCAAAAATAAGGCGGAAGAAAGTAGTGTCTTTTTACCGCATTCCTGACTAGAAAGATTTTCTCCGATAATTATCGGAGAAAATGGCTGGCAGCGATCAGGCATGAAAAGTGGGCAAGGTGTCTTGATACCAGCCCGGGGCTCTTGATCCAAGGATCTAGGCCTCTTCTTCCTTTTTTTTCAACAATTTCGATTACTTCCCATTTCACAGGCGTTACATAATTCTTACAGGTGTAGCGTTTCCCCTGATGATAATAATAATAATAATAATAATAATAATAATAATAATAATAATAATAATAATGTTAATAATAATAATAATAATAATAATAATAATAATAATAATAATAATAATAATAATAATAATGTTAATAATAATAATGTTAATAATAATAATAATAATAATAATAATAATAATAATAATAATAATAATAATAGATAAAAGACTGTTGAGTAGACTTCAGGATGTACATGTTTATAGAGGGGCCACAGATATATCAGATCACTTTCTAGTTGTAGCTACACTGAGAGTAAAAGGTAGATGGGATACAAGGAGAAAAGAAGCGTCAGGGAAGAGAGAGGTGAAGGTTTATAAACTAAAAGAGGAGGCAGTTAGGGTAAGATATAAACAGCTATTGGAGGATAGATGGGCTAATGAGAGCATAGGCAATGGGGTCGAAGAGGTATGGGGTAGGTTTAAAAATGTAGTGTTAGAGTGTTCAGCAGAAGTTTGTGGTTACAGGAAAGTGGGTGCGGGAGGGAAGAGGAGCGATTGGTGGAATGATGATGTGAAGAGAGTAGTAAGGGAGAAAAAGTTAGCATATGAGAAGTTTTTACAAAGTAGAAGTAATGCAAGGAGGGAAGAGTATATGGAGAAAAAGAGAGAGGTTAAGAGAGTGGTGAAGCAATGTAAAAAGAGAGCAAATGAGAGAGTGGGTGAGATGTTATCAACAAATTTTGTTGAAAATAAGAAAAAGTTTTGGAGTGAGATTAACAAGTTAAGGAAGCCTAGAGAACAAATGGATTTGTCAGTTAAAAATAGGAGAGGAGAGTTATTAAATGGAGAGTTAGAGGTATTGGGAAGATGGAGGGAATATTTTGAGAAATTGTTAAATGTTGATGAAGATAGGGAAGCTGTGATTTCGTGTATAGGGTAAGGAGGAATAACATCTTGTGGGAGTGAGGAAGAGCCAGTTGTGAGTGTGGGAGAAGTTCGTGAGGCAGTAGGTAAAATGAAAGGGGGTAAGGCAGCCGGGATTGATGGGATAAAGATAGAAATGTTAAAAGCAGGTGGGGATATAGTTTTGGAGCGGTTGGTGCAATTATTTAATAAATGTATGGAAGAGGGTAAGGTACCTAGGGATTGGCAGAGAGCATGCATAGTTCCTTTGTATAAAGGCAAAGGGGACAAAAGAGAATGCAAAAATTATAGGGGGATAACATAAGAACATAAGAAAGGAGGAACACTGCAGGAGGCCTGCTGGCCCATACTAGGCAGGTCCTTAACAATTCATCCCACTAACAAAACATTTGCCCAACCCAGTTTTCAATGCCACCCAAGAAATAAGCTCTGATGTGAAAGTCCCACTCAAATCCAACCCCTCCCACTCATGTACTTATCCAACCTAGATTTGAAACTACCCAAAGTCCCAGCCTCAATAACCCAACTAGGTAGACTGTTCCACTCATCAACTACCCTATTTCCAAACCAATACTTTCCTATGTCCTTTCTAAATCTAAACTTATCTAATTTAAATCCATTACTGCGGGTTCTCTCTTGGAGAGACATCCTCAAGACCTTATTAATATCCCCTTTATTGGCAATATAAACACAAATGCAGTATAATGTGATCCTTTATTGACTACGTTTCACCCACACAGTGGGCTTTTTCAAGTCACAAACAGAACCATTCATCTACAAACCTGTCAGACACTGCAACTTCTTGGGATCTTAATACTTAGGAATTCTTCGCTTGCCTAATTCTTGGGCACAACCTACTTCCACATTGGACAAATGTGACACTACCTATGACTGCTACACCTCTCCTGCCATACGGTTTATAAGCTGCTTCTCCGCTCATCTGCCGTATTCTACTCAAGATTGATGGACTGAACACATCGACTCAAGGTTGAGGGACTGATTACCTCATTCTCCTCCTGTTCTTCAAGTTTCTCCTATGTATGGACTGATGAAGCCACTGTGTGGCGAAACGTTTCCTCAATAAAGATTCCCAAGAGTTGCACATGTGTCTAATTTATCAACAAACAGAACTACCTGGGGTGCAAAAAAAAGCAAACAAGTTTAGGTAAGATCCCAATGGGATGAGCGGGGAAGACGGGACAGATGAAGAATAGCTCTGGAGAGGAGTGTTCTTAGTAAGAGAAATAGAGCCAGGGCTTAACCCAGCAGCTAAGGCGATCGTGGGGCAGACTTGAGAACAGGAATAGCAGGGACTGTTGCATTGAAGTTGTTGTAGTTGAAGTCTTGAATCTTGAGTAGCTGGCAGCATCAGAGGGTAGAACACATATGGGAGTTATAGGAGTAACTGAGGAGGCAGGTTAGCAATGGAGCCATTTTCAAACTTTTTGAAGCTGCTTCTAGATAGGTGGTATAATTTAGCCTTGTTGCTGAAGGTGAAACGTAGAGGCTTGATGAACTCAAGAACTTGGGTGAGTGTGAAGTGAAGCGGTGATTCACATGCATACTTGACTGTTCCAGCACCGAGGCTTTTGTAGAGTTCAGTACAGGTCATGGTGTCAGTATTTGAAGGAGAAGTGTAAAAGGTAAGGTTTTCCCATGAGGGTTTACTGGAGTCGTCGTTATCTTCCTCTTCTGGGTGGATTCACTGGGAGAATCTACAATGGTGGTAGCAGGTGACTGAGGTTCGACAGGAGCAGCTGTGAGGTGTAATGGTTGTGTAACAGCAGGCTGGGAGAAGTGGGAGGCGGTGGTTGAGGCAACTTGATCAACGTTGTCAGCGGTGGAAGTGGTTATAGAAGTTACAGGAGCAGTTGCTTGGGCAGGAGACAGGTCTGTAGGTGCAGTAAAGCTCAGGACGTTGGGAAGGATCTTGAGGATGTCTTCTGAAGGTGTGGATTCCGGAAAATTGAAGGCAGGCATGTTGTTCAGACGGAATAGTTCGTTAATAGTGGTGTTGAAAGTGCCGGGGCTTGCTGCGTTTGCAAGGTGTGCATACACCATGCAGTACAGCACCTTGGAAGGAGCACCGTCGGGAAGTGGGGAGAGGGAGTTGCTGGGCGATGGTGCCTGTAGATTAGCGTGTAGAGTCTTGATGGCGTCGGTTTGTGGTTTGGTTATTGCAGCATATGTCGGTGAATTGGAGGTTTTCTTCAGAACTTTAGTTTTCTTCAATATGATTTCTTTCCTGAGTGGGCACTTAGCTGCAAGGGTATGATGATTACCCTTGCAGTTAAGACATGTTGGTGCTGTAGTAATGGTGCAGGATCTGAAATCGTGTCCATCATTCCCACATTTTGAACAAAACTTCTTATTCTTGATGGGGCAGTCCTTGGTGGTGTGATTATAGGAGTAGCAGGTCCAGCAGTGGGAGATGTATGTGAAACGTTCTTGTTCTATATGACTTGGGTGAATGTGGTAATATGAGATGGCCAGACCGTCAGAGAGAGCTTGGGCAGCCATGGAGATGTCTGAGAATGTAATCTTTAGCATAGATGCGGCGTTGGGGATCTTTGAGATGCTGTCTACCGAGGCCCAGGTGTTTTGTTCCTCAATAGATGTCTTCAGTGCTTCAGTAGAGAGAGAGGTGACGATATTGTCAAGTCTTTTCACAAAGACCGAACGTTTCGACTTCAAGAATGGAGACGGGGATAGAGTGAATTGTTGTGTTTGTAGGGTCCTGATTGAAGAGTCGTCCATTAGTTTTAGTGCTTCCGTGTCATCTGTGCAGACGACAATGAAGGAGTCTTTCAGAGAGTGGATTGCCGTAAATTTGACCTGCAGGCAGGTCCTAACGACGGTAGCTAAAGCTAACTTCGAGGAGTCATTTATTGCACCATTCACAGGCTTGATTTTCACACGATTCGACAGCATTGTGAAAAGGATATCACGTTTGTAGAATATAAATTCTACACCCCGACAGGGTCGAAGAGAGGCTTCTTGCGGTGTAGAGCAACTGTATGATCGGACTGTGTGATCGACATCACCTGGGGTGGAAGGAAAGCGAGTATTTATAGTCCGGCTGAGGTCAGGTGAAGAATGCTGCATCTGATGATGTACCGAGTGGGGTTATAGAGTCTAAAAACTTGGGTAGCTTGGAAAGGAGATTGGATAAGTTTGTGAGCAGACCTTCTACAGTGTTCTTATGTGGGATAGCGATGAAGAAGTTTCTTGGCAAGTGGTTCAGCTATGTTATAGAAGCCACTATTCTGGTTGAAGTTGTCGGATGTAGAAATAAGTGATGATTCCAGGATTCTTCGGTATTGAGTGTTGTCTTCTGTGGCGATAAGTCTTGAGTTTCTGTAGTTTATCAAGTGGTTGTGTGAATTACGGTGTTGTACGCAGGCATTCCTTGTGTCGTAAGACCTGCTTGCGTATTGGTGTTCTGAAATACGTGTTTGGAGGTCCCTTGATGTTTCGCCCACGTATAACTTGTTGCAGTCATTACAAGGGATTATGTATACCCCTGCAGAGGATGGAGGCTTGTCCTGCCTACTACTGGTGATGTCCTTGATGGTCGTGGTTGTGGAGGTAGATACTTGGAATGATGTTTTGGCAAAGATGTTGGAAACATTATACTGCATTTGTGTTTATATTGCCATTGTGTCGGTATTTTATACCATTTATTTCCATCCCCTTTATTAATACCTATCTTCCACTTATACACTTCGATCAGGTCTCCCCTCATTCTTCGTCTAACAAGTGAATGTAACTTAAGAGTCTTCAATCTTTCTTCATAAGGAAGATTTCTAATGCTATGTATTAATTTAGTCATCCTACGCTGAATGTTTTCTAACGAATTTATGTCCATTTTGTAATACGGAGACCAGAACTGAGCTGCATAATCTAGGTGAGGCCTTACTAATGATGTATATAGCTGCAGTATGACCTCTGGACTTCTGTTGCTTACACTTCTTGATATAAATCCCAGTAATCTATTTGCCTTATTACGTACGCTTAGGCATTGCTGTCTTGGTTTAAGGTTGCTGCTCACCATAACCCCCAAGTTCTTTTCGCAATCTGTATGGCTAAGTTCTACATCATTTAACTTATAAGTACCAGGGTTATGGGCACTCCCAACTTCAGAACCTTGCATTTATCTACATTGAACTGCATCTGCCACTTTTCTGACCAAGAATAGAGTTTGTTTAAATCCTCCTGAAGTTCCATAACATCTACGTTTGAATCAATTATCCTACCTAACTTTTTGTCATCTGTTGAGAGTACCTGGTAAAGTGTATGGTAGAGTTATTATTGAAAGAATTAAGAGTAAGACGGAGAATAGGATAGCAGATGAACAAGGAGGCTTTAGGAAAGGTAAGGGGTGTGTGGACCAGGTGTTTACAGTGAAACATATAAGTGAACAGTATTTAGATAAGGCTAAAGAGGTTTTTGTGGCATTTATGGATTTGGAAAAGGCGTATGACAGGGTGGATAGGGGGGTAATGTGGCAGATGTTGCAGGTGTATGATGTAGGAGGTAGGTTACTGAAAGCAGTGAAGAGTTTTTACGAGGATAGTGAGGCTCAAGTTAGAGTATGTAGGAAAGAGGGAAATTATTTCCCAGTAAAAGTAGGCCTTAGACAAGGATGTGTGATGTCACCGTGGTTGTTTAATATATTTATAGATGGGGTTGTAAGAGAAGTAAATGCCAGGGTCTTGGCAAGAGGCGTGGAGTTAAAAGATAAAGAATCACACATAAAGTGGGAGTTGTCACAGTTGTTCTTTGCTGATGACACTGTGCTCTTGGGATATTCTGAAGAGAAGTTGCAGAGATTGGTGGATGAGTTTGGTATGGTGTGCAAGGGAAGAAAATTAAAAGTGAATACAGGAAAGAGTAAGGTTATGAGGATAACAAAAAGATTAGGTGATGAAAGATTGGATATCAGTATGGAGGGAGAGTATGGAGGAGGTGAATGTTATTCAGATATTGGGAGTGGACGTGTCAGCGGATTTTGTCTATAAAAGATGAGGTGAATCATAGAATTGATGAGGGGAAAAGGGTGAGTGTGCACTTAGGAGTCTGTGGAGACAAAGAACTTTGTCCTTGGAGCAAAGAGGGAATGTATGAGAGTATAGTTTACCAACGCTCTTATATGGGTGTGAAGCATGGTGATGATATGTTGCAGCGAGGAGAAGGCTGGAGGCAGTGGAGATGTCATGTCTGAGGGCAATGTGTGGTGTGAATATAATGCAGAGAATTCGTAGTTTGGAAGTTAGGAGGAGTGCGGGATTACAAAAACTGTTGTCCAGAGGGCTGAAGAAGGGTTGTTGAGGTGGTTCGGATATGTAGAGAGAATGGAGCGAAACAGAGTGACTTCAAGAGTGTATCAGTCTGTAGTGGAAGGAAGGCGGGGTAGGGGTAGGCCTAGGAAAGGTTGGAGGGAGGGGGTAAAGAGGGGTTTTTGTGCGAGGGCTTGGACTTCCAGCAGGCATGCGTGAGCGTGTTTGATAGGAGTGAATGGAGACAAATGGTTTTTAATACTTGACGTGCTGTTGGAGTGTGAGCAAAGTAACATTTATGAAGGGATTCAGGGAAACCGGCAGGCCGGACTTGAGTCCTGGAGATGGAAAGTACAGTGCCTGCACTCTGAAGGAGGGGTGTTAATGTTGCAGTTTAAAAACTGTAGTGTAAAGCACCCTTCTGGCAAGACAGTGATGGAGTGAATGATGGTGAAAGTTTTTCTTTTTTGGGCCACCCTGCCTTGGTGGGAATCGGCCAGTGTGATAATAAAAAAAAATAATAATAACAACAATGCTTGCCAAAAAACATAATTTCAAGTAAAGTGATCTTTGACCAGGCCTGGGGAAGGGGGGGGGGCGGTGACCTCCGAAAGTGAGGTCAGGTAAGTAATTAAGCTGCATAATTCTTACAACACTTATATAAACAGGTGTGTTGTTTATCAAGATCGTAGGTCACAGCTGGAACAGTCAAGTGACTGCACTAGGGTGACTACCGCCCTCAGGATGGGTGTGATTTGACTTCCTCCCACAGGATAGGTATGATCTGACTTCCTCTCATAGGATGCATATGTGATGTATAATGAAGCTGTCATGCTTTTAAACGACCACGTTAAATAAGGTGTATACTTGGGGACACCGTCAAACTAATACAAACCTGCATGAGTATATATACTGCAGTTCACCTGTACCCCTCCAGTAACACCCTGATCTCTTAGTTAAGAAGTAAACTTTCAGTATATTTACGGAGAGAAACACATCTCTCATTGTATATGCTCTGAAAGATATGCAGTTCTCGGCGTATATACTCTTGTCCGCTGGGTTATCTAAGGCTTGGAAATTCATCGCTACGCCTCACAGTTGTTCGCATTCACAACCTAATTTTCCTTAATTGTTTTTTCTTCTTTGTATGTAAAACAGAAATAAACACAACCATGGGTTCCTTAAGACAACCATGGGTTCCTTAAGACAACCATGGGTTCCTTAAGACAACCATGGGTTCCTTAAGACAACCATGGGTTCCTTAAGACAACCATGGGTTCCTTAAGACAACCATGGGTTCCTTAAGACAACCATGGGTTCCTTAAGACAACCATGGCTTCCTTAAGACAACCATGGTTCCTTAAGACAACCATGGGTTCCTTAAGACAACCATGGGTTCCTTAAGACAACCATGAGTTCCTTGAAACATTCTACCTCAGAGAAGGATTTGCTGCTTATAGCAACTATATGTGTGTGTGTGGTTGTGTGTGTGTGTGTGTGTGTGTGTGTGTGTGTGTGTATCTAACTGAATATCTGAGCACGTAACCGTATTTACGTGCACGTAACTGCGTGTGCGTGCACTTAACTATGTGTGCGTGCATGTAAATTGCAAATTCGTAAATTTGCCACACTAACTTTCCCACTCACAGTGTTGAATATTCTTTATTCAGGTTCCATTTTTTTTTCTTCTTCTCTGACAAATTCATCTTTGAAATAATATCCACGAATTATCAGTTACGTAAAATATTAAATTCTCAAATTAGAGTCGATAAATAAACTAAATTAAGGTAACAACTTCTCCAGTGAGAAGCACAATGAAAGATAATTGTACTTATATACAAAATTACCCGTGAAATGAAGAGAAAAAAATAACATTAAGAGTGAGGTCGGGAAAATAAAATTGTCAGTGAGGTAAGGAAGATTACGTTGTCAGTGAGGTGGGAAAATAACATTGTCAGTGAGGCCGGGAAAATAACATTGTCAGTGAGGCCGGGAAAATAACATTGTCAGTGAGGCCGGGAAAATAACATTGTCAGTGAGGCCGGGAAAATAACATTGTCAGTGAGGCCGGGAAAATAACATTGTCAGTGAGGCCGGGAAAATAACATTGTCAGTGAGGCCGGGAAAATAACATTGTCAGTGAGGCCGGGAAAAAAAACATTGTCAGTGAGGCCGGGAAAATAACATTGTCAGTGAGGCCGGGAAAATAACATTGTCAGTGAGGCCGGGAAAATAACATTGTCAGTGAGGCCGGGAAAACATCTTATCTGCTAAAGATTTAGTCACTAGTGAGTTACGGTCTCCCACACTGTCGCAAGTCTCGGCGGCCATAGACAGTGCAGCACATATTTGAATAAGGCACATTTAAAATTTATTCTTTGCGGGATATAAAAAGGGTAAAAATAGAAAATCATGTTACTTGACACAATAGCTGGCCGGATAGAATCCTTTGGTGGGCCGGATGCAGCCCGCCGGCCGTACCTCGCATCCCTCCCTCCCCTCCTGCTCTACTCTCCTATGTAAACATTGGGGTAATTTTAGGAGAGTCCTTTCATGCTAACTATTTAATGGTTTTACTAATTGACACGAGTTACTTTACCTTTACTTGTCAGTATTTATTCTGTATCTGTGTGCTTGTTTGCGAAAAATGTTTTTCATGTTTGAGAGTTAGTTTTAGCTTGTGAGTGTTAGTGTGTATATAAGTTTATATATGTTTTATTGAGAGGAATGATGAATGTTGTCGAGGTCTAAGTGCCCTGTACGTAATAATATTACTCCCTCTCTCAGTGTTTACATAAAGCTTACGAAACACTATAGTGTTCTTGACTTATTAAGACCCAGTTAATTCTCTCTTTATTGAACATCAGCTAATTTCCTTAAATGAGATTACAGTTAAACAGAACATTACAGTATCCACTAGTAGTATGCCGTGTATACGAGTTAGCTGGGTGACTGCCATATCTGATCTCTGCTCTGTGATTAGTAATTACAATTATCTGACTTCGTCCGTCAGACACAAGCACTCCTGACTTCGTACATCAGTCACAGACGAACACTCCAGGTAGAAGTAAAGGTTCACTGGGCAGCGCCCCGTCACCCGCTGACTGAAAACACTTCCATGAAAACAGTATATTCCAGCCCAGATTACTTGACATTCCACTGGTGATGTCAGATCTGTTCTTACCTGTGTCAGTGTAGAAGTTTCCCCTTACCTTCAAAATTACTATATCCTTATCCCTTTACAAATTATCATTATCTAATTGCAGTAAATCCTTTATATCATCCTAACATGCTACTAACTTTAGTTATAACATGCTTGAACTGTTCATACGTGTTAGTAATATTAATTGTATACCCGTGTACTCTCTCTTGTTTTAAGACTTAGAGGCAGTGTATATCCTCTTTTCCACACACAGTACAATGTTTTTAATCCCATGGAGCTGTTACACGTGCTGCATGTACAGATAAATAGCAAAAATAATTTCAACAGAATTAGGATGGTAATATCATTTCTCATCTCTCTCCCATTTGTGAAAACTCTCGATGAACTTTAATAAACTTACGAGGATTCCACTTTGAGAACCACTCTTAGGTGATAACATCACCTCCGAAGACTGGCAATATAAATAATATTTTATACTTAGTCGTGTTTCACGTATTATTTAACTTCGCTTCTTACTGTATAATCTACAGTGTTAATATGAAAATTCAAGCTAACATTATACACATGTTTGTCTGATTTCTAGAAATGCTAAGAGTTAGCTGGGTGATTGCCATATCTGATCGCTGCTCTCTGATTAGTAATTACAATTATCTGACTTCGTCCGTCAGACACAAATACTCCTGACTTCGTACATCAGTCACAAACAAACATACCTGACGTCGTCCATCAGTCACAGACAAACACACCTGACTTCGTCTGTCAGTCACAGACAAACACTCCTGTCTTCCCCGACCCCAGCACTCTTCACCCGACCTTCACACAGTATCTCTTTTCTAGAGCCTAATTCGCTTCCCAAACTGAATGTTGTCGGCTGCTCACTGCTATACCAGGAAATATTCTTTTATCCCTGATGCAGCGGTGGGCTGCACCGAGTCCAGTTGCTTTCTCATGCTGTCCGAGTTGTGTTTAGCATGAGTGTGTATTATATCTAGTATGATTATCACGGCTTAGCTGTTTAATGGTGACATCTAGGATTTAACTAAGGGACAGGTGATTCAGCAGTGTCTTGGCCCAAATTGCAACTTGGTTTTAACTGATAGCTTCAGTTGGTCTTTCATGTTTCTGAGTTCAAATAGAAAACTGTCAGACCGTGTGGGTGTTGCTGCAGACGACTTTATCGTAGATGCTGACACTGACAGTCAGACGGTTACAATAATAAAAAGAAAAATAATAAAACAAAAAAATGATAATAGAATAATAATAATAATAATAATAATAATAATAATAATAAATAATAATAATAATAAAAATAATAATTTTTCACTAAAATTTCCAGTTTTGTTTTCTGGGGAAAATCGTTAGGCATAATAAATGAAATTAATGAAGATAAGAAAGCTGTCATTTAAGAAAATCAATTGAAATAAGAAGAAAAATAACCGAGATACGAACAAATATATATATATATATATATATATATATATATATATATATATATATATATATATATATATATACATACATACATTTCGGTATGCCAACACACAAACATGAAAACAAAATTCTTGTGGAAAAAGACACTAGTGCCTTCATCAGTCTTCTAAAAAAGCCATTCCTGGCGAAAAGTTTCCTATAATAAATGACCTGAATTGTACGTAAATGTCTTTTTCCACATCTTGTCGGTATCACCATGCCATTTATTTTCACAAAACCCTTGCCTGACTAGCATCCATTCACGAGTCGTTAGTAATGTCTAAGCGAACCGAAGAGTTGTCATGCAAAATAAAAAAACAAGAAGAGTCGTCTGAGTTTTCCCCACAACGTCATGCAAATTCTTGAACAAGAGGAGTCATCTGCGATATCACAAAGCATTCAGACGAGTGGTTATGCAAATTGTGGCCGGAAAATGTCCGAAGCCAGTGATTTGTTTGGCCTTAGATAAACTCCAGCAGAGCAGTGGCCAGAATATTCAGATTATAGGGAGAGATGTGCATTTAAGTGAGTATTTTAAGAGTCATTCAGCTACCAAGACGATATGTTAGTAGGTATGAGCAATCGCAAATGGTAAACAGTAGTGTGACGGCTCTCTGTGTTAGATAAATTTAAAGTTACAACAAATTTCAACCGATTTATCTGGAATTTGCTGCTGTACATTCCCCCAATAAGCGAGCAGTAAAGCTTCTACCACAGCTGTGTTGCTGAGCACTGGTCCATACAGCAACTGGCTGTTTTGCGGACGCTGTAATTCCCAAGTATTGTTTTTCAATATTTTCCAACGAGGAGGTTATGGTTTGTTAGTGAGTGTAGCTGTGGCCAGTGATGGTGATGGTGCCATACCTAACACGCCACTATACTTTACCATGGTACTGTCACACCATACACAGCACTAAACATTACCATATACTACACCTTATTACATTATCATAACATCCATCACACACAACACCACACAAGCCTTAATACCATACCACTACACATTACACTATACCATCACACCAGCACAACACCATCATTCCAACACAACACCATCACACCAGCACAACACCATCACACCAGCACAACACCATCACACCAGCACAACACCATCACACCAGCACAACACCATCACTCCAGCACAACACCATCACTCCAGCACAACACCATCACACCACCACAACACCATCACATCAGCACAACACCATCACATCCACCACAACACCATCACATCACACACCATCACAACACTACCACACCATCACACCACCACAACACCATCACACCAGCACCACCACAACACCATCACATCAGCACACCATCACAACACTACCACACCATCACACCACCACAACACCATCACACCAGCACCACCACAACACCATCACACCAGCACCACCACAACACCATCACACCAGCACCACCACAACACCATCACACCAGCACCACCACAACACCATCACACCAGCACCACCACAACACCATCACACCAACACCACCACAACACCATCACACCACACCACAAACAACACCATCACACCACACCACCACACACAACACCATCACACCAGCACCACCACAACACCATCACACCAGCACCACCACAACACCATCACACACCAACACCACCACAACACCATCACACCAGCACCAACACAACACCATCACACCAGCACCACCACAACACCATCACACCAACACCACCACAACACCATCACACCAGCACCAACACAACACCATCACACCAGCACCACCCTCACCATCACACCAGCACCACCCTCACCATCACACGTTGTTAGGTTGCATCGCCCTGTATATTTACGTACCTTGTTTTCCTTATATTTATGCAATCGTTTCTCCGTCGACCAAGACTTCAGGTTTCTTCCTGGTAATTCTGGTGCTGAGGTTTACGGAGCGCTCAGAAAATCTTGAGAAACAGATATTTGGCCAACATCTGGCACTCGGAAGCTAAATTAAGTTGGTGTGTGTGTGTGTGTGTGTGTGTGTGTGTGTGTGTGTGTGTGTGTGTGTGTGTGTGTGTGTGTGTGTGTGTGTGTGTGTGTGTGTGTGTGTGTATGCGTGTGTGTATTCACCTAATTGTACTCACCTAATTAGTTCTAAGTTATATATGAATTTGTTATTGTATAGAATCAGCCCAGAACCACCTGCCTGTTCAGCCTATAGCATAGTAGTGTATGTCGAGACGACATACGTAACATGACCGAGCTGTCAGCATAGTTGCTGATCCCCCTACATGTGTTGTATGTATAGATTAGTTGAGTATTATAGTACCATCCATGTGCTTTATATAGAAGATCCCTAGGCCGAGTGACTGTATGACGTCACGGGATGCAGCATGAGTGAGTGAGAGGCGCTGCCTCCTCCTCACTCCACGGATAGACATAACAGCAGGCAGGACATGGCAGGCCTGGGCTCCCATCCACAGTCTGACAATATATATCGTTAGCATCCAACAAGTGAGTTTACCTTATCCATCTTATCTCCTTCTGAACCTCCTACGACAGTTGCAGGGGTCGAGACACAGCTCCTGGTCCCTGTGTATGTGTGTGTGTGTGTGTGTGCGTGTGTGTGTGTGTGTGTGTACTTACCTATTTGTGGCTACAGGGGGTCGAATCGTACCTCCTGGTATTCGGGTTAGGTAAATTCAGATTTAGAAAGTATTTAGGAAAGTACTGGTATGGAAATGGAGTTGTATATGAGTGAAGCAATCTGCCAAGCAGAGTGATCGAATCTATTACTTGGCTCAAAAAAACAGATTAAATGTAAGAGTCAGAAGAGTTCATCAGATTATCCAGGTGTCGCTAATATTTTGGGTTTCTTTACTGAGAGAGACTGTGAGAACGGAGCCTTTTATACTGGTGTTTCTGGTGTTTCCATAAAGATACCTAGGAAATACACAAGTAAAAAGAGTTGTCGATATTATGTATCTTCGATCTAATAATACTTATCTGACACTGCAACACCATGGTATTATGGGTCTGACACTGCAACACCATGGTATTATGGGTCTGACACTGCAACACCATGGTATTATGGGTCTGACACTGCAACACCATGGTATTATGGGTCTGACACTGCAACACCATGGTATTATGGGTCTGACACTGCAACACCATGGTATTATGAGTCTGACACTGCAACACCATGGTATTATGGGTCTGATACTGCAACACCATGGCATTATGGGTCTGATACTGCAACACCTTGGTATTATGGGTCTGATACTGCAACACCATGGTATTATGAGTCTGACACTGCAACACCATGGTATTATGAGTCTGACACTGCAACACCATGGTATTATGGGTCTGACACTGCAACACCATGGTATTATGAGTCTGACACTGCAACACCATGGTATTATGGGTCTGATACTGCAACACCTTTGTATTATGGGTCTGACACTGCAACACCTTTGTATTATGGGTCTGACACTGCAACACCATGGTATTATGGGTCTGACACTGCAACACCATGGTATTATGGGTCTTACACTGCAACACCTTTGTATTATGGGTCTGACACTGCAACACCATGGTATTATGGGTCTGACACTGCAACACCTTTGTATTATGGGTCTGACACTGCAACACCTTTGTATTATGGGTCTGACACTGCAACACCATGGTATTATGGGTCTGACACTGCAACACCATGGTATTATGGGTCTGACACTGCAACACCTTTGTATTATGGGTCTGACACTGCAACACCATGGTATTATGGGTCTGACACTGCAACACCATGGTATTATGGGTCTGATACTGCAACACCATGGTATTATGGGTCTGATACTGCAACACCATGGTATTATGGGTCTGATACTGCAACACCATGGTATTATGGGTCTGACACTGCAACACCATGGTATTATGGGTCTGACACTGCAACACCATGGTATTATGGGTCTGACACTGCAACACCATGGTATTATGGGTCTGATACTGCAACACCATGGTATTATGGGTCTGACACTGCAACACCATGGTATTATGGGTCTGATACTGCAACACCATGGTATTATGGGTCTGATACTGCAACACCATGGTATTATGGGTCTGACACTGCAACACCATGGTATTATGGGTCTGATACTGCAACACCATGGTATTATGGGTCTGATACTGCAACACCATGGTATTATGGGTCTGACACTGCAACACCATGGTATTATGGGTCTGACACTGCAACACCATGGTATTATGGGTCTGACACTGCAACACCATGGTATTATGGGTCTGATACTGCAACACCATGGTATTATGGGTCTGACACTGCAACACCATGGTATTATGGGTCTGACACTGCAACACCATGGTATTATGGGTCTGACACTGCAACACCATGGTATTATGGGTCTGACACTGCAACACCATGGTATTATGGGTCTGATACTGCAACACCATGGTATTATGGGTCTGATACTGCAACACCATGGTATTATGAGTCTGACACTGCAACACCATGGTATTATGGGTCTGATACTGCAACACCTTTGTATTATGGGTCTGACACTGCAACACCTTGGCATTATGGGTCTGACACTGCAACACCATGGTATTATGGGTCTGACACTGCAACACCTTTGTATTATGGGTCTGACACTGCAACACCTTGGCATTATGGGTCTGACACTGCAACACCATGGTATTATGGGTCTGACACTGCAACACCTTTGTATTATGGGTCTGACACTGCAACACCTTGGCATTATGGGTCTGACACTGCAACACCATGGTATTATGGGTCTGACACTGCAACACCTTTGTATTATGGGTCTGGCACTGCAACACCATGGTATTATGGGTCTGTCACTACAACACCATGGTATTATGGGTCTGACACTGCAACACCATGGTATTATGGGTCTGACACTGCAACACCATGGTATTATAGGTCTGACACTGCAACACCATGGTATTATGGGTCTGACACTGCAACACCATGGTATTATAGGTCTGACACTGCAACACCATGGTATTATAGGTCTGATACTGCAACACCATGGTATTATAGGTCTGATACTGCAACACCATGGTATTATAGGTCTGATACTGCAACACCATGGTATTATAGGTCTGACACTGCAACACCATGGTATTATAGGTCTGATACTGCAACACCATGGTATTATAGGTCTGATACTGCAACACCATGGTATTATAGGTCTGACACTGCAACACCATGGTATTATGGGTCTGACACTGCAACACCATGGTATTATAGGTCTGACACTGCAACACCATGGTATTATAGGTCTGATACTGCAACACCATGGTATTATAGGTCTGATACTGCAACACCATGGTATTATAGGTCTGACACTGCAACACCATGGTATTATGGGTCTGACACTACAACACCATGATATTATGGGTCTAACACACTTTCACAAGCCACCATCACTTCACTTAATCCACTGGCTCTACTATGAAAGGTACCGTAGTCATGTCTCTGCATAAGACTGATTATTCGTCAGAGACCCTGATGGTGGCCTCTGCAAGGAAGGGTTCCACAGTAAGGAAGGGTTCCACAGTAAGGAAGGGTTCCACAGTAAGGAAGGGTTCCACAGTAAGGAAGGGTTCCACAGTAAGGAAGGGTTCCACAGTAAGGAAGGGTTCCACAGTAAGGAAGGGTTCCACAGTAAGGAAGGGTTCCACAGTAAGGAAGGGTTCCACAGTAAGGAAGGGTTCCACAGTAAGGAAGGGTTCCACAGTAAGGAAGGGTTCCACAGTAAGGAAGGGTTCCACAGTAAGGAAGGGTTCCACAGTAAGGAAGGGTTCCACAGTAAGGAAGGGTTCCACAGTAAGGAAGGGTTCCACAGTAAGGAAGGGTTCCACAGTAAGGAAGGGTTCCACAGTAAGGAAGGGTTCCACAGTAAGGAAGGGTTCCACAGTAAGGAAGGGTTCCACAGTAAGGAAGGGTTCCACAGTAAGGAAGGGTTCCACAGTAAGGAAGGGTTCCACAGTAAGGAAGGGTTCCACAGTAAGGAAGGGTTCCACAGTAAGGAAGGGTTCCACAGTTCTCAGTGTAACATGATAAAGTTCCTACTGAGCGAAATATCGTTATTAGTAATGGTTTACCTTGTCTACGTGTCTTTGATTTACTTACAGCTTAAGGAAGCATGGAAGCTTAACGGCTTAAATCAGCGGGACATGTGAGGATTACGAGCATTTGGGAGGCTGCTAGAGTCTGATTAACGAGTGTGTTCCAGCAAGAGACGCTGCCGTTGCTGCTACCACACACCCATCTCCATCACAAGCAACGGTGTTGCGCTGAAAATAGGAGATTTATCATTCACGAGAAACGTTTCGTGTTGCCTGTGAGTGCCTTAGTTGGGTTTCCCGCGTTATATATGTCTTATCGCCAGTTTCACAGAGACGTTGATATGGCTTATTCTAAATAGAGTATAATTTTTAATGACGCAGGTATACAGCATTCTATAACGAAGCATTCACTGTATTCCGTCGAGGGAAGCATTTTTTTTTATTGTACATGACTCCCGTGTTCCCAGGCACGATAATCTGGTACAGAAGTGAGACATTGTCGTGCAAACAACAAACTAGCCTCAGGAATCCACTACAAGACCTTGGCTCGAGGCCTAACTGGGAAAATATGCCTGGAATCAGGCAGTGGATTATTATCATTACAGTCAGTTTAGGTGTTAAATCTGTGCGGGACATTCATTGTAAACTGTGGTGGAGGCTCGATCCTCCGTCCACAAATAGCAAGACAGACACTGCCAAGCTGTACACAGTGTTGTTAACCTTCAGTGTTAACCTTCAGTTTTGTTAACCTTCAGTGTTGTTATCCTTCAGTGTTGTTAACCTTCAGTGTTGTTAACCTTCAGTGTTGTTAACCTTCAGTGTTGTTAACCTTCAGTGTTGTTAACCTTCAGTGTTGTTATTCTTCAGTGTTGTTAACCTTCAGTGTTGTTAACCTTCAGTGTTGCTAACCTTCAGTGTTATCCTTCAGTGTTGTTAACCTTCAGTGTTGTTAACCTTCAGTGTTGCTAATCTTCAGTGTTGTTAACCTTCAGTGTTGTTATCCTTCAATGTTGTTAACCTTCAGTGTTGTTATCCTTCAGTGTTGTTAACCTTCAGTGTTGTTAACCTTCAGTGTTGTTAGCCTTCAGTGTTGTTAAACCTTGAGTGTTGTTAACCTTCAGTGTTGTTAAACCTTGAGTGCTGTTAACCTTCAGTGTTGTTAAACCTTGAGTGTTGTTAACCTTCAGTGTTGTTAACTTTCAGTGTTGTTAACCTTGAGTGTTGTTAACCTTCAGTGTTGTTAACCTTCAGTGATGATAAACCTTGAGTGTTGTTAACATTGAGTGTTGTTAACCTTCAGTGTTGTTAACCTTCAGTGTTGTTAACCTTCAGTGTTGTTAAACCTTGAGTGTTGTTAACCTTGAGTGTTGTTAACCTTCAGTGTTGTTAACTTTCAGTGTTGTTAACCTTCAGTGTTGTTATCCTTCAGTGTTTTTAACCTTCAGTGTTGTTAATCTTCAGTGTTAACCTTCGGTGTTGTTAAACCTTGAGTGTTGTTAAACCTTGAGTGTTGTTAACCTTGAGTGTTGTTAACCTTCAGTGTTGCTAACCTTCAGTGTTGTTAACCTTCAGTGTTGTTAACCTTCAGTGTTGCTAACCTTCAGTGTTGTTAACCTTCAGTGTTGCTAACCTTCAGTGTTGTTAACCTTCAGTGTTGTTAACCTTCAGTGTTGTTAACCTTCAGTGTTGTTAACCTTCAGTGTTGTTATCCTTCAGTGTTGTTAACCTTCAGTGTCGTTAACCTTCAGTGTTGTTAACCTTCAGTGTCGTTAACCTTCAGTGTTGTTATCCTTCAGTGTTGCTAACCTTCAGTGTTGTTAACCTTCAGTGTTGTTAACCTTCAGTGTTGTTAACCTTCAGTGTTGTTAACCTTCAGTGTTGTTAACCTTCAGTGTTGCTAACCTTCAGTGTTGTTAACCTTCAGTGTTGTTAAACCTTCAGTGTTGTTAACCTTCAGTGTTGTTAACCTTCAGTGTTGTTAACCTTCAGTGTTGTTAACCTTCAGTGTTGTTAACCTTCAGTGTTGTTAACCCTCAGTGTTGTTAACCTTCAGTGTTGCTAACCTTCAGTGTTGTTAACCTTCAGTGTTGCTAACCTTCAGTGTTGTTAACCTTCAGTGTTGCTAACCTTCAGTGTTGCTAACCTTCAGTGTTGTTAACCTTCAGTGTTGTTAACCTTCAGTGTTGTTAAACATCCACTGGTCAACTCCTCGCTGCCAAATAGTTGCTAATCAAGTTGATTATCCCAACATACTGTCATATTACTAATTAATCTGACATTCGTTTTGGAAGCGCCAGTCATAAACACACGTTATATTAGACAGTAACTCCTCTATTCATAGGCATTAACGAAGGTACAGTGTGTACGTTACGGTTTGTTTTTCGTTTTCGCTGTTTTGGAGTCGTATGTAGTGCATTGCGGAACTATCTGTTGGAAGTTATTAGTGAATTTACTCACAAAGTTTAATTAAATAGGCGTTTTGTTTGACGTTGAAACTTTTAACCTCCAATATAACTTAAAAAAGTTCCACTTTAGCTGTAAAAAGCTTTGTTCATACTTACCCTTTATCTCTCAGTAATTATGGCCAGTTTGCTGGAAATTAAATAAGAGGAACATAAAATTCTGTAACTGTAAATGCCCTTTTATTCCGCTCACACATGCTGACTCCACAATACTACATGACACTATTCAACAACCCGGAACCACTACTGACCCTTTCATGAAACATTCCTTCTTAGCTAACGCCTCTCACAAGCTACACACACACACACATATACATATATCAATAACAACACTGCGACTAGCCAAGGACTCGAACCCAAGTTGTTTTGGCCCGCCTAATGGTGAGCGAAAACCACATCCTACAAGAATCACGCATCCAACAGTTAGGTGTTTTACCGTGATCCGAGGACATACGGTGGTGTGGGTGCCTCTGAGCTAGTTTCATTCTACTCCCCGTTTGGTGTACTAGCCTCAACGCACCTAGCTCTGCTGGGTGCGTGATTCTTGTAGAATCTGGTGGTCCTGTGGGTTAGAGCATCATGTGGTTCTCGCTCACCATGAGGCGGACCAAAATAACATGGATTCGAGTCCTTGGCTAGCCGCATTGTTAAAAAAGAAAATGAATATATTCGAGAGAGAAGGCAGTAGCTCCAGTTAATTGGGCAAACAGTCCCTTGTCGGCATCAAGAAGAGTTTGTTGCGTTACTATTGAATAACGAAGTCTGCCAGAATTCTGGAGTTGCAAGATCAGTTTATTGAAAATTCCGATTCAGCTGATGCTTCCGTGTGACGTCATGAGTTTGCTGTTGGTCATAGGACATGAAACATTGTTTCTTACGTCAACACAACATACCTCGCATGCCAGAGATTACTAGGTTAACAAGCTAACAAGCGTGTGTGATACAAAGATATAACAGATGGAGTATTATACTCAGGAATTCCTTTGGAGCTCTTGTTTACGTCCATAAATTTTCTCTTGCATTTCTAATTAAATAGTTTAAAGTTGATCTTACTTATAGGCTGTAAGGTTGGAGTTTGAATTTATTTATTTATTTTTAATAGTTCAAATTTTGTTTTGTTAAACAACCAGTTATGACTTATCTAAGAATATGTTGTTAACACATACGATGTTGATAGTCGTATATAATTAATAATTTATACACCAACTCATTACTTGCCGCATGTCAAAGCCAGTCCTAGCATGAGTAAGCCAGTTCAGGAAGAGAACTAAAAGGTACCTAATGAATGAAATTACAGAAAGGGAGGAGAGTGATTTCTTGTATATAACCAATATTCGTGTACCTATTATTGTAAGCTGATCCGTTTTATTTAATCATGTAAATAACTCAGTTCATTTTATTTATATTGCACACAACTGAGTTACTTGTTCGAATTTTTAAAGTTATAATCATGATTGATTTCTACTGTATGTTACAGCTAGGCTTTAAATAATAAGATATTACAAGGACCCAAATGAAAATAAGACAGACAGTCGTCGATGATGCACTGACTATCTTGGGTTATCCTGGGTGACTCTCCGGCTTAAAAATCAGAACAAATCATATCTGATGGATAAATTTATTGCGAATGTCTCTTATTATTACTTTCGAATCTTCAACACTAATATTTAATTGCGTCATCAAATTATGCCGCACTGTGTACTACACTGAGGTACAATGCTCACGTCAGAGCCTGTCGTAGCATGAGCAAGTTCAAGAAAGCCGAAATGTACCTCCTAAACTAGGCTAGAAAAAGGGAGAAGAATGACTTCTTGTATGAAAATAACTAATTTTATCTCTCCCCTAGTATATCTTCTTTTATTGTAACTGCTTTTACATAGTTAAGATACTTACCTGTTTAACTTTTAAATATAAGTAATAATTATCACTAGGACCCCAGTGGGAATGTCACTCTGTTTTTTTTTGGGTTATCCTAGGTTCTCCACACATATGCTGCTATGTATAATAATCAGTGTAACCGTGTATACCTGAATAAACTTACGTAATGGACTGGAGTTATGGAACACGGGGATACCTTCCTAGGATCACGCAGCGATCCAAATACATGTAGTTCTTGTATAATGTTTTGCTGACTGAATGGTTTTCTATGATATTACTTATATTATCTACTATCGGTGACTTTCGGTTAGATATTACAAAATTGTAGCATAGTAGATTTGTATGAGGCTTACGTAAACAAACAGCCAATGAATCATTCAGTCAAGGCGACCAAGGCAGCGATCCAAGCGCTTATGCAGAGAGCCAAAGGACAACATACACTTAATCCCATCCATCCGGGGTGACCTGCAGACTCTCATGGCCCAGGGTCGCAGGGCTACCATCAACTGGATCCCGAGCCATGTGGGTATCCCTGGCAATGATGCTGCAGATGAGGCTGCTAGGACTGCAACCCTCGAGGCACAGCCACGTGCTGCAATCTCCATCAGCCTCAGCCAGATTGCGCTGTGGGCTGCCGGTGCGGCCAGGCGCCCATTCCCTGACCCTGGGGATTCACGGATCCTCTGTTGGTATGTCAGGGCGACCCACAGGGCGCCCCCTCCAAGTATTCGGACACAGTCCAGAGAACTGAGAGTGCATATCCACCGCCTACGCTTAGGGTATCCCACCACTGCGCGGATTGTTGAACGGGCACGAGAGGAGCTCTGTGCCCATTGTGACCGAATGGTTCCGAAGCCCTTGGTGCACTACCTGTTAGACTGCCCGGCTACGATGCCCCTTCGCCGTAGACACTTCCCAATGACCCCAGTGGGGCAGGCCCGAGAGGATGAGGCAGCACATATTGTGTACTTAGCTGTCAGGGACTTGGAAACCTTACTTCCAGTCATTGCACGTCATCCGCCCGCCCCCCGCTGAAGTTGCTGCGAGGGCCTGCTTTGGGCCTCCATTACACTGCACACCAGCCGCTGTTAGTGCACACTAACGTTTGGTACATCATCTGGCCATAGAGCCGGTGAGGTACCCCCCCTTCCTGCTGAAGACCTGCCACGCAGGTGCAAGTAAAGATAAACGACACTTCCCTACCCGGGGAGCCAATGCCGGGTCACCAAAATGGAAGAGACCAGGGCCGGGATACCATACCGGCGAATCAAATAGAATAGAATAGAATAGTCGAGGCGAGGGTTTGGGTTCGATTCCCGACGTAGGTGGAAACATTGGACGTGTTTCCTTACACCGGTTGTCTATGTTCCCCATCAGTAAAATGGGTACCTGGGTGTTAGTCGACTGGTGTGGGTCGCATCCTGGGAGAAAACTGACCTAATTTGCCCGAAATGCTCTGCATAACAAGCGGCTTTCTGTCTGGCTTTCTCGGGTTATCCTAGGTTCCTACACATATGCTGCTATGTATGATAATCTATTATTATTATTATTAAAGATTCGCCGGTATTCTCCCGGCCTGGGCCTTTTCTAAGTGGTGGCCCGGCCTTGGCTCCCTCTTTAGGGAGTGTCTGAGACCTAAGTCTCCCATGGGAGGAAGTATAAGTACCTCCTCATCTTTGGGACCAACTGTCCCCAGACCTAGGCACATTCCCCGCCCTCACGGGGCTCGTAGGGAGAAGCTAGGCCTCTCTGGTCTGCCATCCCCGCCCCAAGGGGGCTAATGGGAATGGCAGTCTTGTGAGCTACAAGCTCGGACTCAGGCACCTACCCTACCCTAGAAGGGCTAGGCATGGTGTCGATCGTGATGTAACTGTATTTGTGTATAACTGAATAAACTTACTTACTTACTAGTAGTATGTCATTGATGTTAGCTAGGTGGCCTATATGCCTGATACTTGTACTTCTAGAAATAAAGATATTACTATGATTATTATTATCATTAAAGAGTGCGTTCTCTACACATTTGCTGCTATGTATGATAATCAATGTAACTGTGAATACCTGAATAACCTTACTACCTTAGTCCACCTTACTCACGGACCTTACAGTGATGGTAACTCACAGAAAACGTAGCTAAAGCTCTTGGAAATACTGGTAGCCCAAGCTTATATTTTCCAAAGCTATCGAGATAAGATTAGATAAGGTCGATTTATAAGCTTGTATATATTTCGAGTGCAAAAAAAAAAAGGCTTCCTGATATTTTTTCTTCCCCTAGCCCCCTTCCCTCCGAGAAAAATTGAAGTATGACTATGGATGATGTACACATACGCTGCTGTGTGCGGTAATCTATGTAACTGTACCTGTGTACCTGTACCTGAATAAAAACTAACTAATTTCGATAGGTTAGGTAAATGAATTTATTTTAAAGTAGAATACGATTTGTTCGGATCGTTAACCAGGAGGGTTTGTCACCCAGCTTAGCCCAAGAAAGTCAGTGCGTCATCGAGAACTGTCTGACTTATTTCTATTGTGGTCTTTCCAGTCTTGCCTTCCCCAGGATGCCACCCACACCATCAACTAACCTAGGTACCTACTTACCGCTAGGTGAACAGGGACAGCAGGTGTAAGTAAACATGCCCAACATTTCCAACCATGCCGGGGATTGAACCACGGACACTCGGTGTGTTTACTAAGAAAAGTGTTGCTTATTTGTGTTTTGGGGCTGTTTCCAGGAAGCGATTCACAGTAATTACTGCATGCATCAGGAGACTTGTTATAAGGTACCACCTTGCCCAGGGTTCAACCAGGGTACTCTGGGCTATGAACCGAACTAGTACCACTTAAATTCAAGGTACCTAAGCAAATGAGAAAAAAAATAGTTATACTGTGTTTTACCTTGTACGACAAGGTAAAACACAGTACGACAAGGTAAAGCACAATACGACAAGGTAAAGCACAATACGACAAGGTAAAGCACAGTACGACAAGGTAAAGCACAGTACGACAAGGTAAAGCACAGTACGACAAGGTAAAGCACAGTACGACAAGGTAAAGCACAGTACGACAAGGTAAAGCACAGTACGACAAGGTAAAGCACAGTACGACAAGGTAAAGCACAATACGACAAGGTAAAGCACAGTACGACAAGGTAAAGTGCAGTACGACAAGGTAAAGCACAGTACGACAAGGTAAAGCACAGTACGACAAGGTAAAGCACAGTACGACAAGGTAAAGCACAGTACGACAAGGTAAAGTAATCCTGATTTTTCTTTCCAATGTTTATATTATGATAACTACGTTAATGTAGGAGGATTAATTGTTAGAAGTAAGATATAAATGTTTCGTCTGAAGGTTTATACACTGGAAGGTGTATATATCTGGGTATATACATCGAAAAATGTGTATTTCTCAGGGTATATACAATGAGGTTTATAGTCTTACGGTATATGCACCGAAAGGTATGTCCTTATCTACCAGTATACATACTGCAAATCCCCTTTAAGCCTTTATACTTTATGGAATACAGCCTTATAGACCCTCGTGTAGGTGTTACGATTTTATCCTAATTTAAGAACTTTTTTAAATTTTCGGTAAATTTGGATTCCATGATTTTTGAGAATGACGATGCATTGTCATTTTTTGTGTTATATTGACTAATTCCACAGCGATGACACTCAACTGTATGGTAGCTTACGAGGCCAGTGAAGCACTGACACCCATCACGAAGAATGTTTTTTTTCGGTCATGCCCCATCACACAGGTCCATCACACAAAGATTTTCCTGTCATCCTTCATAACACATAATTGTTCTCCTGCCAAATTCTATCGCGTAGGATGATTTTCCTGTTATTCCACATGACCCAGAATGTTTTTTTCCTGTCATGTACTTCCACTTAAGATGGATTTTATGCATAGTGTATTGAAATGTTATCCTGAGCTGAGGGACTTTAATAGACCGATGAAGACATCGAAGTTTTCCACTACTGACTCAATCTATTGAGATTTCTTTCATTGGAATTTCTTTCATCAGGGCTGGAGTTTAAAGGTAAAGACATAGTGTAGCAAAATAAGGCTCTTTGATTAGCTTAATTTAGTCATAAAGAGAAATATTTTCTTAATAAAAGGTTTGTGCTGAAGACTGAGTCTTTGTCTTCATACTTGTCATACGCCACCTCATCCATTGTTCCAGTTCTTCATACGTGGATTATCATTTTGGATGGACTGTGACTATGGACTATGACTGTCTATGGACTATCTTGTGCAAATAAAGAGGACATGTTCATGCATGGAGAGGCCAATAACAGTAACGGTAATTATAGTAATGACCCCATTTCCAAGTCTTTTGTTAATAACAGAGTACACGAAAACAGTATTATTGTAAGATTGTAGTTTCTGTGTGGTGGTGAACACAATAATGTTTCTAGATAATCGTCAGAACACACACACACACAGTGGAGTATGTGAGTCAAGATGAGTTCAAATAACAGTCACACACAATTTTGGGGGGTAATATGAACTGCAACAAGGTAAAAAAAAAAAAAATTAAACGTCAGTGGCAGATAACAGCCTCTGATATCACAGTGCCTAATTACACCTCCCAAGAATCTAATGCACAACCCTCACATTCAGTACAATACTAACCTGAGTGCCTCGAAGACACAATCTGCAGAGTGAAAATAACATCAGATTGGTTACACTCATGGCTTCCTCATCTCTGATCTGTTTGTCTTCCTCATTCTTCTGTAGCTGCAGCTACAGAGACTTAAGCTCCCTGACTCCCTTCTCTCATTATTTGTCTTATGTAATATGCTTGTATATGAAGCCAGAAACGTATATGAGAATTATCAACACAGTGATGAAGCTCGAACTTTTGTGGATTCCCTCATACATGGGGCTTCCGGGACCATGATACAGCTGATGCCTGTGTTTGTAGTGCCATTAATTAGATATTACAAATTTTGACAATATATTCGCATATTGCGAATATATATATGGAGATGGGAAGTACAGTGCCTGCACTCTGAAGGAGGGGTGTTAATGTTGCAGTTTAAAAACTGTAGTGTAAAGCACCCTTCTGGCAAGACAGTGATGGAGTGAATGATGGTGAAAGTTTTTCTTTTTCGGGCCACCCTGCCTTGGTGGGAATCGGCCAGTGTGATAATAAATATAAAAAAAAATATAAATATTGCTATGTAATGAAACTTAATATAAGAAATGTGTAATATCTGAAAGATGTAACTATACCTGTGGGAACAGTTATATCTTTCGGGTATATATAAATATATATATATAAACAAATAAGTTTTTTTAGTGATTTACAAATGACAGTAGAAGAAAGCTTCAGTTTCATATACTATATATGTAAGTATAAACTCATTTGGATCTCAGCCAATTATACACGAAACAAAGTCCAATAGAAATATTCATTGAATACATTTACATTTTAAATGATAGCAGCAGTACAAATATAAGAATGGTGGGGCAGATATTTGAAAAGAAGGAACATTAATTCAGCAGTATTATACAGGATTACAGTATATATGTATATTCAAAAAAAAAAAAAAACTTTACGTGAGGCGAAAATCCTAAAATGCACTTGTGTCCTTTTACCGAACACATTAAAGATTAAAAAAAAGGCACAATTCAGTGACTGGAACAATACACGAATAACTCGAATTTAAGATACTAAAACTGATGTCACAAGCTTCAGTCTCCTAAGTTCGGGTTATTTTTGTATTCAACACACTGTAATGGATACAGTGGGGTATTATTAGCTACGTTAGGTACTTAGGAACGATTATAAACTTTTCAGATCATGCGTAAAGATTAGGAGTCAGGACAAAAATGTAGGCGAACATAGAGAGTCAGGACATGTATACAGTATTTTTACAAAGATACGTTGTTTGAACATGACACATAATGCTAACACTAAATCATTTTACTGCTAACGTTTCGGCCCTGGGATCGTGAATATTCAAAATGTAAATGGGTATGAAAATATTAGCATAAATAATCAGGAAGGCCTATGACTAGAAGCTAAGCGGTAAGTCACCTGATGCCGTATGTATCTAGGGGTGGGAGGAGCGAAGCTTGTTCATCTATACTGTGTGTGTATTGACAATATTGCAACTTCCTGCTTCTTTTGTGTGACAGTATTTGTTACAGCAATCAGGAAACTATCCCCACACCAGCGTGTGCTGAGATCTGGCTCTGTGATGACCTGTACACAAACTTACCAGGTGTCCCTTGGACACCTGGTAAGTTGGCCCACGTCGTCTCTGTTTCACCCATGTATGTTTATCTAAGTGGACGAACTTTTATCTGTTTCCCCCCACGTACTTCTTTTTGTATTGACGACGCGGGATTGTGTAAACCCAGGCAGTCGAAACTGGTTGGTGAGTAATGGCCTCCTTCGTAGTGAGTTCTATGATGGATGTGGAAGACGTGGTAGCCAACTGGATGTTGCTCTCAACCATTGCACGTCTCGCAGTGCTTGCTACGTTGCCGCAAGAGAGGACTGTGTACTTCTTCGCAGTTTGTTTCCTGTGTGTACCATGTTCAGGTGGTCTTTGCCCTTCATCTGCAATCAAATATGAAGAAGGAAAGAAACTAAACTGGCGTAAATGCTTGCAGAATGTAGATGTGCCCGTCTTCGAAAGAAACCTACAATTACTCTCCTTTTGCTCTGTGTCACGGTAAGAATAGAACTGTATCATATTATATTTAACAGTGAGATTCCTGTACACTTTAAAAGAATTATAGCTGTCCTGAGGCCTGCACAGACGGACGTCTAAGAGGGAAAGTCGACTATCACTAACTTGAGGGTAAATTTAATGGTGGCCTCTACTGTGTTGATCTGTTCGACGGGGTAGTGTATGTTATGGCATCTACATGCCGCAACCATGTCATAGTAGTGGGAATTATCGACTGCAGTTCCTCTGTTTCTAGGTTCTCCCTCTATATACTGGCTAACACTGCACTGAGTCGGCTGCCCATTGCCAAATTAAATAATTATTTTAATTACCTGTTTTAATATTTGAAACAGACCACCATATTAATTGTTCTAGGCTTTTTGTGATCCGTTATCATGTCCATCCTGGTCTTTCTGTCCTCTAATGTTATCAAGCTTTGTTCCTTTAGTCTCTCCTCAGAGCTTATACCTGTTAACTGCAAGATTAGTATTATTCCAAACCTTTAGATTGTTTCCAGCTTCTTGACATGCTTGATCAGGTGTGGGCTCCATATTGGTGCTGCATTCTCCAAAACAGACCTGACATATGTCGTATACAGTGTCGTGAATGACGTCTTTCTGCTCTGAGGTTCCTGAAGATTAATCTTAGATTTGCCAGATATGTATTTACTGTGGAAGTTAACTGGTTGACGTGCACCTCAGGCAATACGTTCGGTACTAAGCTTACCCCGAGGTCCTGCTCTTTGAGTGAGATGTACAGTCATTGTTCCTCGAACCTGTAATATATTTGCAGTTTTCTTTGTCCTTCCTTAACTTTCATAATTTTACATGTGTTAGGGTTAAATTCTAATAGTCACTAGTTAGAACAATGCTCCACCTTGTCCAGGTCCGTTTGTCGTCTTTTCTGATCTTTTCCTCTCTATTCTCCTCATTAATTTCACATCATCTGTGAACAGAGATACTTCTGTTTCTTTTGACCTTTTTTCATGAACACAAGAAATAGTATCTGCCAGAGTATTAACCCTTGTGGAACCCCACTCTTCAAACTTACCCATTACTTCTTTTCCTGTTAGGTATTCCCTCATATACTATAGCTCCTTCGATGTAATTCATGCCTGCACGTCTACTTTTTGTCTCAGTCTCTTCTTGTAGGGTACTGTATCAAAAATTTCTTATAATACGTAAGTATGAGATCCACCCATCTCTCTCTCTCTCTCTCCGCTACTTGACTTGTGTGATATTGTTTTATAACTCTAGCAGATTTGTGAGGCAGGATTGACCATTACTAAAAGTGTGCTGTGTTGTTTATGAACCTCCTTGCCAGGTGCTCCACCACACTTCTCCTGTTTAACTTTATATACTATGTATGTATTTAGGTATCTTTATTGCCGATGAAACTATCTCCAGTCTATTAAGAATGTTTTCTATTCTACTGAAGAAGTCTGATGTATAGGTTAAACATGTCGTCGGTAATAAAAAATACCTAAATGTTTCGCATGTATCTCATTCATCTACCTCTCACTATGACACAATGTATGCATAATAGTTAATGGTTCTTATGCTTGCTTCCCAGTTTTCCTGCATTCTTTGCTTTTGGTATTTGTTTTCATACTACTGCCCTTTTCACTTTTCCCTCTCAACACCTCTGGGTGAACCACGGGTACACTTGTGCTCACCCTATTGTTTCTTCTGCTCGTATTGTAACACTTCTCTGGCTCCCTGCCCTTTCCAGCTACTTTATCAATTCATTGACTGTCTTTCTAGTTGCTTTTCCACTGCACTTCATTGAGGAATTACATAATGTCTGCATAGTCTACTCTCCTCTTTTAGACTCAGGTTTCTTCCACCCCTCGCCCTGTGTCTCTCAAAGTTTACTCCTACAATGTATTTAAAACTAGGTACTCTGTGGTCACTAGCACCAAGGAGCCTCTCATATTCAAGTTCATTACCTCAAAATCTTCATAATCTGATAGACAGCTGGAAAGATGATATAAGTTAACAACTTTGTCTCTGTGAGCGCTATGAGTGCAGAGTGCATTCCATTTGTCAGTCTTTGTGTATCATTCTTTCAGTTTCCTTGTGTGTGTGTGTGTGTGTGTGTGTGTGTGTGTGTGTGTGTGTGTGTGTGTGTGTGTGTGTGTGTGTGTGTGTGTGTGTGTGTGTGTGTGTGTGTACTCACCTAGTTGTACTCACCTAGTTGAGGTTGCAGGGGTCGAGTCTAAGCTCCTGGCCCCGCCTCTTCACTGGTCGCTACTAGGTCACTCTCCCTGAACCTTGAGCTTTATCTGCGTACCTCTGCTTAAAGCTATGTATGGATCCTGCCTCCACTACATCGCTTCCCAAACTATTCCACTTCCTGACTACTCTGTGGCTGAAGAAATACTTCCTAACATCCCTGTGATTCATCTGTGTCTTCAACTTCCAACTGTGTCCCCTTGTTGTTGTGTCCCATCTCTGGAACATCCTGTCTTTGTCCACCTTGTCAATTCCTCTCAGTATTTTGTATGTCGTTATCATGTCCCCCCTATCTCTCCTGTCCTCCATTGTTGTCAGGTTGATTTCTCTTAACCTCTCCTCGTAGGACATACCTCTTAGCTCTGGGACTAGTCTTGTTGCAAATCTTTGCACTTTCTCTAGTTTCTTTACGTGCTTGGCTAGGTGTGGGTTCCAATATGGGCCTAACGTACACGGTGTACAAGGTCCTGAACGATTTCTTATTGAGATGTCGGAATGCTGTTCTGAGGTTTGCTAGGCGCCCATATGCTGCAGCCGTTATTTGGTTGATGTGCGCTTAAGGAGATGTGCCTGGTGTTATACTCACCCCAAGATCTTTTTCCTTGAGTGAGGTTTATAGTCTTTGGCCCCCTAGGTTGTACTCCATCTGCGGTCTTCTTTGCCCTTCCCCAATCTTCATGACTTTGCACTTGGTGGGGTTGAACTCCAGGAGCCAATTGCTGGACCAGGTGTGCAGCCTGTCCAGATCCCTTTGTAGTTCTGCCTGGTCTTCGATCGAATGAATTCTTCTCATCAACTTCACGTCATCTGCAAACAGGGACACTTCGGAGTGTGTGTGTGTGTGTGTGTTCGAGTGCTCGCACAGGCGTGGAGTGGGCGGGAAAGTGAATAAGTGTGTGGGCAGATGAGTGGGTGGGTGTATGGGCGGGTGAGTGGGCAGGTGAGTGGGCAGGTGAGTGGGTTGAGGAGCAGCTGCTCTGGCTGTCAACAAACACAGTCGTAATGGAATACTCTTGTCATTTCACCAATAATGAAATTTTCTCTGCTGAAGAGTAAAGGATGAGAAGTGAGTGTATAGTGACTGTAGTGAGTGTGTAGTGACTGTAGTGTGTGTAGTGACTGTAGTGAGTGTGTAGTGACTGTAGTGAGTGTGTAGTGAGTGTGTAGTGACTGTAGTGAGTGTGTAGTGACTGTAGTGAGTGTGTAGTGACTGTAGTGAGTGTGTAGTGACTGTTTTGAGTGTGTAGTGACTGTAGTGAGTGTGTAGTGACTGTAGTGAGTGTGTAGTGACTGTAGTGAGTGTGTAGTGACTGTAGTGAGTGTGTAGTGACTGTAGTGAGTGTGTAGTGACTGTAGTGAGTGTGTAGTGACTGTAGTGAGTGTGTAGTGACTGTATGAGTGTGTAGTGACTGTAGTGAGTGTGGGAGTGAGTGTGTATGACTCTAGTGAGTGTGTAGTGACTGTAGTGAGTGTGAGATGACTGTAGTGAGTGTGTAGTGACTGTTTTGAGTGTGTAGTGACTGTAGTGAGTGTGTAGTGACTGTAGTGAGTGTGTAGTGACTGTAGTGAGTGTGTAGTGACTGTAGTGAGTGTGTATGACTGTAGTGAGTGTGTAGTGACTGTAGTGAGTGTGTAGTGACTGTAGTGAGTGTGTAGTGACTGTAGTGAGTGTGTAGTGACTGTAGTGAGTGTGTAGTGACTGTAGTGAGTGTGTAGTGACTGTAGTGAGTGTGTAGTGACTGTAGTGAGTGTGTAGTGACTGTAGTGAGTGTGTAGTGACTGTAGTGAGTGTGTAGTGACTGAAGTGAGTGTGTAGTGACTGTAGTGTGTGTGTAGTGACTGTAGTGAGTGTGTAGTGACTGTAGTGAGTGTGTAGTGACTGTAGTGAGTGTGTAGTGACTGTAGTGATGTGTAGTGACTTAGTGAGTGTGTAGTGACTGTATGAGTGTGTAGTGACTGTAGTGAGTGTGTAGTGACTGAAGTGAGTGTGTAGTGACTGTAGTGTGTGTTGTAGTGACTGTAGTGAGTGTGTAGTGACTGTAGTGTGTGTGTAGTGACTGTAGTGAGTGTGTAGTGACTGTAGTGAGTGTGTAGTGACTGTTGTGAGTGTGTAGTGACTGTAGTGAGTGTGTAGTGAGTGTGTAGTGACTGTAGTGAGTGTGTAGTGACTGAAATGAGTGTGTAGTGAGTGTGTAGTGACTGTAGTGAGTGTGTAGTGACTGTAGTGAGTGTGTAGGGACTGTAGTGAGTGTGTAGTGACTGTAGTGAGTGTGTAGTGACTGTAGTGAGTGTGTGGTGACTGTAGTGAGTGTGTAGTGACTGTTGTGAGTGTGTAGTGACTGTAGTGAGTGTGTAGTGACTGTAGTGAGTGTGTAGTGACTGTAGTGAGTGTTGTAGTGACTGAAGTGAGTGTGTAGTGACTGTAGTGTGTGTGTAGTGACAGTAGTGAGTGTGTAGTGACTGTAGTGTGTGTGTATGTGACTGTATGAAGTGTGTAGTGACTGTATGAGTGTGTAATGACTGTAGTGAATGTGTAGTGACTGTAGTGAGTGTATAGTGACTGTAGTGAGTGTATAGTGACTGTATGTGAGTGTGTATGACTGAAGTGAGTGTGTGGGTAGTACTGTAGTGTGTGTGTAGTGACTGTAGTGAGTGTGTAGTGACTGTAGTGAGTGTGTAGTGACTGTAGTGAGTGTGTAGTGACTGTAGTGAGTGTGTAGTGACTGTAGTGAGTGTGTAGTGACTGTAGTGAGTGCGTAGTGACTGTAGTGAGTGCGTAGTGACTGCAGTGAGTGTGTAGTGACTGTAGTGAGTGTGTAGTGACTGTAGTGAGTGTGTAGTGACTGTAGTGTGTGTGTAGTGACTGTAGTGTGTGTGTAGTGACTGTTGTGAGTGTGTAGTGACTGTAGTGAGTGTGTAGTGACTGTAGTGAGTGTGTAGTGACTGTAGTGAGTGTGTAGTGACTGTAGTGAGTGTGTAGTGACTGTAGTGAGTGTGTAGTAAGTGTGTAGTGAGTGTGTAGTGACTGTAGTGAGTGTGTAGTGACTGTAGTGAGTGTGTAGTGACTGGAGTGAGTGTGTAGTGACTGTAGTGTGTGTGTAGTGACTGTAGTGAGTGTGTAGTGACTGTAGTGAGTGTGTAGTGACTGTAGTGAGTGTGTAGTGACTGTAGTGAGTGTGTAGTGACTTGTGAGTGTGTAGTGACTGTAGTGAGTGTGTAGTGAGTGTGTAGTGACTGTAGTGAGTGTGTAGTGACTGTTGTGAGTGTGTAGTGACTGTAGTGAGTGTGTAGTGACTGTAGTGAGTGTGTAGTGACTGTAGTGAGTGTGTAGTGACTGTAGTGAGTGCGTAGTGACCGTAGTGAGCGTGTAGTGACTGTAGTGAGTGTGTAGTGACTGAAATGAGTGTGTAGTGACTGTAGTGAGTGTGTAGTGACTGTAGTGAGTGTGTAGTGACTGTAGTGAGTGTGTAGTGACTGTAGTGAGTGTGTAGTGACTGTAGTGAGTGCGTAGTGACTCTAGTGAGTGTGAAGTGACTGTAGTGAGTGTGTAGTGACTGTAGTGAGTGTGTAGTGACTGTAGTGAGTGTGTAGTGACTGTAGTGAGTGTGTAGTGACTGTAGTGAGTGTGTAGTGACTGTAGTGAGTGTGTAGTGACTGTAGTGAGTGTGTAGTGACTGTAGTGAGTGTGTAGTGACTGTAGTGAGTGTGTAGTGACTGTAGTGAGTGTGAGTTCACTGTAGTGAGTGTGTAGTGACTGTAGTGAGTGTGTAGTGACTGTAGTGAGTGTGTAGTGACTGTAGTGAGTGCGTAGTGACTGTAGTGAGCGTGTAGTGACTGTATTGAGTGTGTAGTGACTGCAGTGTGTAGTGACTGTAGTGAGTGTGTAGTGACTGTAGTGAGTGTGTAGTGGCTGTATGAGTGTGTAGTGACTGTAGTGAGTGTATAGTGATGTAGTGAGTGTGTAGAGACTGCAGTGTGTAGTGACTGTAGTGAGTGTGTAGTGACTGTAGTGTGTGTAGTTTACTGTAGTGAGTGGTATAGTGATTGTAGTGAGTGTGTATGACTGTAGTGAGTGTGTAAATGACTGTATGAGTGTGTAGTGATTATGTGAGTGTGTAGTGACTGTAGTGAGTGTGTAGTGACTGTAGTGATTGTGTAGTGACTGTAGTGAGTGTGTAGTGACTGTAGTGAGTGTGCAGTGACTGTAGTGAGTGTGTAGTGACTGTAGTGAGTGCAGTGACTGTAGTGAGTGTGTAGTGACTGTATGAGTGTGTAGTGACCCGTAGTGAGTGTGTAGTGACTGTAGTGAGTGTGTAGTGACTGTAGTGAAGTGCGTAGTGACTGTAGTGAGTGTGTAGTGACTGTAGTGAGTGTGTAGTGACTGTATGAGTGTGTAGTGACTGTAGTGAGTGTGTATTGACTGTATGAGTGTGTAGTGACGTAGTGAGTGCGTAGTGACCGTAGTGAGCGTGTAGTGACTGTAGTGAGTGTGTAGTGACTGAAATGAGTTGTGTAAATGACTGTAGTGAGTGTGGTAGTGACTGTAGTGAGTGTGTAGTGACTGTAGTGAGTGTGTAGTGACTGTAGTGAGTGTGTAGTGACTGTAGTGAGTGCGTAGTGACTCTAGTGAGTGTGAAGTGACTGTAGTGAGTGTGTAGTGACTGTAGTGAGTGTGTAGTGACTGTAGTGAGTGTGTATGACTGTAGTGAGTGTGTAGTGACTGTAGTGAGTGTGTAGTGACTGTAGTGAGTGTGTATGACTGTAGTGGAGTGTGTAGTGACTGTAGTGAGTGTGTAGTGACTGTAGTAGTGTGTAGTGACTGTAGTGAGTGTGAGTGACTGTAGTGAGTGTGTAGTCACTGTAGTGAGTGTGTAGTGACTGTAGTGAGTGTGTAGTGACTGTAGTGAGTGTGTAGTGACTGTAGTGAGTGCGTAGTGACTGTAGTGAGCGTGTAGTGACTGTAGTGAGTGTGTAGTGACTGCAGTGTGTAGTGACTGTAGTGAGTGTGTAGTGACTGTAGTGAGTGTATAGTGACTGTAGTGAGTGTGTAGAGACTGCAGTGTGTAGTGACTGTAGTGAGTGTGTAGTGACTGTAGTGTGTGTAGTGACTGTAGTGAGTGTATAGTGATTGTAGTGAGTGTGTAGTGACTGTAGTGAGTGTGTAGTGACTGTAGTGAGTGTGTAGTGATTATAGTGAGTGTGTAGTGACTGTAGTGAGTGTGTAGTGACTGTAGTGATTGTGTAGTGACTGTAGTGAGTGTGTAGTGACTGTAGTGAGTGTGTAGTGACTGTAGTGAGTTTTGTAGTGACTGTAGTGAGTGTGTAGTGACTGTAATGATGTGTAGTGACTGTAATGAGTGTGTAGTGACTGTAGTGAGTGTGTAGTGACTGTAGTGAGTGTGTAGTGACTGTAGTGAGTGTGTAGTGACTGTAGTGAGTGTGTAGTGACTGTAGTGAGTGTGTAGTGACTGTAGTGAGTGTGTAGTGACTGTAGTGAGTGTGTAGTGACTGTAGTGAGCGTGTAGTGACTGTAGTGAGTGTGTAGTGAATGTAGTGAGTGTGTAGTGACTGTAGTGAGTGTGTAGTGACTGTAGTGAGTGCGTAGTGACTGTAGTGAGTGCGTAGTGACTGCAGTGAGTGTGTAGTGACTGTAGTGAGTGTGTAGTGACTGTAGTGAGTGTGCAGTGACTGTAGTGAGTGTGTAGTGACTGTAGTGAGTGTGTAGTGACTGTAGTGAGTGTGTAGTGACTGTAGTGAGTGTGCAGTGACTGTAGTGAGTGTGTAGTGACTGTAGTGAGTGCAGTGACTGTAGTGAGTGTGTAGTGACTGTAGTGAGTGTGTAGTGACTGTAGTGAGTGTGTAGTGACTGTAGTGAGTGTGTAGTGACTGTAGTGAGTGCGTAGTGACTGTAGTGAGTGTGTAGTGACTGTAGTGAGTGTGTAGTGACTGTAGTGAGTGTGTAGTGACTGTAGTGAGTGTGTAGTGACTGTAGTGAGTGTGTAGTGACTGTAGTGAGTGTGTAGTGACTGTAGTGACTGTAGTGAGTGTGTAGTGACTGTAGTGAGTGTGTAGTGACTGTAGTGAGTGTGTAGTGACTGTAGTGAGTGTGTAGTGACTGTAGTGTTGTATAGTACTTATACACGCTCAGTATAACTGTCACACACCATCACACACTTTGTGTCACAGTCATTATAACTGTCGCACTATGTGTCACATTCAGTATAACTGTCACACTAAGTGTCACACTCATTATAACTGTCACACTAAGTGTCACACTCATTATAACTGTCACACTAAGTGTCACACTCATTATAACTGTCACACTAAGTGTCACACTCATTATAACTGTCACACTAAGTGTCATACTCAGTATAACTGTCACACTAAGTGTCACACTCAGTATAACTGTCACACTAAGTGTCACACTCAGTATAACTGTCACACTAAGTGTCATACTCAGTATAACTGTCACACTAAGTGTCACACTCAGAATAACTGTCACACTAAGTGTCACACTCAGTATAACTGTCACACTAAGTGTCACACTCAGTATAACTGTCACAAATAAGTGTCACACTCAGTATAACTGTCACACTAAGTGTCATACTCAGTATAACTGTCACACTAAGTGTCACACTCAGTATAACTGTCACACTAAGTGTCATACTCAGTATAACTGTCACACTAAGTGTCACACTCAGTATAACTGTCCCCACTAAGTGTCATACTCATATAACTGTCACACTAAGTGTCACACTTAGTATAACTGTCACACTAAGTGTCACACTCAGTATAACTGTCACACTAAGTGTCACACTCAGTATAACTGTCACACTAAGTGTCACACTCAGTATAACTGTCACACTAAGTGTCACACTCAGTATAACTGTCACACTCAGTATAACTGTCACACTAAGTGTCACACTCAGTATAACTGTCACACTAAGTGTCATACTCAGTATAACTGTCACACTGTCACACTCAGTATAACTGCTTGCCGTATTTGCGGATACACTGTCTCAGTTGACCCCTGATACATTTCTGGTCTTCACACTTGTTCACATGTATCACCAATTTCCAAATTCCAAAAAAAAAAAAATATATATTAGTGATATCGTTATTTCACTTGATTCCGCAACATGTGGTCGTGACTGGTATGTATTGAGGACGATCTGCCGTTGAACGCCTTATCACCACATTGTCAAAACATTCAACAAATCACAGGAATACATTTTTTTTAATAAAGAATCATAATATTCCTTGTATATAGCCTGAATCATCATGTTTATATTCCTTGAATCACCCAATATTCATTATGCACAGTGAATCACTATAGTGTCAGTATTCAGAGTGTAGGGAGAGTCTCGTAGCTGTGAGACGCAGACACTCGGTTCTGGAACAATGTATAATAACTATGCATTCATTGGACTACCATCTATAAAGCTTTGAACTAATAGGTAGACTACTGCTGGATACTGGTGTGGGAGAACCATACTCAACGCAAATAATAAAGCCTGAAAACTCTGATGTATGTATGTATGTATATATATATATATATATATATATATATATATATATATATATATATATATATATATATATATATATATATATATATATATATAGCTATGGGTCCCACAATTTACACCAGAGGTGGACCCCATCATATATATATATATATATATATATATATATATATATATATATATATATATATATATATATATATATATATATATATATATATACACACGCTACATTGCCTAAATTAATGAACGAACAATGTGTCTTGTTGAACTTGCACTGAGGATGTGAACACTAAATGATGTAATAAGCCAGCATGGTGGCGAGACTCCTGCTGTCCTCACTTCCCCTCTTTTCTCCCTAACCCTTCTCTCTCCCTCCCTCCCTCCCTCCCTCATTCTCTCCCACACTCGCACAACAGATTCCCGTCAACATATAAGCCCTGCAGGTGCTCTTTGTGAAGTCAATATACCGGGTCAATACTTAGAAGCCAGGTCGACACCAGCCTCGCCGACGCCCTGTCCAGAGCCAGCCTCGCCGACGCCCTGTCCAGAGCCAGTCTCGCTGAAGTTAGTTACTGCACTTATTCGGTCTTGTGCCTCATACGAAAGGCTTAGAACTATGCTCACCCTTATGTCTTTCTATTTAAGGAAGGTTTACAGCCATTGCCCCTTGATCCTGTACTCTGCGGTTGTCTTTGTCCAGCACCGATTTTTATAACTTTGCATTTGTGGGTAACCACCTATCAGAACACTCCTACAGCTTTTCCAGATTCCTGATTTGCTCCTGTATTCTCCTCACTAGTTTCATGTCATCTGGAAACAAGGACCTCTCTTCCCCGATTTCCTGTTATGTGTTTACATACACACGAAACAGTACTGAGTCACCATTGTGGAACCCCTTTCGTCACATTCGTCCATTCCGACACTTCTTCTCGAACAATAGCTCATTGTTTCCTTCCCATTAAGTATTCCATGATTTACTGTACTGCTTTTCCATGTTATTCTTGCCTGCTCCTCTAGCTTTTGTCCCAGTCTTTTGTGAGGTGCTTTCCTACAGTTCAGAACTATAAACAGTTCACCCATACCTCTATTTCTCTTGCCAAACTTTCGTTAATTTGTCAAAGAAATCGAGCAGATTTGTAACAAGGGATTTTCGTCTCGAAAACCATGTTAGTTGTTGTTTATAACTCCATTCCTTTCCAGGTGTTCCACTTCTCTCTTCCTGATAACGTTCTCCATAACCTCACATATTATGTAATTCAGTACCATCTGTCTGTCCCCCTTTTTAATATTGAAAGTACATTCGCTGTTTTCCAGACCTCTGGCAGCTGTCCTGTTTCAGATGACTTACCGAAAATCGCTGCTAGTTGTTCATACATTTGTTTTTGAGGTATATAAGTGTTCAGCAGTTTCTTCATCTCTCGTCCTGCTGTATGCATTGTGTCCAGAACTCGATGATGCACTCTACCACTTTGACTCTCTTGATTCCACTGAGAATACCTCCTTAATTTTTTTGAGATCCTCCCAGATTTCTTGGTCATTCCTAGTAAGCTACCCTTTCATCACCCTTATTACCTGGTTCTTCACAGTTGTCTTCTTTCTGTTGTGGCTGTATGTCCGCTTTGGCTCAGATTTGGTTTTCAATATTAACTCATTATCAAAGTGCCGTTCAGCTTCATGCACATTCATTTCTGGTTCTTCTGTTTACTTTCCTGTTCCCCAGTGTGTTTTGCTTTCTATATTTATTTCACGTTCTTGCGCTCTTAGCTGTTGCCTTCTTGCATCTCTAGGAAAACCATGACCTCACTCTGTTCTTGCCAGTAATTTTTGTTTCCTCTGCCTTCCGGCACTTTCCAGTTATATACTCCATTATTTCATTCACAGTCTTTCTGTTTACCTCCCTTTTCCCTTTTCCATAGCACTCTGCTTGAAAACTGCATCTTGCCATCATACTCTTCTTTTGATGTCAGCTTTGTTCCTTCCTTCACACTGTGTCTCCATGTTCACTTTCACGAGTTATTCAAACCTCAGTCCTGCATGGTCACTAGCGCCAAGGTGTCTAGCATACTTGCTGTCTTCTACATCAGGGTCACTTAGGGTGAACACAAGGTTCAGCCTCGCTGGGTCGTCACTCCTCTCCCTGTTTGTGTCCCTGCCATGATGACTAATGAAATTTTTCGTCACCACCTCCAACAACTTAGCTCTCCATGTTTCCCGCCCCACTTGTGGCTCCAGATTGTCCCAGTCTATTTTCTTATTGTTGTAGCCTCCCACGATCAATAGCTTTGCACTGCCTGTGTGAACTCTTCTAGTAACCTCTGCTGTCATGTCCACTATCGCCCTGTTATTTTCGTCATATTCACGTCTTGGTCTCCCGTTTTCTTGTGGTGGGTTGTATATCACTGCTCTCACCACCTGGGATCTCCAAGTTCTCAATGTCCCTATTATGTAGTCATTCCACCCTTTCTCCGTTTATTACAATTATCTCGTCAAAAATAAACTGGTTCCTGGTTATGCTACACCGTCCCCTCCACTGTTTCCTTTGTCTCTTCTCATTATTTGATATACTCGTACTTCTAGGAAAACCACATCTGAGCTTGGTCTGTTATTACTACAGTGTCCGGGGATGCCTCCACTAACTGCTCTATTTATTTTTCGCTTTTATTTGTCTCATATATATTTGCATACCACACTTTCAGGTTTTCTTTCAGTTATTGTACACAAGTTTTCTTGTTCCTGGTCTCCTGATTCTTGCTCGGATGTCATGTTAGGAAAGGGGAGTATAGGGGAAAGTAGAGGTTAAGAATGCAAGGATTGGTTGTAGGGGTGGATCTTATGGTAGGAGGGGGTAAAATCAAGTGTTTGGATGAGGGAGGATGGGAAGGGTGGAAAACAAAGGGGAAGGCGGGGGATGGAGGCTGGGATAAGGGTGGTTGTGAGAAAGAATCCTGATAAGGATCAGACACTTGTGCAACATTTGGGAATCTTTATTGTGGAAACGTTTCGCCAGCCAGTGACTTCATCAGTTCAATACAGAGAAGAACAGTGGAGGATGAGGAGAAGTTTGACTTAATCAGTCCCTGAGCCTGGAGTCGACTCTAGCCTGAGGGACTGATTACCGAAAACTCATCCTCCACTGTTCTTCTCTGTACCAGACTGAGGAAGCCACTGGCTTGCGAAACGTTTCCACAATAAAGATTCCCAAGTGTTGCACATGTGTTTTACTTTACAACTTGTCTGTTTTTTAAATAATTTACATCATACAATGGTAGCCATTAAGAATGACAGTGTAAACGGAGGTAATGTGAGTGGGGGGGGGGAGGGTGTGGCTTGCTATGAGTTATTGTGTTTGGGGAATGAAAACTGGGGACTGTTTGGTTCTGGGATTGGTGTTCCCCTTGAGTGTAGAGCTTCCACACTGTTGGTCTGAGTGTTATGTCCCCTTGAATGCAGAGCCTCTACGCCTGTCGTTGCATTCATTATTCGACTTCCTGTCTTTGGCAGTTTCTCATTCTCTCCCTCAGCTGTGCCTTGTCTTGTAATGTTCTGTCCCGACTGAGGTGCACGTGATGATATCCATCCACCTCTCTTGACAGTGGTTTCCATCTCAAGATCTGATCTCCTGCCATTTCCTAGCATTGGTGTGATTCAGTTGTGTTTAACCTCCATCTATGTCCATTCCCCATACTGTAAAAATATTGTCCTTATCCACCATATCAATTCCTCTGAATACTGTACACGTCGTAATCATATCTTCCCATGTTGTCCCCTGTTCCAGGGTGTTAAGATTCACTTTTATTAGTCTCTCATAATGTACTCCTTTTAACTGTGACAAATCTGGTTGTAAACTTTTGCCCCCTTTACAAGGTTTTCAACATGCATAGTCAGGTAGGAGCTCGGGTATTGCTGCATATTCTAAACTGGACCTGACATACAGTGTGAACAGAATCCTAACAAATTCTTTGCCAAGATTCTTGAAAGCTTCTCTAAAATATGTTAGCCATGCGCAGGCTCTCACAGCCACACGGGTTGTGCGCTCTTACGTCGAAGTTTGGTATGATGTTTACTGTTACTTCATTGTCTTTCGTTAATACTGGTTTATTCTCACTTCTAGCCTGTATTCTGTCTCTGGTTTTCCTTCTTTTCGTCATATTTCATGACCTTACACTTGTTGGGATTGAATTCCAGCAGCCACTTGACTACCCTTGTAATGTATTTTAACATTTTTGAAGGCCTACACTATCGTGTCTTGTTCGTATCCTTCTTAACAGTTTTAGATATTCCACAGACACTTACACATAGGAATCAACCCCCATCTGGCAGGTCATTTACATATATCATAAAATGTTGGCTTTAACAATGATCCTCGGGGATACAAGAGTCTTTATTGAAGCGTAGCATGTCTTCTCCCATGTCCTCCCTTACTCTCACTCATGTTTTCTGTTTTTCATCTGCTCTCTGAGTCATTGTATAACTTCTCCTTCTTATACCTGCTTGCTATTCAAGCTTATGGATCAATATTGGGAAGGAACTGGGCAAAATGGTTTCTTGTAGTCGAGGAACCTGCAGTCTACCGATCCTTGATTTTCTTGCAGGTTGGTCAAACAAAATGTCCTCCCGTCTCTTAATTCATGTTGGTTTTTCACTGTTGCAGCTGCTCCTCTCTAGGTGATTCAGTATCCTCCTCCTGACAGTTATGTCTTAATCTGGAAGGAAAACATGTCAGTGATGTCGGCGTGTAGTTTAGCGCCTCCTCTCCTGTTCCACGCTTTTAAATACTGGGATTTTATTAGCCAGCGTCCAGCTAACCAGAAGTTGTCTCGTTTCTAGCTTTTCAATAGAATTGCAAGGTTTAGCCATGCGACACAGCTCAGCTGCTGTCGTCTGGTGGCGACCCTCTGCACCTTCCGAACTTCCACGTGTCTAAGGTGTGAGATACAGCTCCCGGCCTTCACCACCACCGTTACTGCTGCTGCTGTTGCTGTTGCTGCTGATTCTACTGTTCCCCTCCCGCTACTCTTCCACCTCCAGCAATTACTGTGTTAGTCAGTCGTGTACACGACAGGTGCACACTGCTCCCCGCACAACACCTGTTGCATTCACATGTGTGCCTTCGTGTTTTTGTCTGTCATTTGTGTGTGCAGTACGATTTTTTTTTGTGTGTACGCTTTTTATGGCCTGTGTATGCCAGTATGTCTGTGTGTATATTTGTGTGTATGTCTGTCTACGTCTCTATATATGTTTCTCTGTATGCTCTCGTGTATATTTGTGTGTGTGTGTCCGTGCACGTCTATATGTATATATTTGTGTATCATTATATCAGTGTTTGATTGTATGTCTAAGTCTCTTTGTATATCTGTTTAAATATCTGTGTGTGTGCATCCCATTGCCAATTCATCAGTTCTTTCCAGCACATGAAGGCTGTGTGTATTCCTTAAATGGCTGGAATACAGCAAATAGTTCATTTTGAAAGGTGGAAGCCCAGTTGTTAATGACTGCTCTTATATCTGTACAAAAGCCATCACTATGACAACAATGGCACCAGCAGTGCCACCAGCAGTGCCACCACCAGTGCCACCAGCAGGCTGGTAGACAGAGACATCTATATGTACATACTGTAAATAATTTGTGAAAGATAAACATGTGTGACTAAGGGATCAGTGCAGCTTAAGGTACAGTGTTCACCTTCAAGGCGAGGCTTTGACCGTGACCTAATAAGGTTCTTTATGAGAAAATGACTGACAATGACACGAAAAAGGGTGCTTTTCCATGGTATTTTAATAATTTTGTGGTCAGTGCCAGTTTTTGTGATACAATTAGAGGAGTGCTCACTGTAGTATGCAGAATTTGAAGGACTTCTGTGCAAGAGTTTGAACGGGTTTGCCTGATCGTCTTAACACCAATGAAAACATTTATTTCACTGACACGATGCTTGGAATATCAAGTTCTTTTTACATGTTTTGCAACTGGTGATGATTGGACATCTTAGGATGATTCTTACCGTTCCGTTCTATAATGTCTGAAGCTCTCTAGGCTTCCTGACACAGGAGCGAGTAAGGGTGCCACACAGCCAACCCAGTTTTCATAATTTTCACATTAGACACAGCTAATGAGGGAATTAAAATTCTAGATATGTGTGCGCCCACATGCTCGAACCGAGATCGATCGCGCAACTGGATCCTGCGGACTGCGCCTCCCTCTGGAATTTATGAAATATTTTCATTACATAGAAATACAGTAATATTATATAGTAGTAAAGATTACCGAGCTACATTTATACGAAAAATCCTTGCAATATTATGAGGCAAACACCATCTAATTTAAGGTTGACCACTGGTCACACTGGTTAACCAGCGATGTTCAGGAGCGTCAGCTAAGGCTGACGTCACGTATGTGTGCATCTATTTAACGCAGCCGTCAGTCAAGATTTTAAGAGGATGAAAGAAGTGATCAAACCATTTTATTCCATAATGGGAACTCATCAAAGGTGAATTGTTGACTTTTCGAGCGTTCTGTTGTCTACAATATTCATAACCACTACTTTAAATCCTTGTGGGAGAGTGGACCATCAACGAGAAACTTAGTCTTTGCTTTAAAACACGTATACTGCAAGTATCAGGCGAGCAGATAACGGGATGAATGAAGACCACTGGTCATAGGTAGTTGATCAAGCTCGCTTTGTCACAGTGGCTATTTATTCTCCAGTGGTTGTCACTTCTAGTGGCTCTCAGGCATCTAGGCTCCTGCTTCACTCGGAAATGAATTTTTATCGATAAAGGGGACCAAATTATTAGATACATAGCGTACCCTCTGAATGACACATCTGACAAGCGTCTTCAACCCAAACGTTCGCTCAGTTTCGCTGCTTGTATCATCTATTACTGACGACTCCTGCAACATATATGACGGGAGGAAAGTTACAACTATATGACTAACGTTTATCAAAGTTAACAGATCTGATTCTGTACACCTTGAGGAGGATTAACTTCTAGAACAGTTTGATCCGTCTGAATGTTATGGTGGCATCAAGACACGCTTTGTTATATTTGTCCAAATGTATGTCCAAACTATTATTATTGACAACTATTAGTATTATTATTGTTCTTATTTTTGCATATGCAACAAAAAAAAATTACTGTCGTTTAAACAACCACGAAGCATTATAGGCTTATACTTTGGCAGTTGAAGATATCTTTTACTCTGAAAAAAAAGAGAAAACATACAGTCCATTAGTGATAAAATCTAATTAATCCACACAAATCAAACAGAACTCTAACTCATCATCCATACAATAACCAAGCACTCGGTGGACAATAATAGAGGTGACAAGTAACTGAGTTGAGGGTGGGGGGGGGGGGAGGGGGGTTCTGTTTCACGTAAACTGAACGTGCTGGAGAGAAACTAAGTTTAGATTTGAATTCAATGTCCCAAAATTAGTTAGGAATAAATGTTTTTAAACGTGACCTGAAACCTTTATCAACCAGTGTTGTTATTATTATAATCGAGGGGAAATAATATAGCGCCTTGAGGAATGGAAGATAGCCAAGTTTAGTCCACTGAAAGTAATTAAACTTTGCTATCTTTCATACCCACAGTAACATGGAACCGAACCGGGGACAAATATAAATACTTATAATATGCTCTATTGTGTAATGGGGGTAGTGTGTCACGCTGATATATATAAATTTTAAACTGTATATTATATATATATATATATATATATATATATATATATATATATATATATATATATATATATATATATATATATATATATATATATATATATATATATACACACACAATTTAGAGTATATTTATATGTAGCGTTAAACCCGCGTGCGTCATTCAGCGTGTGAGATGGTGGGGACTCCATCCTCCGTCTCCTTAGCGTCAAACTGACACGCAACATAACTGGATACACCTAGTTATCCACAGTATTGATTTCGGTGTTGAAGGCCGCGACGGCCGCCCACAAGACATCAATGGGCAGTTGAGTATAATGTGGTGTGAGGGACCTTAAATACTTGTGTTGGGGATGAGATGCTCAGTGATGGTGAGGAAGGTGAAGACCAGACGTATACGTCACCATCCCATAATGATGAGGATTATTACGGTGTTAATGCCTCGGCTACAGTGACTGAGACATTCTGTGATCATGGAGTAAATTTGCCATATTTATTCTATGTTTCCTTATTCACGCAACACAAAGGAATCAAATCACTAAAGGTATACAATATAAGAATACTAAAAAAAAAATTCTTACATCGTCTAAACTTAAGAACGCTGTAGATGTTATGTGTTGTGCTGACACACTGTATCATGTGTCTTGACACACACAGAGAGAGAGAGAGAGAGAGAGAGAGAGAGAGAGAGAGAGAGAGAGAGAGAGAGAGAGAGAGAGAGAGAGAGAGAGAGAAAGTCTATCACAGCAGTGAAATATTCCTGATTTACTAATACAGGAAAAATTTATCATCCTGTTACACAAAACTGAAAATCTGGCAACAGATCACCAGTGATTAACTCAGCATAAAGTCACCGTACTAATTATGTTAATATTAACTAAGTTAATTTTAATTAATCATGTTAATATGTCCCTATTTCATTGCATTCCAGTGCGTATTTATCTGACATCTCAGCACACTCAGTGTGTGTCCTCTGTAACTCTGGTGTGGTTCCCTCCCTCCACTCTTCCTCATTCATAACGCCGATATTCGTTCTGCCTTAATCTCGTAACATTCTTTTTCACAAATTATGTATGTTGATTACTAGCACAGCTGGTAGTGCCACTGTGTTCCCCAGCTCTCTGGCACAGCTGGTAGTGCCACTGTGTTCCCCAGCCCACTGGCACAGCTGGTAGTGCCACTGTGTTCTCCAGTCCACTGGCACAGCTGGTAGTGCCACTGTGTTCCCCAGTCCACTGGCACAGCTGGTAGTGCCACTGTGTTCCCCAGTACACTGGCACAGCTGGTAGTGCCACTGTGTTCCCCAGTCCACTGGCACAGCTGGTAGTGCCACTGTGTTCCCCAGTACACTGGCACAGCTGGTAGTGCCACTGTGTTCTCCAGTCCACTGGCACAGCTGGTAGTGCCACTGTGTTCTCCAGTCCACTGGCACAGCTGGTAGTGCCACTGTGTTCCCCAGTACACTGGCACAGCTGGTAGTGCCACTGTGTTCCCCAGCTCTCTGGCACAGCTGGTAGTGTCACTGTGTTCCCCAGCTCAATGGCACAGCTGGTAGTGCCACTGTTGCCATGCAAAGAGAGATGGCTTCTATAAAGAAACTGAAACACATATCAGCATATGGGATGCCACTCTTACAACTGAAGTGTTTGTTATTCTCTTTGCACTCGCATGTTTATATGCTTCTATGATTGACACCTAAATTATCAGTGGTTCCCTATCATCCATAACTGCTCTTAGCTCCACGAGCGTCAATATTGACATGTTTGTGTTAGATGCCAGACACAGGAATGGTAGAAGTGTCAGCAGTGGAATCAGAGTACATCTTTTGTGGAATCTCTTTCACAGTGGCTCTCAAATGGACGGGAAATCTGATGAATGGATAAAGGCGTATGTTGAGACATGTGGGCAACTCTTCTTACACCTGCTGCCCTGTTCACCTTGCAGTAAATAAGTGCTTGAGAGTTAATCGACTATGGAGAATGACATCCTAGGAAGGTAGGATGGGGTAGTATGCATTAGGATGGTCTTTGAAATAAGCTAGGAACAATAGCTCCTAGCATGTAAATAAACACTCGGGAATATTCAAGTAGATTACATCCCGAGAAGTTCAGGAATATGCTGACAAACATTCCCTATATTGACTGCATCTCCTACTGTCAGAAATATCTACATAGAAGAATTGAGACACTTATGCAGCATATGGGAATTTTTATTGAAGAAACGTTTCGCCACACAGTGGCTTCACCAGTCTTATACAAAGCAGGAAGATATAAGAAGAGGAGGAGTTGAGGTAATCAGTCCCTCAGCCTGGAGTCATCATCATGGGATCATGATACAAAGAATTCTTCATAACTTGTCCAATCTTTGGACGAAGACCTACTTAGACTAGTGGATGGTACCTCTATGACCCCGCCTCCTCCTGCTTCACCTCACCTGACTACAGTATATAAGCCACTGCTACGGCCCTATGCTGTACTTTCTACAAGATTGATAGACTGAACACATCGACTCCAAGCTGAGGGACTGATTACCTCAACTCCTCCTCTCCTTGTATCTTCCTGCTTTGTATAAGACTGATGAAGCCACTGTGTGGCGAAACGTTTCTTCAATAAAAATTCCCATATGCTACATAAGTGTCTCAGTTCTTCAAGTTGTCGGTTTTCAAAACCATTCATCACACAAATATCTACATAGACTGTATCTCTATACACTCAGGCATCTTCTAATAGACTGCAGCAATACTTGGAACAATCTGTCTGTGTGGTAGAGCATTATCAGTGCTACAGAAACTTACATGTCACGATCTGTTTTGCTGTAGAGAAAGCACTAATAATTAGTTTGTATGAATTTCATCTGACATCGAATTGTTCATACATAAAAGCATATAAGTTAGCTAAATAATTCTGTACTTAGAATGAAGTCGAATACAATCTTTGTAACTGTTTCAAGTATTAAAAATAATATTAGGCGAGAATATAATAATAAATTTGAGCGTCTCAGTAATAAAGTTAAGTGGTGAGATCAATAATCCACTATAATGATTACATGAACGTAGATAAGCTCAATTACGAAACAATTTGCAACGTAAACAGACTGATGAATGTTGCAGTGCCCAGACTTAAGTTTGATTACAAGTACTTCTGGCAGTGTGACAACTATACAGATGATTGTGAAGGAAAATATAGTGTACAGTCAGCCTTATGATCACTCTTGAGCAGTGTGCTTCGCTCTCCGGTTTTTGAGAACTATAAAGGTAGACACTGCAACAACTTATAAGACATATCACGATATTAATTGAAAAAAGGTACCATAAATTTTGAGCAAGTGTAAATTTTCTTGCAACAGATGAAATATTAATTTTTAAATAACATAAAACCAAATGTTTCCCTGTTAAATCTTTTTAGGGCTGAGTTTTCAGGCATTTCATGTATCCACATACTCTTGCGCTACCCTCCACAGAATGAACAAAGAGTGCGCAGAAAACTAGCCGTTATGGTGGCCTTCCCCCCCAAAAATCTCTTGTGTAATATACTATGCAGCTTAAATCTGATGGTCATCTGGAGCAGTGACAGCTTGCTACAATTACCTACATTCTGGCTGGGCACCAGTGATACGAGGTGAGGTCATCCATCATGATGAGTTACATGGGAGCTCGTATGAAGGTGTCTCTCCACCCGGCGGCTACTACATCAGGTTTTGTGTTGACAAATGGTTGCTAGCTGGCGGGAATTGTGTTCATTAGGCTCCGCTGGAGGGTTGAGTCGCCTTGGACAATGATGGATTTTGCTTTGTTCGTTCTCCTCCCCCACTCTCGGCTTGAGCTTCCACCCACAACTCCACACAACCCAGTGTTGGATTCTAGTCTAACTGCTGACAGTGAGTGAGGAGTATCTTAATCCGACTTGTGTTTCAGCAGAGTCTGAGCCAGTCACCTCCATCACTGGTAGGCTCTGCCCGCCACGGGAACCCTGTAAACCTCAGTGAGGCAGCTGGTGCGTGTAATGGGGCAACTATGTAGAACATGAGGATGCCTGGGTCAGTATTTCCTTATGATTAGGAATTTAATCTTCGCTGATGCCTCTTATTATCTCCAAGAATCTACCAGGAGGAAAAGGGTAAGAAACGAGTGGTGTGAAGAAGAAACAGCAGCAGGGTGATGTTAGGAGGGAAAGAAAGATGGGATGTTGGAAGAAATCATCATTTTATAATTTTTTAGGTGGAAGAATGAGGGAAAGGATTATTCTTTTAATTTTTGAGGTGGAAGAATAAGGGGAAATTACGGGTGTTTACTTGCTCTCGCCTCTGCCATCTCTCTTTCCCTGGTTCTCACTTTCCTTAACTCTCACTTTCTCTTCCCCTAGCTCTAGCAAAATTAGAGAAAATGACCTTGACTGGTCCTTCGACAGCATCAAGAACCTCTTGAAGGGAGGAGTCCTTCACAGCATCAAGAACTTCTTGAAGGGAAGGGTCCTTCACCAACATCAAGAACCTTTTGAAGGGAAGAGCCCTTCGACAGCATCAAGAACCTCTTGAAGGGAAGAGTCCTTCACCAGCATCAAGAACCTCTTAAGGGAAGGGTCCTTCACCAGCATCAAGAACCTTTTGAAGGGAAGAGCCCTTCACCAGCATCAAGAACCTCTTAAGGGAAGGGTCCTTCACCAGCATCAAGAACCTCTTAAGGGAAGGGTCCTTCACCAGCATCAAGAACCTTTTGAAGGGAACAGCCCTTCACCAGCTTCAAGAACCTCTTCTTGAATGGATCAAATTAAGCATGTCTTAAATGAAACTCGCTGGGAAGATATGTTAAGAAACATGGATCCAAACCAGTGCCTGGAAAGGATTAACTCTGTGGCACTTGAAATATGCTCAAGGGACATTCCTCTAAAAAAAAAAAAGAAGAGATGTAAACTAGGAAGAGAGAGAGAGACGTTTCCTCTACAGGCGAAGGCGAAGAGTCACAGAACTTCTCAAAGGGGCCAGTCTATCTGGAAAACGGAAGGAGACACTGGCTTGAGAAATAGAAAATATCGAACATGAGTTAAAGTAATCATACACGACCCAGGAAACACAAAAATAAATTATAGCCATAAATGAAATTGAAAGAAATCCAAAATATTTCTTTTCACATGCCAAATACCACATCCAGTAATGGACCCTAACCGATGGGTCTTACACCGATAACAGCAAAGAAATGAGTGAAATACTGTGATCTCAGTACAACTCGGTGTTTAGTTAGTCGTTAAACAGACTATGAGCCGACAATCTAAATTAATTTTTTATGACTCAAAATTTGGTTAATATTTCTAGAATTTCTGATATAACACTAACACCAGTGGAATTTAAAAAAAAAACAATAAATGACATGCCCATGCACTCTGCCCCAGGCCCAGACTCATGGAACTCTGTGTTCATCAAGAACTGCAAGAAACTCCTTTCGCGTGCCTTTAGTATGTTATGGAGAGGGAGCCTAGACACAGGGCTCATCCCACAGTCACTAACAGCAACGGATATAACCCCACTCCACAAAAGGTGGTAGTAAAGCAAAGAATTATAGACCAGTAGTACTAACGTCCTACATCATAAAAATCTTTGAAAGGGTTCTAAGAAGCAAGATCGCCAACCATGGACACCCAGCAGTTACACAACCCAGGGCAGCATGGGTTTACACCAGGTCGCTCCTGCCTCTCACAACTACTAGATTACAAACTGAATGCAGATGTAGCATACACGACTTTGTAAAAGCTTTCGATAAGTGCAATCATGTGTAATAGCACACAAAACACGTGATAAAGGAATAGTAGGAAAAGTGGGTAGATGGATCTTAAACTTTCTGACAAATAGAACACAAAGAGTAACAGTAAACAGAAATAAGTCAAAGGAGGCTGCAGTGAAAACCTCTGTTCCACAAGGTACAGTACTCGCTTTCATTTTTTTCCTTATCCTCATATGTGACATAGAGGTGAAAACCATAGATAGCATTGTGTCTTCCTTTGCTGACGATACTAGAATTTACATTAGAGTGTCATCCATCAAGGACATTGCAAATCTACAAGTGGATATAAGCCAAGCTTTGAAATCTGCCACAGAAAGCAATATGAAGATGAATGAGGACAAATTTCAATTACTCCGCAATGGAAAACTTGAGAAAATAAAAACTAGATCAGAGTATAAAAATTCTAACCACATAATAGAGCGGAGAACTAGTAAGAAGAACTTGGGAGTGATAATGTCAGAAAATTTCACTTTCAAAGATCACAATCATGTCATTATCACATCTGCTAGAAAAATGATAGGACGGATAATGAGACCCTACAAAACAAGGGATGCCAAACCAAAGATGATTCTCTTGAAACCTCTTGCTCTTTCTAGGTTGGAATGCTGCTGTATACTAACGGCCCCTTTCAAGGAAGGCGAAATTGAAGATCTGGAGAATGTACAGAGAACTTTCACTGCATATATAACACAGTCAAGCACCTTAATTACTGGGACCGTTTGAAGTCCTTTGACCTGTACTCCTTGGTATGTAGGCGAGAAAAAAACATCATAATTTACACCTGGAAAATCTTTGAGGGACTAGTCCCACATCTGCACATGGAAATCACTCCCTACTGAAGCAAAAGACTGGGCAGGCGGTGCAGAATTCCCCAATGATAAGCATGGGTGCCGTAAGTACGCTGAGAGATAACACAATAAGTGTCAGGGGCCTAAGTCTGTTCAGTTGCCTCCCAGCCTACGTAAGGGGTGTTACCTATAGACCCCCTAGCTGTTTTCAAGAGGGAGCTGGATAGATATCTAAAGTCAGTACCTGGCCAGACTGGCTGTGGTTCGTACGTTGGATTGCGTGCGGCCAGCAGCAACAGCCTGATTGATCAGGCCCTAATCCATCGCGAGACCTGGTCATGGACCGGGCCGCGGGGGCATTAAACCCCAGAACACCCTCTAGGCAGAGCACTGAGGCCTTCTTGAAGGGAAGAGTATTTCACTAACATCAAGGGGCCTTCCTTGAAGGGAAAAGTCCTTCACCAACCTCAAGAACCTCTTAAAGGAAAGAGTCCTTCACCAGCATTAAGGGAGCTTCCTTGAAGGGGAGACTCCTTCACTAGCATCAAGGGACCTTGCATGAAGGGTAGTCATCTCCAGAAGTGCACTGGGGTCTGGAGGGAAGGTGGCCACCAAATAAGTTTGGATTTATTTACCTCAGGGCCTGGCTGGGGGACGTGGTCCCCCGGGCTAACACTGTTATGGTCTCACTAATTTGATTTAACCTCGCGCTGCACTCCGCTTTATCTCAGTATCACACTCCTGATTTATACAAGCTCTGATGGGGGGTTATACATTTTTGAAGGGATGAAGGTAGCAAGATCCGGTGCAGGTGAGGGCGAGGGGAAGTGGGTAAATGGGAAAGGCAGATAGAGAAAAACTTCAGTCTACAGCGAGGCTGTCTACCGAAGAGATCTATGTACATCTACACTGATTAGGGGACTATCAAATATTAACCACGTAGTTGAGGCAAGAATAGTAAACCAGAAGTCTCTGTCTCCTCCTTCCTCTCCTCTCCTACTAATGCCATAATGAAACAAGGGAAGAAAACATGCCATCAATCAATCTCCTGAGTCTCTGTCTTCATGTGGGTTATTGTTGAGCATGAGAGATAAGAATTGATCGACGGTATGGGCTTTGCGATATCTTCACTGTATAGTACCACTGCTACTTCTGCTTCTAGGCACCACTAATTTTATCTCTAGATAGGTGGACGTGAGCAATTGTATATCATGAGAAGCTTTGAAGCAAACACCAGGATACCGGTTTCCATTGAGTGGAGAGGACCTTGGCTAGTAGATTCCTATACTTGCAGAGTGTATGTCCATTCGGTTCTGCATTCACAGTTACCGTGACGAGACTATTCCAGTGATCCTCAATTTTGTTTGAAGAGAAGCTCGTACCTACAATCAGGCTACTGTAGTTTTCATAGGATAACCTGACTTGTATACCAAGGAACTGCAAAAATCAAATTGATAACCAATGTAATGCAAAGAAAACAAAGATAAACAAGATAATACAGGCAACGTAAGATAACACAATATGAAAAAAATGACAGTGTTATCTTGTCGTGCCTTAAAACGCATACATTTCCTGTAATAAACACTGACACTTATGTAAAATTAGGGCTGTACTGATAAAACACAAAAACGCTTCCAGCTCCCAAGCTTCCTTATCCGTTTTGTCGCAGCTCTGATACACAGCATCACTTACACATCTCAGTCACTCCACCCAGGGCTGAGATGCTTCATAGGAGCAGCTAAAACAAGCTTTATACACGATACAAGGTGTCCTGGCGGTGATGTCTGTCATCTTGTCCTTCTTGAGACAGAGTCAGGTCTTGTCCTTCCTGAGACCGAGTCAGGTCTTGTCCTTCCTGAGACCGAGTCAGGTCTCGTCCTTCCTGAGACCGAGTAAGGCCTTGTCCTTCCTGAGACCGAGTCAGGTCTTGTCCTTCCTGAGACCGAGTAAGATCTTGTCCTTCCTGAGACCGAGTCAGAGGCTGGTCTTACTAACAGTCACATTGTTCATAAGGGAAAACATTCACTTTGCCCCTTACATATATTCTACTTAAAATTATTCCTTCATAATATAAATTAAACGCAATGTTGTCACATATAATTAAAGTACACTGTAAAGTCAGGATAAGTGTGTTAATGAAAATTTCAGCCCTCAGTGTCAGAGTAATCAGGTACGACAAAACTGGATTAAATATATTCTCACATTCCTCCATGAGTCTACATTAATTTAAATGCTTCCTTTACTTACCAAAAAATATATAATCACATGTGCTAATCACAAAATCAATATAAGTATTTCAACAAATATCGTTTAGGAAAGCCTGAAGACTAGTGTGCTTGGTAGCCAGAACAATGCTGATAACGAAATAATATCCACATTTATGTTAAACCTCGTGCCACGGAGTTTATATGGTTGTGAGAGGATGGAAGGCAGGTAGCCGACTTGTGAAGGAAGGTAAGCAGATACTCCATGTGTGAGTGAGGGTGAGGGGTGAAGGGAGGTAGTAGCCAGGACTTGTGGTGGGAAGTAGGTAGCCAGGAGTTGTGAAGGAAGGTAGGTAGCCAGCCCTTGTGATGGAAGGTAAGTAGCCAGGACTTGTGACGGGAGGTAGGTAGCCAGTACTTGTGATGAGAGGTAGGTAGCCAGGACTTGTGAAAGAAGGTAGGTAGCCAGGATTTGTGAGGGGAGATAGGTAGCCAGCGATTGTGATGGAAGGTAGGTAGCCAGGACTTGTGAGGGGAGGTAGGTAGCCAGCACTTGTGACGGGAGGTAGGTAGCCAGCACTTGTGAGGGGAGGTAGGTAGCCAGGACTTGTGAGGGGAGGTAGGCAGCCAGCGCTTGTGATGGAAGGTAGGTAGCCAGGACTTGTGAGGGGAGGTAGGTAGCCAGCACTTGTGAGGGGAGGTAGGTAGCCAACACTTGTGAGGGGAGGTAGGTAGCCAGCACTTGTGAGGGGAGGTAGGCAGCCAGCGCTTGTGAGGGGAGGTAGGTAGCCAGCACTTGTGAGGGGAGGTAGGTAGCCAGCACTTGTGAAGGAAGGTAGGTAGCCAGTACTTGTGAGGGGAGGTAGGCAGCCAGCGCTTGTGATGGAAGGTAGGTAGCCAGGACTTGTGAAGGAAGGTAGGTAGCCAGTACTTGTGAGGGGAGGTAGCCAGCCAGCGCTTGTGATGGAAGGTAGGTAGCCAGGACTTGTGAGGGGAGGTAGGTAGTCATCACTTGTGAGGGGAGGTAGGTAGCCAGCACTTGTGAGGGGAGGTAGGTAGCCAGCACTTGTGAGGGGAGGTAGGTAGCCAGCACTTGTGAGGGGAGGTAGGTAGCCAGCACTTGTGATGGAAGGTAGGTAGCCAGGACTTGTGAGGGGAGGTAGGTAGCCAGCACTTGTGAGGGGAGGTAGGTAGCCAGCACTTGTGAGGGGAGGTAGGTAGCCAGCACTTGTGAGGGGAGGTAGGTAGCCAGCACTTGTGAGGGGAGGTAGGTAGCCAGCACTTGTGAGGGGAGGTAGGTAGCCAGCACTTGTGAGGGGAGGTAGGTAGCCAGCACTTGTGAGGGGAGGTAGGTAGCCAGCACTTGTGAGGGGAGGTAGGTAGCCAGGACTTGTGAGGGGAGGTAGGTAGCCAGCACTTGTGAGGGGAGGTAGGTAGCCAGCACTTGTGAGGGGAGGTAGGTAGCCAGCACTTGTGAGGGGAGGTAGGTAGCCAGCACTTGTGAGGGGAGGTAGGTAGCCAGCACTTGTGAGGGGAGGTAGGTAGCCAGCACTTGTGAGGGGAGGTAGGTAGCCAGCAAGTGTGAGGGGAGGTAGGTAGCCAGCACTTGTGAGGGGAGGTAGGTAGCCAGCACTTGTGAGGGGAGGTAGGTAGCCAGCACTTGTGAGGGGAGGTAGGTAGCCAGCACTTGTGATGGAAGGTAGGTAGCCAGGACTTGTGAGGGGAGGTAGGTAGCCAGCACTTGTGAGGGGAGGTAGGTAGCCAGGACTTGTGAGGGGAGGTAGGTAGCCAGCACTTGTGAGCGGAGGTAGGTAGCCAGCACTTGTGAGGGGAGGTAGGTAGCCAGCACTTGTGAGGGGAGGTAGGTAGCCAGCACTTGTGAGGGGAGGTAGGTAGCCAGCACTTGTGAGGGGAGGTAGGTAGCCAGCACTTGTGAGGGGAGGTAGGTAGCCAGCACTTGTGAGGGGAGGTAGGTAGATAGCACTTGTGAGGGGAGGTAGGTAGCCAGCACTTGTGAGGGGAGGTAGGTAGCCAGCACTTGTGAGGGGAGGTAGGTAGCCAGCACTTTGGGGGAGGTAGGTAGCCAGCACTTGTGAGGGGAGGTAGGTAGCCAGCACTTGTGAGGGGAGGTAGGTAGCCAGCACTTGTGAGGGGAGGTAGGTAGCCAGCACTTGTGAGGGGAGGTAGGTAGCCAGCACTTGTGAGGGGAGGTAGGTAGCCAGCACTTGTGAGGGGAGGTAGGTAGCCAGCACTTGTGAGGGGAGGTAGGTAGCCAGCACTTGTGAGGGGAGGTAGGTAGCCAGCACTTGTGAGGGGAGGTAGGTAGCCAGCACTTGTGAGGGGAGGTAGGTAGCCAGCACTTGTGAGGGGAGGTAGGTAGCCAGCACTTGTGAGGGGAGGTAGGTAGCCAGCACTTGTGAGGGGAGGTAGGTAGCCAGCACTTGTGAGGGGAGGTAGGTAGCCAGCACTTGTGAGGGGAGGTAGGTAGCCAGCACTTGTGAGGGGAGGTAGGTAGCCAGCACTTGTGAGGGGAGGTAGGTAGCCAGCACTTGTGAGGGGAGGTAGGTAGCCAGCACTTGTGATGGAAGGTAGGTAGCCAGGACTTGTGAGGGGAGGTAGGTAGCCAGCACTTGTGAGGGGAGGTAGGTAGCCAGCACTTGTGAGGGGAGGTAGGTAGCCAGCACTTGTGAGGGGAGGTAGGTAGCCAGCACTTGTGAGGGGAGGTAGGTAGCCAGCACTTGTGAGGGGAGGTAGGTAGCCAGCACTTGTGAGGGGAGGTAGGTAGCCAGCACTTGTGAGGGGAGGTAGGTAGCCAGCACTTGTGAGGGGAGGTAGGTAGCCAGCACTTGTGAGGGGAGGTAGGTAGCCAGCACTTGTGAGGGGAGGTAGGTAGCCAGCACTTGTGAGGGGAGGTAGGTAGCCAGCACTTGTGAGGGGAGGTAGGTAGCCAGCACTTGTGATGGAAGGTAGGTAGCCAGCACTTGTGAGGGGAGGTAGGTAGCCAGCACTTGTGAGGGGAGGTAGGTAGCCAGCACTTGTGAGGGGAGGTAGGTAGCCAGCACTTGTGAGGGGAGGTAGGTAGCCAGCACTTGTGAGGGGAGGTAGGTAGCCAGCACTTGTGAGGGGAGGTAGGTAGCCAGCACTTGTGATGGAAGGTAGGTAGCCAGCACTTGTGAGGGGAGGTAGGTAGCCAGCACTTGTGAGGGGAGGTAGGTAGCCAGCATTTGTGAGGGGAGGTAGGTAGCCAGCACTTGTGAGGGGAGGTAGGTAGCCAGCACTTGTGAGGGGAGGTAGGTAGCCAGCACTTGTGAGGGGAGGTAGGTAGCCAGCACTTGTGAGGGGAGGTAGGTAGCCAGCACTTGTGAGGGGAGGTAGGTAGCCAGCACTTGTGAGGGGAGGTAGGTAGCCAGCACTTGTGAGGGGAGGTAGGTAGCCAGCACTTGTGAGGGGAGGTAGGTAGCCAGGACTGTTGCGGGTAAGAATTAGAGGAGAAATATATGTTTCCTCAACACTGTCTTGTTGCAGAAATCCAGGAAAAAAATAAAAACTTCAACAATCTCATGCTGCTCAAGTGCACGTTGCTGCTCAAGTGCACGTTGCTGCTCAAGTGCACGTTGCTGCTCAAGTGCACGTTGCTTCAAGAGAAACTGAGATACGTAATGCGTTTAATTCCGTATTATACAACTTATTTTATTAATGAGAATGCTTAAACCGCAGGAAAAAAATTCCCTTTTTTTTTTCCACCTGTTCATGACTCACGACTTCCACTGAATATGGTCTTTAGAATCAAAGGAAAAAAAAAAACGTGTGGTATGTCACGGGCTGAATTCTCATATTTTCTGTGTTATTTAAAAACCATTTTTTTTTAATAATTCATAAGGACCCCAAACAATGTAAAACGTTTCATGCTGAAACTCGACTCACGGTTTCAAGAGTTCATATGAGCTTAACAAATTACACTTTAAGCGTTTCATGGCACAATTTGGACTCATTTTTTTTTTAATTTCTTCTTCTTCGTAGGCTGAAAGCGACGACAAACCCCGAGAGATCTGCTGATTGGGACGCACTGACTTAGGTCACACTGGGGAAGTCAGCTCTCACCTGGGGGACGCAGGTTTTACATTTTCTCCAGGTTCTTGTGGGAGAGCTCTGAATGCTTCTGGCAGAGTTTGTTCCCCACTTCTAGATAAATTTAATGACTCCCAGGAGAGCAGCCTGGGGTTTTTTTTCAGAGCGATGTGGGTAAATTAATTCTTGGATCTTCTCTCCCTAACTTCTCTCATTTCTTCCTCTCTCTCTCTCTCTCTCTCTCTCTCCCTCTCTCTCTTTCTCTATCTGTCTATCTATCTATCTATCTACCTCTCTTTCTCCATCTTCCTTTACTATATCTTCTCTTCCTTTCTCATTTTCTTCTCTGCCGCCTCTTTCCCGTTTCTTTCCCCCTCCTCATAATTTCTTCTCTCCCTCCCGTATTCCATTTCTTTTCTCCCACTTTTCTCTTCTGCCTCTCTACTCCTACCTTAAATCCTTACCTCTTCTCCTCGTACATTATTTTCTTACCTCCTCCTTCCTCTGCCTTATTCCATCACCTCCGCCTCCTCCTGCTACCTTCCCTTCCTCTCTCTCAGTTTCCCTTCTCCCTCCCTCCAACTTTCCCTCCCTGACTCCCTTCACTGGCCTCTGTGGTTGCTCTGATATTGATCTCGGCTCTGGCTTCCCCGGCGCTAGCGATGAAGCTCTTACCACTCCAGCTTAGTAAGTTCAGCTTAGCAAGTTCAGCCTAGCAAGGTCAGCTTATAAAGTTCAGCTTAGCAAGTTCAACCTAACAAGGTCAGCTTATTAAGTTCAGCTTAGCAAGTTCAGCCTAGCAAGGTCAGCTTATAAAGTTCAGCTTAGCAAGTTCAGCCTAGCAAGGTCAGCTTATTAAGTTCAGCTTAGCAAGTTTAGCAAAGCAAGTCCAGCTTTGAAGGTTTCAGGGAGATTGTTGCTGGTGCTTATGGGTACTCATCTCCAGACAGGTATTCAGGTTTAACTCCAGCTCTTGGGCTCAGCTCTCAAATTTATTTTAATGAATACATAAGTTATTGTTTTACTACTCTGTGTTTGTCTTATAATTTCAGTTGTTTACAGTACTAGACAGGCCTGGCCATAGACAAGCCGCGGGGAGCGTCTGCCCCCGGAGCACCAGCCAGGTATACCTCTAGGTATACACTGGAGGGTGTATCCCCGTGACTCATCTGCTCTTCGGTATCCTCTTCCTCCGTACCTATAGTTCCTCAGTACATTCTGTATATCTCCATCACATTTATATCTAGTAGTATTTTGCATGTAGTAATCATGTCTCTCGATGTTCTTGACTATTCCAGAGGCGTGATATGAATTTCAAGAACTTTTTTCTTCCCAGCTGACCTTCATCACTGCAGGTAAAAGCTCGGTAGTGAATATCTACCTTGCTTATTATGATGTGTCCAGGAAGAGATGCCTGATTTTTTCTATTTTTTTCTCCTACTTTTCGATTTTATTTTGCTAATCATTCGACAACGCCTCATCCAGTCGGTTTCAATTTTTTAACCCTAATGTGTAGTAACGAGGACCAAATTCTTGGAACAATTTGGCCATTCAAGTGCTCTCTGACCAAAGTAATTAAACGCAATTCCAGCATCCTTGGGCGGCTGAGATAACTTCCAAAATCATCAGTGGCGGAGCTTCAAACGTTCACAAAATGTTCCCCAAAAAATACGATAACGGCCAAGAGTAAAACTGAAATGTGTAGGAGCAGACTTAACGATTTCATGTGTAAAAATAATGTGAAATTTTTATTCCCGTTAAATAACGTTAACCAAATTTCAGTTTACCTCTTCTGATCGACTGCAGTGTTTTGTTTCCTTGTGTGATTACTGGTAGAAGGCTCCTCTGATCCGCCCTTTCCTCTCTTTCAACCTTGAAATAATATAGTATTATTTTCTCCTTGATGGTAAATGGTCAACTTGAGCCGTTCTACACTGCTGACTAAGAGGACACTGTTGTTGTCATCTCCTGACGCTTTCCTCGTAACTGGAGCTCTGTTACAGTCAATTCAAGGCAGTTGCCTGGTTCTCGAAGATAGTGTATCTGTCCAGGACTACCTTGTCGCATTTTGGCACGAGAGCTGCAGCATTTTGTATGTTAATACCCGGTTGCTCTTTACTTATCACATTCTCCCGTCTTTAGTACCCCTCACTCATACCTCTTTCACATCTCAGCTCCTCACGCTGCCACTGCTCGGCTGTAAACGTCCATTGTTCAAAGTGGGTGGTTAGATATTCCTTACAAATAGCGGTGCTTCATTTATATCCCCAGGAAGGTGGAATGGTCTGTGGCTCTGTGGTCACCACCGCCAGAGTTCTCTCTGGTGGTCACCACCGCCAGAGTTCTCTCTGGTGGTCACCACCGCCAGAGTTCTCTCTGGTGGTCACCACCGCCAGAGTTCTCTCTGGTGGTCACCACCATGACTCTCTCACTCTACATCACCGATCAGAGAAGGGTATCCCTTTTATCCCATAACCTCAGTTCCCTCTTCCTCAATTATTTGAAAAGGGTATCTATAGTATCCCATAAACCCAGCTCGCTCTAACTCTACGATCCGAGAAAGGGATTCTTGCTATCCCATTACTCAAGCTGTACCTCAACGATCCGAGAAAGGTATTCCTAGTATCACCTTGCTCAAGCTGTACTCTGCGATCGGAGAAAGGTATCCCATAACCCCAGCTCGCTGAAACTCTACGATCTGAGTAAGGTATCCCTGATATCCCATAACCCCAGCTCCCTCTACCTCATCAATATTTTCTGTAAGTGTGAGATGAATGTGAAACATCGTAAGTAATCCATCACATCCACCAGTGATGTACCAACATCCAAAAAAAATGTTATTAGTCTAAAAGCGAATTTAAAAAATGGAAGATTTTGGGACGGGGGGGGGGGGGGGGGGGGGGGGAAGCGAGATATTAATAATAATTAAAAAAGGAAGTGTTAATATCATTACGTTTTTTTCCAGATTTTTTTGTCCCACGATATTTCTAGCAACAATGTTGTATTATTTAAAATATTTTATTTTTTATTCTTGCTTCGCTCTCGACTCTGATCAAAATAATTTGTTGAAATATTTTGTATACCAGTGAAAAAATATTGTTGACCCGAAGATGTGTTTGTTGTGGGAACTAGTGTGTTTGTTGTGGGAACTAGTGTGTTTGTTGTGGGAACTAGTGTGTTTGTTGTGGGAACTAGTGTGTTTGTTGTGTGAACTAGTGTGTTTGTTGTGTGAACTAGTGTGTTTGTTGTGGGAACTAGTGTGTTTGTTGTGGGAACTAGTGTGTTTGTTGTGGGAACTAGTGTGTTTGTTGTGGGAACTAGTGCGTTTGTTGTGGGAACTAGTGTGCTTGTTGTGGGAACTAGTGTGTTTGTTGTGGGAACTAGTGTGTTTGTTGTGGGAACTAGTGTGTTTGTTGTGGGAACTAGTGTGTTTGTTGTGGGAACTAGTGTGTTTGTTGTGGGAACTAGTGTGTTTGTTGTGGGAAATAGTGTGTTTGTTGTGGGAACTAGTGTGTTTGTTGTGGGAACTAGTGGTTTGTTGTGGGAAATAGTGTGTTTGTTGTGGGAACTAGTGTGTTTGTTGTGGGAAATAGTGTGTTTGTTGTGGGAACTAGTGTGTTTGTTGTGGGAACTAGTGTGTTTGTTGTGGGAAATAGTGTGTTTGTTGTGGGAACTAGTGTGTTTGTTGTGGGAAATAGTGTGTTTGTTGTGGGAACTAGTGTGTTTGTTGTGGGAAATAGTGTGTTTGTTGTGGGAACTAGTGTGTTTGTTGTGGGAACTAGTGTGTTTGTTGTGGGAAATAGTGTGTTTGTTGTGGGAACTAGTGTGTTTGTTGTGGGAACTAGTGTGCTTGTTGTGGGAACTAGTGTGTTTGTTGTGGGAAATAGTGTGTTTGTTGTGGGAACTAGTGTGTTTGTTGTGGGAACTAGTGTGTTTGTTGTGGGAAATAGTGTGTTTGTTGTGGGAACTAGTGTGTTTGTTGTGGGAACTAGTGTGTTTGTTGTGGGAACTAGTGTGTTTGTTGTGGGAACTAGTGTGTTTGTTGTGGGAACTAGTGTGTTTGTTGTGGGAACTAGTGCGTTTGTTGTGGGAACTAGTGTGCTTGTTGTGGGAACTAGTGTGTTTGTTGTGGGAACTAGTGTGTTTGTTGTGGGAACTAGTGTGTTTGTTGTGGGAACTAGTGTGTTTGTTGTGGGAACTAGTGTGTTTGTTGTGGGAACTAGTGTGTTTGTTGTGGGAACTAGTGCGTTTGTTGTGGGAACTAGTGTGCTTGTTGTGGGAACTAGTGTGTTTGTTGTGGGAACTAGTGTGTTTGTTGTGGGAACTAGTGTGTTTGTTGTGGGAACTAGTGTGTTTGTTGTGGGAACTAGTGTGCTTGTTGTGGGAACTAGTGTGTTTGTTGTGGGAACTAGTGCGTTTGTTGTGGGAACTAGTGCGTTTGTTGTGGGAACTAGTGTGTTTGTTGTGTGAACTAGTGTGTTTGTTGTGGGAACTAGTGTGCTTGTTGTGGGAACTAGTGTGTTTGTTGTGGGAACTAGTGTGTTTGTTGTGGGAACTAGTGTGTTTGTTGTGGGAACTAGTGTGCTTGTTGTGGGAACTAGTGTGTTTGTTGTGGGAACTAGTGTGTGTTTGTTGTGGGAACTAGTGTGTTTGTTGTGGGAACTAGTGTGTTTGTTGTGGGAACTAGTGTGTTTGTTGTGGGAACTAGTGTGTTTGTTGTGGGAAGTAGTGTGTTTGTTGTGGGAACTAGTGTGTTTGTTGTGGGAACTAGTGTGTTTGTTGTGGGAACTAGTGTGTTTGTTGTGGGAACTAGTGTGTTTGTTGTGGGAACTAGTGTGTTTGTTGTGGGAACTAGTGTGTTTGTTGTGGGAACTAGTGTGTTTGTTGTGGGAACTAGTGTGTTTGTTGTGGGAACTAGTGTGTTTGTTGTGGGAACTAGTGTGTTTGTTGTGGGAACTAGTGTGCTTGTTGTGGGAACTAGTGTGCTTGTTGTGGGAACTAGTGTGTTTGTTGTGGGAACTAGTGTGTTTGTTGTGGGAACTAGTGTGTTTGTTGTGGGAACTAGTGTGCTTGTTGTGGGAACTAGTGTGTTTGTTGTGGGAACTAGTGTGTTTGTTGTGGGAACTAGTGTGTTTGTTGTGGGAACTAGTGTGCTTGTTGTGGGAACTAGTGTTTTTGTTGTGGGAACTAGTGTGTTTGTTGTGGGAACTAGTGTGTTGTGGGAAAATAGTGTGCTTGTTGTGGGAACTAGTGTGTTTGTTGTGGGAACTAGTGTGCTTGTTGTGGGAACTAGTGTGTTTGTTGTGGGAACTAGTGTTTTGTTGTGGGAACTAGTGTGCTTGTTGTGGGAACTAGTGTGTTTGTTGTGGGAACTAGTGTGTTTGTTGTGGGAACTAGTGTGTTTGTTGTGGGAACTAGTGTGTTTGTTGTGGGAACTAGTGTGTTTGTTGTGGTTTATGTTGTGGGAACTAGTGTGTTTGTTGTGGGAACTAGTGTGCTTGTTGTGGGAACTAGTGTGTTTGTTGTGGGAACTAGTGTGTTTGTTGTGGTTTATGTTGTGGGAACTAGTGTGTTTGTTGTGGGAACTAGTGTGCTTGTTGTGGGAACTAGTGTGTTTGTTGTGGTTTATGTTGCGGGAACTAGTGTGTTTGTTGTGGGAACTAGTGTGCTTGTTGTGGGAACTAGTGTGTTTGTTGTGGGAACTAGTGTGTTTGTTGTGGTTTATGTTGTGGAACTAGTGTGTTTGTTGTGGGAACTAGTGTGCTTGTTGTGGGAACTAGTGTGTTTGTTGTGGTTTATGTTGCGGGAACTAGTGTGTTTGTTTGTGGGAACTAGTGTGCTTGTTGTGGGAACTAGTGTGTTTGTTGTGGGAACTAGTGTGTTTGTTGTGGTTTATGTTGTGGGAACTAGTGTGTTTGTTGTGGGAACTAGTGTGCTTGTTGTGGGAACTAGTGTGTTTGTTGTGGGAACTAGTGTGTGTTTGTTGTGGGAACTAGTGTGTTTGTTGTGGGAACTAGTGTGTTTGTTGTGGGAACTAGTGTGTTTGTTGTGGGAAGTAGTGTGTTTGTTGTGGGAACTAGTGTGTTTGTTGTGGGAACTAGTGTGTTTGTTGTGGGAACTAGTGTGTTTGTTGTGGGAACTAGTGTGTTTGTTGTGGTTTATGTTGTGGGAACTAGTGTGTTTGTTGTGGGAACTAGTGTGCTTGTTGTGGGAACTAGTGTGTTTGTTGTGGGAACTAGTGTGTTTGTTGTGGGAACTAGTGTGTTTGTTGTGGGAACTAGTGTGCTTGTTGTGGGAACTAGTGTGTTTGTTGTGGGAACTAGTGTGTTTGTTGTGGGAACTAGTGTGTTGTGGGAACTAGTGTGCTTGTTGTGGGAACTAGTGTGTTTGTTGTGGGAACTAGTGTGCTTGTTGTGGGAACTAGTGTGTTTGTTGTGGGAACTAGTGTGTTTGTTGTGGGAACTAGTGTGCTTGTTGTGGGAACTAGTGTGTTTGTTGTGGGAAAATAGTGTGTTTGTTGTGGGAACTAGTGTGTTTGTTGTGGGAACTAGTGTGTTTGTTGTGGGAACTAGTGTGTTTGTTGTGGTTTATGTTGTGGGAACTAGTGTGTTTGTTGTGGGAACTAGTGTGCTTGTTGTGGGAACTAGTGTGTTTGTTGTGGGAACTAGTGTGTTTGTTGTGGTTTATGTTGTGGGAACTAGTGTGTTTGTTGTGGGAACTAGTGTGTTTGTTGTGGTTTATGTTGTGGGAACTAGTGTGTTTGTTGTGGGAACTAGTGTGCTTGTTGTGGGAACTAGTGTGTTTGTTGTGGGAACTAGTGTGTTTGTTGTGGTTTATGTTGTGGGAACTAGTGTGTTTGTTGTGGGAACTAGTGTGCTTGTTGTGGGAACTAGTGTGTTTGTTGTGGTTTATGTTGTGGGAACTAGTGTGTTTGTTGTGGGAACTAGTGTGCTTGTTGTGGGAACTAGTGTGTTTGTTGTGGTTTATGTTGTGGGAACTAGCGTGTTTGTCGTAGTTTATGAAAGAGGGGCAGGTGAAGATACTTCACCCTGGTGGATGATGGCGCAGCAACAACACACATCAACCGTGCCTATAACAATTAACTCTCCCACCACCACTATGGCATCAAGAGCTGCCTGAATATTAACCAGTCACAACACACTCTGACAGTGATGGCGGAATCTTGATGCTTGCCTCCTACTGCACAATTTTTTAATTCATGATATATATATATATCTTTTTAAATTTAGTAATTTATACTCTAGCAAGGGTTACTAGCCCCTTGCTCCCGGCATTTTAGTTGCCTCTTACAACACGCATGGCTTACGGTGGAAGAATTCTGTTCCACATCCCTATGGAGATAAGAGGAAATAAACAAGAATAAGAACTAGAAAGAAAATAGAAGAAAACCCAGAGGGGTGTGTATATATATGCTTGTACATGTATGTGTAGTGTGACCTAAGTGTAAGTAGAAGTAGCAAGACGTACCTGAAACCTTGCATGTTCATGAGACAGAAAAATGGACACTAGCAATCCTACCATCATGTAAAACAATTACAGGCTTTCGTTTTATACTCACTTGGCAGGACGGTAGTACCTCCCTGAGAGGTTGCTGTCTATCAACCTACTACCTAGGATATATATTATATATATATATATATATATATTATATATATATATATATATATATATATATATATATATATATATATATAACAATACTGCGACTAGTCGAGGATCGAACTTATATGATTTCAGGCGGTCTCACGAGACGCCAGACAAAATCCACCGCACACTAGTGTTGCTTTTGTTCCGCTACGTCTTCATCTACATTCTAGTTCATTTCACTTGTTGACTTCAATGAAGCTAAAGAACTCTTTACTATCGTCTTAGTTGCTCATCTTTATTTTTATCTGAGTCACTGAGTCTTTCCCATTGACCTTCCTTTTCTAGTTTTTAGTATTTTGTGTCGGGATCGTGTGGTCGGTTAAGTCTTTCTCGTTGTCAAGTCCTCTCACAGCATCAGTCTCGTCAACAATTGTTGAAACTTCTCGAGTTTCAGTACGTGCTTATTCAGATGCGAGTTTTATCCCGGTGTTGCATTTTCCAAGACAGGATAGATGTATGTCGTATATCACGTTCTAAATATATCTTCATTATGGTTTTCCAGAGAATTTCTATTTTTATTTGCAGTAGTTTGAACATTCCGATGAAGTTCTATACTTAAAAATTGTTTCCGATGGTATACTCGGGTATTTCTCATTGTATGGTGCTTGTAGTGTCTCTTCCCAGTGTTCCTTCCGTACACGGTGTTCTCTCTCATAATCTAATATTTGCATTACTTTGCAATTAAATATTGATATCTGGTACTCACCTGCTGAACTACACCTTCAACCTGTTAAAGACGTCCTCTCTGGCTGAACTTAATTACTATGTTGAAATCGGTAATCATAGATGTGTAGAATTTAGTTTCCTCAGAGAAATAGTGTATCAGAGTTCAACTATTGATCCTTGACTGATTCCACTCATCACTTTAGCTTCTGGCACTAATTTGTCTGCGAACCTCAACACTTTCTCTAACCTGAGTAAGCTTACAAAGGAGAAAATATTATATTCACGTTACCTGACTTTTTTTCTAGGTTTATTTTGAACGCTTGTTCATGTTGTCTAATTCTATAAGTATTGTTGTACTATTATTGCCTAGGAGCATATCACGTGACCAAAGCCGGATTAAAATTTTGTAGGCCCCTGGGCAACAGGTACTGTGAGGCTTCTGGGCAACAGGTACTGTGAGGCTTCTGGGCTACAGGTACTGTGAGGCTTCTGGGCTACAGGTACTGTGAGGCTTCTTTGCTACAGGTACTGTGAGGCTTCTGGGCTACAGGTACTGTGAGGCCCCTGGGCTACAGATATTGTGAAGCCCCTGGGCTACAGGTACTGTGAGGATCCTGGGCTACAGGTGCTGTGAGGCCCCTGGGCTACAGATACTGTGAGGCCCCTGGGGTACAGGTACTGTGAGGCCCCTGGGCTACAGGTACTGTGAGGCCCCTGGGATACAAGTACTGTGAGGCTCCTGGGCTACAGGTACTGTTACGCCCCTGGGCTACAGGCACTGTGAGGCCCCTGGGCTACAGGTACTGTGAGGCCCCTGGTCTACAGTTACTGTGAGGCCCCTGGGGTACAGGTACTGTGATGCCCCTGGGCTACAGGTACTGTGAGGCCCCTGGGCTACAGGTACTGTGAGGCCCCTGGGCTACAGGTACTGTGAGGATCTTGGGCTACAGGTACTGTGAGGCCCCTGGGCTACAGGTACTGTGAGGCCCCTGGGCTACAGGTACTGAGAGGCCCCTGGGCTACAGGTACTGTGAGGCCCCTGGGCTACAGGTACTGTGAGGCCCCTGGGCTACAGGTACTGTGAGGCCCCTGGGGTACAGGTACTGTGAGGCTCCTGGGGTACAGGTACTGTGAGGCCCCTGGGGTACAGGTACTGTGAGGCCCCTGGGCTACAGGTACTGTGAGGCCCCTGGGCTACAGGTACTGTGAGGCCCCTGGGCTACAGGTAATGTGAGGCCCCTGGGCTACAAGTACTGTGAGGCCCACGGGCTACAGGTACTGTGAGGCCCCTGGGCTACAGGTACTGTGAGGCCCCTGGGCTACAGGAACTGTGAGGCCCATGGGCTACAGGTACTGTGAGGCCCCTGGGCTACAGGTACTGCGAGGCCCCTGGGCTACAGGTACTGCGAGGCCCCTGGGCTACAGGTATTGTGAAGCCCCTGGGCTACAGGTACTGTGAGGCCCCTGGGATACAGGTACTGCGAGGATCCTGGGCTACAGGTGCTGTGAGGCCCCTGGGCTACAGATACTGTGAGGCCCCTGGGGTACAGGTACTGTTAGGCCCCTGGGCTACAGGCACTGCGAGGCCCCTGGGCTACAGGCACTGCGAGGCTCCTGGGCTACAGGTACTGTTACGCCCCTGGGCTACAGGCACTGTGAGGCCCCTGGGCTACAGGTACTGTGAGGCCCCTGGTCTACAGTTACTGTGAGGCCCCTGGGGCACAGGTACTGTGAGGCCCCTGGGCTACAGGTACTGTGAGGCCCTTGGGCTACAGGTACTGTGAGGCCCCTGGGCTACAGGTACTGTGAGGCCCCTGGGCTACAGATACTGTGAGGCCCCTGGGTTACAGGTACTGTGAGGCCCCTGGGGTACAGGTACTGTGAGGCCCCTGGGGTACAGGTACTGTGAGGCCCCTGGGCTACAGGTAATGTGAGGCCCCTGGGCTACAGGTATTGTGAGGCCCCTGGGCTACAAGTACTGTGAGGCCCACGGGCTACAGGTACTGTGAGGCCCCTGGGCTACAGGTACTATGAGGCTCCTGGGCTACAGGTACTGTGAGGCCCCTGGGCTACAGGTACTGCGAGGCCCCTGGGCTACAGGTACTGCGAGGCCCCTGGGCTACAGGTACTGCGAGGCCCCTGGGCTACAGGTACTGCGAGGCCCCTGGGCTACAGGTACTGCGAGGCCCCTGGGCTACAGGTACTGTGAGGCCCCTGGGCTACAGGTACTGTGAGGTCCCTGGGCTACAGGTACTGTGAGGCCCATGGGCTACAGGTACTGTGAGGCTCCTGGGCTACAGGTACTGTGAGGCTCCAGAGCTACAGGCACTGTGAGGCCCCTAGGCTACAGGTACTGTGAGGCCCCTGGGCTACAGGTACTGTGGGGCCCCTGCGCTACAGGTACTGTGGGGCCCCTGGGCTACAGGTACTGTGGGGCCCCTGGGCTACAGGTACTGTGAGGCTCCTGGGCTACAGGTACTGTGAGGCTCCTGGGCTACAGGTACTGTGAGGCTCCTGGGCTACAGGTACTGTGAGGCCCCTGGGCTACAGGCACTGTGAGGCCCCTGGGCTACAGGTACTGTGAGGCCCCTGGGCTACAGGTACTGCGAGGCCCCTGGGCTACAGGTACTGCGAGGCCCCTAGGATACAGGTATTTTGAAGTCCCTGGGCTACAGGTACTGTGAGGCCCCTGGGATACAGGTACTGCGAGGATCCTGGGCTACAGGTGCTGTGAGGCCCCTGGGCTACAGGTACTGTGAGGCCCCTGAGCTACAGGTACTGTGAGGCCCCTGGGCTACAGGTACTGTGAGGCTCCTGGGCTACAGGTACTGTGAGGCCCCTGGGCTACAGGTACTGTGAGACCCCTGGGCTACAGGTACTGTGAGACCCCTGGGCTACAGGTACTGTGAGACCCCTGGGCTACAGGTACTGTGAGACCCCTGGGCTACAGGTACTGTGAGACCCCTGGGCTACAGGTACTGTGAGGCCCCTGGGCTACAGGTACTGTGAGACCCCTGGGCTACAGGTACTGTGAGGCCCCTGGGCTACAGGTACTGTGAGGCTCCTGGGCTACAGGTACTGTGAGGCCCCTGGGCTACAGGTACTGTGAGGCCCCTGGGCTACAGTTACTGTGAGGCTCCTGGGCTACAGGTACTGTGAGGCCCCTGGGCTACAGGTACTGTGAGGCCCCTGGGCTACAGGTACTGTGAGGCTCCAAGTGATATTTTCAAAAGAAAAAAAGTAAAAGAAATAAATTTATTTTCACAAGGTTAACCACAGTTAAAATTCAAACATTTGCGAAATTTCTTGGAAACAAATTTTTTCCAAAACATCCTAAAGTCCTCCAGCTGACGGAGGCCCCTGGAGGCCCTCCAGCTGACGGAGGCCCCTGGACTACAGCCCCTGGAGGCCCTCCACCTGACGGAGGCCCCTGGACTGCAGCCCCTGGAGGTCCTCCAGCTAACTGAGGCCCCTGGACTGCAGCCCCTGGAGGTCCTCCAGCTGACGGAGGCCCCTGGAGGTCCTCCAGCTGACGGAGGCCCCTGGACGTCCTCCAGCTGACGGAGGCCCCTGGAGGCCCTCCAGCTGACGGAGGCCCCTAGAGGCCCTCCAGCTGACGGAGGCCCCTGGAGGCCCTCCAGCTGACGGAGGCCTCAGAGCTGCAGCCCCTGGAGGCCCTCCAGCTGACGGAGGCCCTTGGACTGCAGCCCCTGGAAGTCCTCCAGCTGACGGAGGCCCCTGAGCGTTAGTCCCTGGAGGCCCTCCAGCTGACGGAGGCCTCTGAGCTGCAGCCCCTGGAGGTCCTCCAGCTGACGGAATCCTCAGAGCTGCAGCCCCTGGAGGCCCTCCAGCTGACGGAGGCCCCTTGACTGCAGCCCCTGGAGGCCCCTTGACTGCAGCCCCTGGAGGCCCCTTGACTGCAGCCCCTGGAGGCCCTCCAGCTGACGGAGGCTCCTGGGCTGCAGCCCATGGAGGCTCTCCAGCTGACGGAGGTCTCTGAGCTGCAGCCCCTGGAGGCCCTCCAGCTGACGGAGGCCTCTGAGCTGCAGCCCCTGGAGGCCCTCCAGCTGACGGAGGCCTCTGAGCTGCAGCCCCTGGAGGCCCTCCAGCTGACGGAGGCCTCTGAGCTGCAGCCCCTGGAGGCCCTCCAGCTGACGGAGGCCTCTGAGCTGCAGCCCCTGGAGGCCCTCCAGCTGACGGAGGTCTCTGAGCTGCAGTCCCTGGAGGCCCTCCAGCTGACGGAGGCCTCTGAGCTGCAGCCCCTGGAGACCCCTCCAGCTGACGGAGGCCTCAGAGCTGCATCCCCGGGAGGCCCCTTGAGTGCAGCCCCTGGAGGCCCTCCAGCTGACGGAGGCCCCTGGGTTGCAGCCCATGGAGGCTCTCCGGCTGACGGAGGTCTCTGAGCTGCAGCCCCTGGAGGCCCTCCAGCTGACGGAGGCCTAAGAGCTGCAGCCCCTGGAGGCCCTCCAGCTGACGGAGGCCCCTTGACTGCAGCCCCAGGAGGCCCTCCAGCTGACGGAGGCCCCTGGGTTGCAGGCCCTGGAGGCCCTCCAGCTGACGGAAGCCCCTGAGCTGCAGCCCCTGGAGGCCCTCCAGCTGACGGAGGTCTCTGAGCTGCAGTCCCTGGAGGCCCTCCAGCTGACGGAGGCCTCTGAGCTGCAGCCCCTGGAGACCCTTCCAGCTGACGGAGGCCTCAGAGCTGCATCCCCGGGAGGCCCCTTGACTGCAGCCCCTGGAGGCCCTCCAGCTGACGGAGGCCCCTGGGTTGCAGCCCATGGAGGCTCTCCGGCTGACGGAGGTCTCTGAGCTGCAGCCCCTGGAGGCCCTCCAGCTGACGGAGGCCCCTTGACTGCAGCCCCTGGAGGCCCTCCAGCTGACGGAGGCCCCTGGGTTGCAGGCCCTGGAGGCCCTCCAGCTGACGGAAGCCCCTGAGCTGCAGCCCCTGGAGGCCCTCCAGCTGACGGAGGCCCCTGGGCTGCGGCTCCTAAAGCCCTCCAGCTGACGGAGGCCCCTGGGCTGCAGCTCCTAAAGCGCTCTAGCTGACGGAGGCCCCTGGGCTGCAGCTTCTAAAGCCCTCCAGCTGACGGAGGCCCCTTGACTGCAGTTCCTAAAGCCCTCCAGCTGACGGAAGCCCCTGGGCTGCAGCTTCTAAAGCCCTCCAGCTGACGGAAGCCCCTTGGCTGCAGTTCCTAAAGCCCTTCAGCTGACGCAGGCCCCCTGGGCTGAAGCTCCTGGAGGCCCTCCAGCTAATGGAGGCCCCTGGGCTGCATCTCCTAAAGCGCTCTAGATGACGCAGGCCCCTGGGCTGCAGCTCCTAAACCCTTACAGCTGACGGAAGCCCCTTGGCTGCAGCTTTTAAAGCCCTCCAGCTGACGGAGGCCCCTGGGCTGCAGCTTCTAAAGCCTTCCAGCTGGCAGAGGCCCCTGGGCTGCAGCTCCTAAAACCCTCCAACTGACGGAAGCCCCTGGGCTGCAGCTTCTTAAGCCCTCCAGCTGACGGAGGCCCCTGGGCTGCAACTTCTTAAGCCCTCCAGCTGACGGAAACCCCTGGGCTGCAGCTTCTTAAGCCCTCCAGCTGACGGAAGCCCCTGGGCTGCAGCTTCTTAAGCCCTCCAGCTGACGGAAGCCCCTTGGCTGCAGCTTCTTAAGCCCTCCAGCTGACGGAAGCCCCTTGGCTGCAGCTTCTTAAGCCCTCCAGCTGACGGAAGCCCCTGGGCTGCAGCTTCTTAAAGGGCCCTCCAGCTGACGGAAGCCCCTTGGCTGCAGCTTCTTAAGCCCTCCAGCTGACGGAAGCCCCTGGGCTGCAGCTTCTTAAGCCCTCCAGCTGACGGAAGCCCCTGGGCTGCAGCTTCTAAAGCCTTCCAGCTGGCAGAGGCCCCTGGGCTGCAGCTCCTAAAGCCCTCCAGCTGACGGAGGCCCCTGGGCTGCAGCTCCTAAAACCCTCCAGCTGACGGAAGCCCCTGGGCTGCAGCTTCTTAAGCCCTCCAGCTGACGGAAGCCCCTTGGCTGCAGCTTCTTAAGCCCTCCAGCTGACGGAAGCCCCTTGGCTGCAGCTTCTTAAGCCCTCCAGCTGACGGAAGCCCCTGGGCTGCAGCTTCTTAAGCCCTCCAGCTGACGGAAGCCCCTGGGCTGCAGCTTCTTAAGCCCTCCAGCTGACGGAAGCCCCTTGGCTGCAGCTTCTTAAGCCCTCCAGCTGACGGAAGCCCCTTGGCTGCAGCTTCTTAAGCCCTCCAGCTGACGGAAGCCCCTGGGCTGCAGCTTCTTAAGCCCTCCAACTGACGGAAGCCCCTGGGCTGCAGCTTCTTAAGCCCTCCAGCTGACGGAAGCCCCTGGGCTGCATCTTCTTAAGCCCTCCAGCTGACGGAAGCCCCTGGGCTGCAGCTTCTTAAGCCCTCCAGCTGACGGAAGCCCCTGGGCTGCAGCTTCTTAAGCCCTCCAGCTTTAGAAGCTTGACTTTTCTGTCCCATTTTCATACATTATTAGAAATTTTTTGTAATTTGGAAAAAAGACAAGTTAAAGAATAAGACGCTTGTGCAACATTTAAGTGCATTTACTGTGACAACGTTTCGCCAGCCAGTGGCTTCATCAGTCCAGTACAGAGATAAACGGTGGAAGATAAGGAGTTTAAGGTATAATAAGTCCCTCAGCCTGGAGGGATTGATAACCTTAATCACATTAATCATGATTGAAGGATTGAACACATAGACTCTAGGCTGAGGGGACTGATTACCTCATACTGCTCATCTTCCACCCTCCTTCTCTGCATGGAACTGATGAAGACACTGACTCGCAAAAAACTCACAATAAAGGCCCCCAAATGTTGCAGAAGCCTCTCATTCGTCATCATTTGCGAAGCTCAACATCATCATTTGCGGAGTTTGTATATTCATAATAAAGTGAAACTAAACACAGGTTCTCGGCTCAATTTTGAAGTTTCTGAAAAAAAAGTTTTTAAATTGCAAGTCCTTGACCAACACTTGAAATTTCTTGGTGTAATGAAAAAGTTCTTTGAATTTGTTTGCTCAGTTTGAGTTGAGGAAGAAAAACACCGAGTCTACAGCTGATGGTGTTTACTCTCCTAGCCAAGCAAGCCTGCAAATTATCTTGATGGGGAGCGCTGATCCCGTTTGGGGCCATATAACGTTTTGGAGGATGGTGGGAGTAATCAGGTTTGATCCTGGGAAGGGGACGGGGGCTTTAATTTCCTGGATCAAGAGCTCTTCAGTGGCATCAAGGAATCTTCCCCCTCCCCTTTTTTTCTCTTTTGCTGAAGGGAAACGCAGTATTTTTGAATCATGGTCTGAGGAAACAAGAGACGAAGCACAAACTACACTGTTGTCACTGCTTATATTTGTCTCAACAGTGATAATTAAAAAAAAATGGTTGTAAGTTCGGTACATCGATTTCATTTATACTGGAACTTTTTCGATCACCTAAATTCAAATTCTGTGTTGGAACTTAGATTCAAGCTTTAACTCGGAACACACGCTCGAAACCTCGGCGCAGCGAGGTTTCGAATTTTGGATGCTGTTGATGCACTGGCAGATGAGAGGAAGCAGTTCCTTGGCATCACTAGTGGCACTGGCAGTGGGTCAGGTGACTGCCTTGTTGTCTACTTCAAAACAAAGTCGAGCAGTAGCAAAACAAGAGTGTGCCAATGAGAGTTATGTTAGAGACGAGGTAATGTTTTGAGGCCACAGTGTGTGTGTGTGTGTGTGTGTGTGTGTGTGTATGTGTGTGTGTGTGTGTGTGTGTGTATGTGTGTATGTGTGAATAACCCTTCGTGCCCAACGTTCTGTAAATGCCATAACCCTTCCTTTCTCACATTTTATAATTTCCTTCACTCCCCTTCCCTCATCTTCCCCTTACCCTTCACGCCCCCTCGCCACTCATTCCTTCTCCCTCCATTCGCCCCCCCCCCTCACCAGCCCTCCGACAGATCAATATTCTAGACACGGCAGCAATTCTCTCCTACCTTCAATATGGCTCTAGCCAGGTAAGTTCTTTTATTTACCTTTTTACACTAACACTAACTTACCTTGCTATAATGGACGTGCAGTATTTTATTTTAGCCTAATCTTGCTAAACATAGATTATTTGATTATGATTTACCGTGTAACAGATTTCCATTGCTTATTCGGCAGACGACCTCTGAGATGCGACCACCAGCACCAATAACACGCATGCATCATATGGGAATCTTTTTTGAGGAAACGTTTCGTCACAGTAGTTTCATCAGTCCATTACAAAGCAGAAAGGTGTAAGAGGAGGAGTTTGAGGTAATCAGTCCCTCAGCCTGGTATCGATGTGTTCAGTCCATCACTTTTGTAGAAAGTACAGCATATGGCCGGAGAAGTAGCTTATATACTGCAGTCAGTATATAAGTCAGTGTGACGAAACGTTTCCTCGATAAAGATTCCCATGTGTTGTATAAGTGTCTCCATCTTCAACGTGTCGGTATTTGAAAATCATATATTATACCAATAACACGACCAGAGCTCCTAACACCACCACCACCACCAACACCACCAACACCACCACCACCACCAACACCACCACCACCAACACCACCAACACCACCACCACCAACACGATCACCCACGATACGACCACCACCAACTTTACGAGCACCACCAACACCACGACCATCAACAACACAACCACGACCACCAACATGACCATCACTACCAACACTATCATCACCGCTAATAATACTACCACCATCACCACCACGACAACCACAGCTAACACGACCACCATCACCACTACCACCATCACGACGACTTCCACAATCACGACCACTGTTACGTTATCGCTTCCAATTTGATCATACATTCAAACATCCGGGCTAATGAGCGTCTCTTGCGCTGATAATAAGATTTTTTCATATCCCCATTTTTTAAACATATTAAATGAATATTAATCAAAAAAGTTCTGTTTGTGAGTAATCTCATTCAACATAACCATTAATTAAGCAATACATGACACTAAATAGATAAAAATCTGAATATATAAGTCATATTAGTCTAGAGTAAATATTCAATGTTTATAACATTCGTGGTCCACTTTACTGTATATACAATCGCCCAGATTCAACAAAAGTTACACGAGATATTTTCCGAGTCAAAATATTGGCATTATCTGGAGATAAATGGTATAAAATACCGACACAATGGATAACAACACTTATGAAGTATATTTCAGTACTTATTGAGAACCTGCCGTTCAAACAGTAAACTTTATTAGGCAGATTTTTGTGACTCAATAAAGTGTAAAGTAAAAGGCCACAACATTATTATTACTCAATAAAGCCCAGTGTGTGTGGGCGAAACGTTGTCAATACTGGATTGCATTACACTGCATTTGTTTCATAGTCCATGGACAATAAATTGTGAAAATAAATATTCAGAAATCTTAACAGTACATACAAATTCTTTGTCCAACATCGAAAATGCATAAGAGTCCAATACCAAACACAACTTTTAAGTTGAGAAACTCGCATAATTATTATTATTATTATAATCAAGGGGGAAGCGCTAAACCCGGAGGATTATACAGCGCCTGGGGGGGGGGATGTGGAAGGCATTCAGGCTTAAGTCGGGGAACTGGAGCACAGATCCAATTCCCTAAATCAAGAGCCCCTCACCAACATCAAGGTACCTTCCTTGAGGGGAAACTCGCATAAGAGTCCACAGTTGACCACAACGACAGCAGTACAAACTCAGCACACAGACAGTCTTGTACTCATTTCCAACAATATCACAGTTTTTTACGACCCTTGTCGAGAGTTGTTCTAACAAGACAATAATACTAAAGGCTTACTAACCTCTACCATTTACACAGCGAGAGGGAACTAGCTACCCATGGCAATGTTTACACAGGAGTAGCCAGAAGAAACTCCAGACAGGGAAGCAGAGTATGTGTGCACTTTAATAGTGTTGTTGTTGTTGGAAAGACAGAGTTCTGACAGAACCAGAACCTACGTCCACAAAATAATGCCGAAGTCTAAACCTCAAAAATAATCAGTGCAGAAAGTACTGTTATACTGCTTTAACCGTGTGTTACGCCCTTTGCTCATTTTAAGAAAGAGACGATATATTTATACGTGTTATTTTGGCTTTTTCAATTAATATTATATTAAGGAGTATATTCAATAATAGCTAAAATGAATTTACTCAGATTTATATTATCTGGTCATAAATTTATTTAGCTTTGTAAGTAGGTAGAATGTTTCAGTGTTTTAAACTACTGATGCGACGAGGTGAAGCACCAGGTGGTAATTCGAGTTACTAAACCCCAGCTCAGACCAGAGCTGAGGTCTGGTGTTAACACCTTGTTCACACCTTCCACTGGTCGAGGAAGGGTCTTTGGAGAACCTGGCTTTAAATCACGCTACAATACCCCAGAAGTTACCAAGAATTTTGGAAGCCTTTTGCTATGATGTATGTCGGTCTGAGAAGACGCTTGAGAATCTCTTGAGGAAAATAGGGATAAGTGAACGAGTCTAAGTGTTACTCCGTTTATAGACTCTGATCTAGAAAAGGGATAATTGTAGAATGGTCCCACAGGAAGAACTCTGTTATTTGCGTAAGTGAGGTGTTAAAGCTGGTAAAATGCATATGTATGTACACATATCTTTTGACTTATTGTGACCGAGTCCAGAAACTTTCTCTAGAGCTGGTTGTAAATATTTTACGCAGTGGTGTAATAATAAAGGCAACGATATATGATTTTACTCATAGTGATTACGATATGAAATTCTGTTTTAAAGACTGAATTATTTAATTCATGATAGAAACCTTAAGTGATTATTAATACAGTTAATAATACAAGCAGAAACTGTAAAGATTCCTTTTCCTCAATAAGTGAACCAGTGCATGATTACCTCTAGACGAGATAATCCTGTTCTTTTTATGAGTTTGCTACATGAAGTACTTTAGAAAAGGGGTCTACAGGCCCTGCTTGTAACACCGTGTTGTGGAAGACAGCACAACAGGCTCTCTCGGTCAGCTCAGTGACTAAAGCAAAGATCCGTGTGTAGTGAGGTTAAGTCCTGACCCAACTCAGAACAGTTATTCACAACATAGCAAGTCTGACAACCGTGCTGGAAACAGTTCTTAATTAACTAATGCTGGGGACTTTTCGCAAGCCCTCAAAAATCTTCGGTGATGAATCTTCTTCAAAATGTGGATGTGCATTAAGGTACGCCACCTCGACTTAGTCTCTTACACAGTTCTAAAACTCTCAATACTAGGATGGTGTCTGTTCATAAACTGTAATAATAGTGTCAAAATTTGCTTGTAGTCCCCGGCCTCTGCACTTAGCAATACTTGCTCTCTCTCTAGTTCTAGAAGCCAACTGAAGCTATATCGCGGCATTAGGGTTGCCAGATCTGAGAGAGATAAAGTAGCGCGAGTGGCACCTAAAAGCAACTAAACTACTGAACACGTAGGCCAGTATATTCTCTCTCTCTCTCTCTCTCTGGCTGAAGTGTACTTACAGCCCAATTATTTAAGTTGTCTTATAAGAGGAAGGAGAAAGGGGGGCTACGGTGTACTCGCAAGCCAGTTAGTTATATAAGTGATCTTGTTGAGTGTTAGTATATGTAGGGAAGAGACTCGTGGAGGGGCGCTGATAAAGATGGACAGGGGGAATGAAAGGGGAACAGGAGAGGGCAAAGAGGATGTAAGAAAAGAGGGGAAGGGAGGAGAATGAGAAAGAGACGGAGTGGCTGGAAAAATGGGATAGTTTTAAAAAACTACCATTGGAGCAACGTTTTATTTAAAAAAAATATATTTATAATCTATTAAACGATCGTTTGTTCCCAAAAACTGTACTCAAGTTTGTGATTTAATATTAGTTTTCTTAGTCAGCATTAGTGAATCTGAGTAACACATCTTCCTTGAGTATTGCAAAGGTTATACCTCATTCAGTTGATATTGTGCGGTCAAACTTTGATTTGTTGTCAACTGAGGCTTGTGACGTCAGCAGTGTCACCTAAGTTGTTTCATTGATTGTTGATAGATCTATAACGCCATGGATGCCACACACGCTCTGCAGGAATCTGTTGTGGAAGTGCAACTTTCCCGCAGTAAAGACACCCATGATAATATACATTTTGAAAATCCTAGAGGAACTAGTCCCAAATCTTTACACGAAAATCATTCTCTACGAAAGCAAAAGACTAGACAAGATATGCAACAAACCCCTAATAAAAAGGAGGGGCGCCATGAGTACGCTAAGAGACAACACAACAAGTGTCAGGGGCCCAAGATATTTCATTGATTGTTGATAGATCTGTAACGTCATGGGCGCCATAAACGCCATGAAAGTTTCCCACAATAAAGACACCCGAGTGTTACACTTGTGTCTTTCATATAGTTGTCAGTATTATATGCAATCGTAAGTTGATTCTGTGAGCTCGTGGACAGCTGTGTTCAATCTATGGTTGTGTGCGAGTTACCTCCACAATATTGGGAAACAAAAACTGAATCTATATGCAAGACGACAAACCAGGTGCACCCTGGTGAATGTCGATCACTTACCATATTAACAAGTTTAGTGGTTACAGTATTTTATAGGATTATAGAATCAAGACTTATGGGAAAAATACCATTATGTGGAGAAAACTTGCCAACCCTGGATGGCTTGGCCCAGAATACCCTCATCTTCGATACAGTAATTAGTAAAACAAAAGAGAAATTTAGTCGCCTTGTTCAAGAAATTGAAGCTTATGTCTTGTAAAAACATCTGTTGTTTTCCTCTTTTCGATTACAAGGACAATCGACTGAGAACAGACGTAAATTCTCCGTAAAGTTGCGATGCCGGAGTTCCTAATGAAGATCAAGTGTAGTTTATACTGCTACTCTTACATATAGCCCCAAGTCACCTGAGAAACTTCAGCAGCAGTTCCTCTTGAGCGATTTTGTGGTATAGCTACGGTATAGGCCTCTTGTCTGTGTTGAGATGCTAAGAGCTGAGATGATGGGGGTACAGGGACTGAGATGATGGGGGTACAGGGACTGAGATGATGGGGGTACAGGGACTGAGATGATGGGGGTACAGGGACTGAGATGATGGGGGTACAGGGACTGAGATGATGGGGGTACAGGGACTGAGATGATGGGGGTACAGGGACTGAGATGATGGGGGTACAGGGACTGAGATGATGGGGGTACAGGGACTGAGATGATGGGGTACAGGGACTGAGATGATGGGGTACAGGGACTGAGATGATGGGGGTACAGGGACTGAGATGATGGGGGTACAGGGACTGAGATGATGGGGGTACAGGGACTGAGATGATGGGGGTACAGGGACTGAGATGATGGGGGTACAGGGACTTGAGATGATGGGGGTACAGGGACTTGAGATGATGGGGGTACAGGGACTTGAGATGATGGGGGTACAGGGACTGAGATGATGGGGGTACAGGGACTGAGATGATGGGGTACAGGGACTGAGATGGGGTACTAGCTAACACTAGTTCTTAAGGTTCAGTATTCACTAGTCTCCTCATCTGCTGATAAATGCTGGGATAAATGATTTATTTTTTATATCCACAAAGAGAAAATTTTTACCTTGCAAACCGAAACTCTGAAACAATGTTGAACGTATAATAAAATAGGAAAAACTTTAGGTTTAATGTAGGTTTAAGACATTTCTAGGATATAAAGGTACAAGGTATTGGTGCTGTAGCTCTCCAGGATACCAAGAAATTATTTTCCACTTGGCTATAATAATTTCAGATGAGAACTAAATGTTTGGACGCCTTGAACTTACGTATTGCAGAAAGATAGGGAGGGGGTGGGGGGGAGGAGAGGAGGGGGTGGGGGAGGGGGAAGAATAAAGTGGTTTGAATGTCATAAGTGTCTTCAACATCATAACGATATTTTAATGGCATGAATTCCAAAAGAGCAGTTAAGGTAATATGGCGCATTAAGATTGATAAAAGCATTAACAAAAGTTGGCCCAAGTGGATTTAAAATTGCAACTCCATGAGTTGCTTATAATTATTTTTGATTAAAGAAGAAAGAACACTTAGTTGCCTCTAGGTGTTCTTTCTTTGTTGCTACTGAGTCGAGTTGTGCATTACATACATTGGTTTGCACTGCTGGGGCCTTGACTCCCAGTGCTCATCTCACCAGTACAAGGTGAGGCTGCAGGCAGCTCTTTAGTACTAGTGAGTTTGATGTTAACGTCACTCATGGGCTTAACTCGAACACGCTCCTCCAACATTTCCAGCTGACGTTCATCAAAGAGGATTTATGTCGAGCATGTCTGACAGTGGCCTTCTGTCGACCCATCCACTCTTGCAAGATTGTGGCCTCTAGATTTACCTACCCACCTTTCCTCACACCCACCCTCTCCCACACTTACCCATTCAACTTCGTCTGTATATCAGTCCTGTACCCAACTCCCCCCCCCCCCCTTTCCTCCAAACAGACGACCCCAGCCAACTAAGCCTTTATACCCAGATACCCTCCATCCACCCGCTTCACCCGCACCAGACTCACCCACTTATGAACATACTCGAATAGTCTTACCATTCAGGAACATAAACACGGAAGAATTCTGAGACCTATAAACAATATATACCAGGTGTGTAGCCCGCACCTTGTTGCACACGAAGAGTGAGAAGGTCCAAAGATTTACTACAAATCTACCGGGAGCAAAACTGAAGCCAAACTGAAACTGAAGTTGCAAAAATTGCAACGATGTGGTGAGCAAACTTTGCCTCTTAACACTAAACACTCACCAACAATCATGGCAGCTACCAGGACCCTGGTCAAGGTCAATATGGTTCCTATATATAAAAGGGAGACAGGCAAAGAGCCCTGTATTACAGGTCAGTATCTCAGACTGTCAAGACAGAATACACAATACTGTCAAGTGCTGGAGAAGATTTTAATGAAAAAAGTATTGGAACATTCGCAGGGAAGTTCCTTTAGAAAAAAAACAGAGCGGATTATTTGATGGAAAATCCTGTCTGGCGAACTTACTCGAGTTCCATGACAGTCAGACAGATAAAAGAAGACGAGTTTGGTGGATTATACCTTCTGGGACTGCAAGAAGTAACAAGAGTCCAAAAAATAAAAGCAGACTTGGATAAAAAGGCAGTGTGTTTTAGTGGATCAGAGAGAAACAGCACAGGTCGTCCACAAGGTCTTTTTCCTAATGATAATAGTCATTACAAAGCCAAAAAACATGAAAATGCTGTTCTCTGCATACGACTGAATAATTATCATTAAATGAAGTTCCGTAATGGTTGGAGTGGGCTTGATGCCCCTCACGCTGCCCTGCTTCTCAGGTACCAAGAGCTGAGTAACATTAAAACACTTCCTGCTAGAATAATTGATGACTTTGGATAAGCTATACCGGATATGTTTGCCAGTACAGGGAATGAACTGGAATATCGATTAGACGTATTACGGACCACTGAAGGTTCAAACGTTGAGGCTACATAATTACATAATAATAAAGTTGGTTAAACATTCTATTACTTCAGTTATCATACACAAAATATTGTATTTACGTATCTATTACTATCCTGGTGTAAAAATATTTGTTGATTTATGGTCACCCTGTCTTACACATCACTGTTTTCCGATGTAAAGCTATAGACACGAATAAGAACAGGAGAATATAAAGATAAGCTTCGGGAAGATTTCAACGGGTCGTAGTAATGGTCAGACAAGAGGCAGCATCTTGCGTTCATATAAAACAAAAGCAAAATCAAGTGATTTGGAGAACGCGAGTGTAGGCCGAGCACAGCGTACACCATAGAGGACACAAACTATTAATATCAGTGAAGAAAAAGGACCATGGGAGGAAATATAATACAATAGTATCTTCAGAATTACACGAAAATCATTTAACGTCAGCTGGAGAGGCAAGATTAGCAAACCTCGGAAAAACATTTAGGAACGTGAACACGGAATCCTTCATAACTTTACATGCAACATATGTTAAGGCAATCACGGAGTACGTAGCTCCAGCATAGAGCCCACACCTGCTCAAGAACGTGCAGGATTTCGAAAACTCAAAAAATTCGCAACCAGTTTAATACCAGAACTGAGAAGGATGTGTTATTGTTTCTCTCTCTTCTCTCTCTCTCTCTCCTCTTTTTACTTTTTATTTATTTAAGAGTTTTTACAGGCTTAGGATAAGAGTTACTAACTTTATTTACAAGCTAAGAGCTCTTAGCTACCTCAGCCTATTTAAAAACATTTTTATTGTTATGAAACATACAAATATAAAATAGGATGGAGTTGGAGCCACTTGTGGGCCAGTGATTACAGTGATTACATTCTTTGATTCTCTGAAAGAATGATCTCGGATGGACTGATGGTCTGGAGAAGGTTACAACCAGAATGTAGTTGCTGTTTCCTGCCCGTCTTGTTGTGTCGAAGCTCCCAGCAGTCCTCGGAGTGGTGCCAAGTGTGGTACTTTGACAATACTGGCCTTGTACATAATAGCAAGGCCGCCCACGTCCCTCCGGTGTTGAACTCGCCTGAAAAGACAGATCTATCCAGGCTGGGTCCAGGCGAGAGATGAGTCGCGTTGCTCTGTTTTCTGTCAAGACATGAGATCTTATTTTTCTTTTTCTCTCTTTCTCTTTATCTCTTTCTCTATTTTCCACCTTCAGTTTCTCTCTCTCTCTCTCCTGTAAACAAAGATGTTAGATCATTAACATATTATCGCGTCTGTGAGTGAAAGCTAAGATAACCAGGCGGTTACGAACTGGTTCAACGCTGCGTTGTTATAGACCGCCCGGACCAGGCACTTTGGTTCAGAACCTGTTAATGGTTGGACCCCCTGGGCCATGCACAGTGATTCAGAAATTGTTTAACAGAGGTTCAGAACTGGTTAATGGCTGAACCGTTTACGAGTGGACTAGTGGACCGTGATTGAGTGGACCGCGATTGGGATGACAGTCTGTTGGACCGTGATTGGATGGACCGTCTGATGGATCATGATTGAGTGGACCACCTGGTGAACCGTGATTGAGTGGACCGTTGGGTGGACCGTGATTAGGTTGACCGTCTGTGTCAAGGACCAATTCGATAGACCGCGATCTATCGGATATTGAGCGTCACTGAACCTCACGTGATGGATGGATATTTGAATGGATCGACGGATCAGTGGGTAGATGGATAGCAAGGCTACATTAGAGAAATTGATCGCTAAATACATTTCTGTCAGGATGGATGGATGGATGGATGGATGAGCTGGGTGGGTAGACAAGTGGATAGGTGAGTTAGATGGATGTATGGTTGCTTGGATGAATATAAGGATGGATGGATGAGTGAATGGAAGTATACATGACTGGATTGATGTATAGATAGCTGGGTACAGCTATCTATAGGATGGATGGATGGATGGCTAGGTAGATGGATGCACGAATCGTTGACTGGATGGATATATAACTCGACAGACATTTCGAAAACTCAGATGGACTTTCCTAATGTTGGTGGAGGAATATCTGAACAATCCAAGGGAAGGAAAAAGAAGAAAGCAAAGTGAAAGAAAAAGAAAGAAATTGATAAGCGGTGTCATGGGTGAAAGTTTGTGAAATTGAGGAGAAAGTCTCGCCATAAGAGAACATAATAACAGGAGGAATTGTGAAGGATTTGAAACAATAAAAGCCCGTCAACAGTGCTACTGCTACTGTTGTTGTTGCTACCTGTCACCGCTACTGCTGCTGCTGCTGCTGCTGCTGCTGTTACAGCTACTACCTATCACCGCCACTACTACTATTGCTGTCACATCTACTACCTCCCGCCGCCACTGCTACTACTGTCACAACTACTGCTACCAAAATGATCCTCTAACTAGGTTTTATTGTGCCTGTATTGTTTTTGCTCCTTCAGTGAACGGTCTTTCCCAGCTCTCCACATTATTGTAAAAATTTTTACCTACATTTGTGTTGCACCACATACCTCGGAGTCTCATGCCACTACATTACTGAATGAATATGCTAACTTATTTTGGTCCTTAAATAACAGCATGAGATCTGTTTTTTTTTTTTTCGGCTGCGTCATTATGAAGGAAGGAAGACCAGGTTAGAGAAGTGGAGTTCCGCGGGTGGGAAGAAGAGAGGAAAGTAGGAGGATATGGTAAATGTGAGAGGGAAGAAGAGAGGAAAGAGGGAATAGGTGACGAGGTAGGGGAGGTAGGGTAGAGTGGAAAGGAAGAACAATGACAGACAAAATACAGAAAGAGCTAAGTAGAATTTGAAGATAAAGAAAGATCCTTCTCCAAAATATCAGAAGAGAAAAATGAGGCGAGGAGGAGGATGATGATTAAAGTCTGAGAGAGGAGAGACTCCGAGGATGCTTGAGTGAAGAGACATTGTTATGATCTACGAGACCTTCCTTACCCACCCTGAAGATTCTCTCTCTCTCTCTCTCTCTCTCTCTCTCTCTCTCTCTCTCTGATATGAGAGAGAGAAGGAACGGTTTGGAGGCGGAGTCAGGCGCGGAGTCTCAACCCCCTCAAACACAACCCGGTAAGTTCAGCATAGAGTAAAAGCCCCCCCCCCCCCCCACACACACACACACACACACACAGTGGGACAAACTGAGGGGAAAGGAAGAGAGAGAGCGCAAGCAAGCTAGATATGGCAGGTAGGGAGCAGAGGTAGCGGCTTCAAGTAGCGAAAGAAGGTAGTGGGAGAGAGGAAGAGTGGATGATGGAGGAAAGACTCTGGAGACGAGAAGGTGGATGGTTGTGAAGGAACGTCAGGTGGGGAGTTAGGTAAAGGTTTTAGAGGTCAAGGTACAGGAGGAAGGAAACTGTGGATGTCAGGAAGGTACGGAGAACTGATCCTTGAAAGGAAGAGAACGTGTGCATATGTGCATGCGCGAGAGAGAGAGAGATGGTTACGTAACTGTGGTTACTCGTCACGTATTTAAAGTTCCATACACTTATTTTCAGTGTTGTAATTACTGCAGAAACAACCTTCTTCCGGAGTTCATTCCACTTGTCAACTACTTTACACAGAAATTTTTGCTGCGGTATTTTTTATGCTATTTTTCCCCACATTTAAGAGAGGCAGCCTTCCAGCCGGGCTACTAACATCACAGTAGTTACCGAACGTATGAGGTAGAGCGCACAAGATCACTCACACGAACGATGAAAATGCTAAATGCGAATTAATCTTTGGGTTCCCCTTAATAATTATGACGTTTATAAAAGGCAAAGAGTTATTTTGTTCAGACTCAACATCAAATTTATGGAATAAGCTAGACTGTTTAATTCAACATGGAAATGATTCATATCTATATTCTTAGACACAAGATTCAAGTTTTGTAGCACTGAGTACCTTAAAGACGCGTACTCTCACATACGTACTCCAGGCATTCGCTTACTATCCCATTCCATCGTTTAGCGCATAAGACGAGGACTGAGTATCCTCAGTACTGCTAGTCAGTACCCGGACGCCATCAACATCGTCCACAGGAGCAGCCAGGAATGTCGGCAGCTGCCTAGTCCATATGTGTATGTCAACTCAAGCTGGCGTGAACCACCAATACTAAAAACCTGTACAACAATTTGAAACTAATGCGGGAGTTTATGAAATTTCTATCGGTCGATGTTTATGATTTATAGTGGTAGATGTTTATATAATGTATAGGATAGTGGATGTTTATATAATTTCCGGTGATGGATGTTTAATTTCTGGTTGTGGGGGGGGGGGGGGGACTGCAAGAAATCTGAACACTTGCATTTTCCATCAAAGATATGTTTGCTGAATGGATAATTTTAAGTATACATGAATTATTCGCATACATAATAAAGAAAAAGTCTTATGAAATGGAACAATGGCAAGATAGTCATTGAGGAGGAGGAGAAGGAGGAGGATTTGCAGAAGCTACGATGCTCTGAATCAGTGGTCATTAACAACTCAAATACATTTGTATAACACTCAGATAGTTTCAAGATTAATCTTGAAGCATCATGACTCTGCAATCAGGAGACATCAAACTAAGCTCTACTATATACATTCCCTTAATTGATGCTAACGAAGAGCTCTTGATCCAAGGAAGTGGATTTACCCTTCATTTTCTAGAATCGAACCTGAATGTCTCCCATCACCTAGGCGCTATATGACTCCTACGGACTTAGTGCTTCCCTTGATTGAGAATTACTCTTTGCATATTTCTGTTTATGACCCTGCAGATGGCCTGGTAAAGCCCTGGTGAACGAAATGCATCATTAAAGTTTCCTAACTTTGCACTCGTGTGTTACACATCCGTCACTCTCTACACTGTAAGTTGCTCCGTAAATGTCCTTAAGTTAGAGTCTGAGGTCCATTCCAGCATCTAACTGCATTCCTAAGTGTGAGGAACAGATAACAAGAGGGAGGTGGAGTGAGTCATGAGACTTGTCTGTCTCTCATGATCTACACAGGATGTCGATGTCTTTCATAAACGTAAACAAGACAAAGGTTATTAGACGACGAATATTTGCCATGAAAAGTTTACGTACCGTCATAATGATAGGAAATCACATCTATAACAGTCGCATCTATAACAGTCAAGTTGCCTCTATAACTGAAGTTAGTTTTCATTGCATTAAAACAAATTTAATAAATTGTTATAGTTACTTTTCAAAGTTGTTGCTATTATTATCAGTAATATTATTGTTGATAATCCTTATTGCTAAGTAACTGGACCATTTTCATTAAAAATCATTTATAACAGCGATGGCGATAATTTTACGAATTGATAATGTTGTAGTTCCAGGATTCACTGTTAGCGATATTTATGTACTGAGCTTCACATGTTTACTGTTTCTGAAGGGAAATATTACGAGCAGAAGCATTCAGAGTAGAAGACCAGGAAGAGTAAAGCTCACATTGAACCTCTGTTGACCTGTGCCTTAACTACCTAGTGTGTGGAACACCTTGAAACTTGTGGCACATCAGTTTAATGTCGCAAATCTTGTGTGTATTTCTTGTTTTGAGCCTCAGGTCGTGGCGTGACTCTTGGATATGACTGGCACATCATGCTTTCTGGATTGTTGAATTATGGCAGGGCTGTATTATCCTTCCAGGTTTAGATTTTAAATAGATTATAATAATATTGAATTCTGGACATGTCTTGAGGTCAAGATATGCAAATAATGTTAGTCACGATACTCTACACGTCTTATTTTCAGAAAGTGTCTTGGGGTACAGGGATCTTGAGAAGTACTGGAGAGTTTTAATTAACTTATGGATGTATACTGAGGTCCTATGTATGTATGTATGACTTGGATTCTGAGCATATTTTGAGTTCTAGACAAATTTCAGCTTCCGGTTATATTTGCTGGTGTATGTATAACATAAGAATCGAAGGTCTACTGGCCCATACAAGGCAAGTCCTTTGGAATTCCTATTGGCGTATTGACACAAAACTTTCTCGAAGATAATTTCTCACTGACAGAAATAGGAAATCCTTTTCAGTACACAGTTGGTAAATACATCTTCGTTATAGGTGTGGTATATCGTGGCTCCAGATTAAGTCTTCGCTATAGATATAATATATCTTGACCACTGAGTACATCTTGAACCTGTGACTCAGCTGCCACTGCGACCTGTGACTCAGCTGCCACTGCGACCTGTGACTCAGCTGCCACTGCGACCTGTGACTCAGCTGCCACTGCGACCTGTGACTCAGCTGCCACTGCGACCTGTGACTCAGCTGCCACTGCGACCTGTGACTCAGCTGCCACTGCGACCTGTGACTCAGCTGCCACTGCGACCTGTGACTCAGCTGCCACTGCGACCTGTGACTCGGCTGCCACTGCGACCTGTGACTCAGCTGCCACTGCGACCTGTGACTCAGCTGCCACTGCGACCTGTGACTCAGCTGCCACTGCGACCTGTGACTCAGCTGCCACTGCGACCTGTGACTCAGCTGCCACTGCGACCTGTGACTCAGCTGCCACTGCGACCCGTGACTCAGCTGCCACTGCGACCCGTGACTCAGCTGTCACTGCGACCCGTGACTCAGCTGTCACTGCGACCCGTGACTCAGCTGCCACTGCGACCTGTGACTCAGCTGCCACTGCGACCTGTGACTCAGCTGCCACTGCGACCTGTGACTCAGCTGCCACTGCGACCTGTGACTCGGCTGCCACTGCGACCTGTGACTCGGTTGCCACTGCGACCTGTGACTCGGTTGCCACTGCGACCTGTGACTCGGCTGCCACTGTGACCTGTGACTCGGCTGCCACTGTGACCTGTGACTCGGCTGCCACTGTGACCTGTGACTCGGCTGCCACTGTGACCTGTGACTCGGCTGCCACTGTGACCTGTGACTCGGCTGCCACTGTGACCTGTGACTCGGCTGCCACTGTGACCTGTGACTCGGCTGCCACTGTGACCTCATGGAAGCGACGAAACTTGGAAACTTCGATATATTGTATCTTGTCTCTTTAAAGTGTCTTACGACCTCACAACACGTTTTTCGACCTCACAATACGTCTTACGACCTCACAACACGTTTTTCGACCTCACAGTACGTCTTACGACCTCACAGTACGTCTTGCGGCCTCACAGTACGTCTTGCGGCCTCACAGTACGTCTTGCGGCTTCACAGTACGTCTTACGGCCTCACAGTACGTCTTACGGCCTCACAGTACGTCTTACGACCTCGCAACACGTTTTACGACCTCGCAACACGTTTTACGACCTCACAACACGTTTAACGACCTCACAACACGTCTTGCGGCATCACAACACGTCTTACGACCTCAACACGTCTTACGGTCTCAACACGTCTTACCTCACAGTACGTCTTACGGCCTCACAACACGTCTTACCTCACAACACGTCTTGCGGCATCACAACACATTTCTCGTCCTCACAATACGTCTTACCTTCTTGACATTCTTTGGCGTCTTGGCTTTTAGTTAACCTTGAGCATTTCTGCCCCTTCACAAAGGGCCGATAACTTCGGTTCAGCACTAAGGGTGAGCACCTCCCTTCCTCAGCTAAGGGTGGACACCTCAAGGGAGGCGTCTCGAGGCTGATGTGGAGCACTTTATCTAAGATATTGGACCTGTGTTCCGATTTCGTGAGTCGAGCCTCAATACTTTCCATTCCCCCAGTCGCTGCATGACCCTTCGAGTTTAACGCCCCTCGCATAAATTTAGACTAGTCAACTAAGGGTGAGAACCTCCCTCCATTAAGGGTCGCTACCTCCCTCCCTCCATTAAGGGTCGCTACCTCCCTCCCTCCATTAAGGGTCGCTACCTCCCTCCCTCCATTAAGGGTCGCTACCTCCCTCCCTCCCTCCCTCCACTAAGGGTCGCTACCTCCCTCCCTCCACTAAGGGTCGCTACCTCCCTCCCTCCACTAAGGGTCGCTACCTCCCTCCCTCCACTAAGGGTCGCTACCTCCCTCCCTCCACTAAGGGTCGCTACCTCCCTCCTCCACTAAGGGTCGCTACCTCCTCCCTCCACTAAGGGTCGCTACCTCCCTCCCTCCACTAAGGGTCGCTACCTCCCTCCCTCCACTAAGGGTCGCTACCTCCCTCCCTCCACTAAGGGTCGCTACCTCCCTCCCTTCACTAAGGGTCGCTACCTCCCTCCCTTCACTAAGGGTCGCTACCTCCCTCCCTCCACTAAGGGTCGCTACCTCCCTCCCTGGCTTAGCGCTTCTTTTTGATTATAATAATAATACCTTCCTCCCTCCACTAAGGGTCGCTACCTCCCTCCCTCCACTAAGGGTCGCTACCTCCCTCCCTCCACTAAGGGTCGCTACCTCCCTCCCTCCACTAAGGGTCGCTACCTCCCTCCCTCCACTAAGGGTCGCTACCTCCCTCCCTCCACTAAGGGTCGCTACCTCCCTCCCTTCACTAAGGGTCGCTACCTCCCTCCCTCCACTAAGGGTCGCTACCTCCCTCCCTCCACTAAGGTCGCTACCTCCCTCCCTCCACTAAGGGTCGCTACCTCCCTCCCTCCACTAAGGGTCGCTACCCCTCCCTCCCTTCACTAAGGGTCGCTACCTCCCTCCCTCCACTAAGGTCGCTACCTCCCTCCCTCCACTAAGGGTCGCTACCTCCCTCCTTCACTAAGGGTCGCTACCTCCCTCCCTTCACTAAGGGTCGCTACCTCCCTCCCCCTCCACTAAGGGTCGCTACCTCCCTCCCTCCACTAAGGGTCGCTACCTCCCTCCCTCCACTAAGGGTCGCTACCTCCCCCCCTCCACTAAGGGTCGCTACCTCCCTCCCTCCACTAAGGGTCGCTACCTCCCTCCCTCCACTAAGGGTCGCTACCTCCCTCCCTCCACTAAGGGTCGCTACCTCCTCCCTCCACTAAGGGTCGCTACCTCCCTCCCTCCACTAAGGTCGCTACCTCCCTCCCTCCACTAAGGGTCGCTACCTCCCTCCCTCCACTAAAGGGTCGCTACCTCCCTCCCTCCACTAAGGTCGCTACCTCCCTCCCTCCACTAAGGGTCGCTACCTCCCTCCCTCCACTAAGGGTCGCTACCTCCCTCCCTCCACTAAGGGTCGCTACCTCCCTCCCTCCACTAAGGGTCGCTACCTCCCTCCCTCCACTAAGGGTCGCTACCTCCCTCCCTCCACTAAGGGTGGGAACTTCCCGCCCATTAATACTGGGACCTCCTTTCCACTTGCTCTAATTACGTAAGGTTTTCCCTGAAAGCCTCGGCAGACCCTCTGGTGTCGACTGTTGTCTTGTATCTTGGGCTGTTTTTGTTGCGTCTGTAATTATTATTGTTACTTGTGTTGTTGAGAGTGGTCTGTTTTAGAGGGTGTGACCGTTGCTCTCTATTGCGCATACAGGTGTGTATCGTATATATTTTCTGATTATTGCTATGACTTGCCTGTTGCTATGAATTATTGGTGTACTTGTTGAGAAGGTCATCCGAGTGACTGAGACTGGTGTTTATCCCCGGAGTTCTGATATTTTTAAACAACCCTCAAATCTCCTGTATACAATAAGTATAAGAAACGATAAAGTATATAGTTTAGACGTCACATCTATTTACACGAGTCTCCGCTGACCAGGTTGTCTTCCCTGCAGAAAAAGACGACACAACTTTGATCCTTCTCTATCTTGTCAGGATTTGTTGCTTTCACAAATGCACACAAAATACACCAAATTCACTTCACCTATACTGAGCCAGGACACACTACCCTCCCCTGATGTTAAGATCCTTAATTAAAGTGAAAACTCCCTCAGATTTTTGGTCTGTAAGTTCTTTTTGATTATAATAATTTGGTCTGTAAGAGAACCACTATTAAAGATAATCTCGTCCATTTAATCTTTTTCACATCGTAATACTCGTATTAAACATGGCGTCCTCGTATGTGTCTTGATTAATGAAATACCATTACCAACATATTCTTGAATATTTAGTATTCCTCTTATGTCCTCTTAGATTACACATGTAAAGCACAGCAGATGCACAACAACCCTCGGACCAACCCACCTCATCAGTTTACGAACTTGGAAGCTTAGCAGAGAACAAAATAAAGATTCTCCAACAAAACTGGGTGCGTGATCTTTGTAGGATTGGGTGGTCCTGTGGGTCAGAGCGTCGTGTGACTTTTCGCTCACCATGAGGCGGGCCAAAACAACATGGGTTCGCAAAACAAGCGATAGAGGATGCAAAACAACCACGGGATAAGTAGAATGATAGCTCTAGGCCTTTCGTTTTGCAATCAACACATCAGGAGCTTGCAAAGTTGCAGAAAAAAGGAGGATGTCCCAGCTAATACGATTCCAAAGGGCGTATTCACTCCAATGAATACGCCCTTTGCTCGGACATACTCCTTTTTCTGCAACTTTGCAAGCTCCTGATGTATTGATTGCAACACGAAAGACCTAGATCTATCACTCATTCTACTCATACCGTGGTTGTTTTGCATGCAGTCCAGAGTACCTAGAGGACGAAATCAGCAATATATTCATTTTTTAAATCCTGTTCTGTTAAAAACTCATATTTATCGATCTTTTTCAAACCTTTATGCCATTTTATCGTTGCCTTTGTTAGGAAGTAACTTGACACCTCACTGTGTGAGGCAACTGTGTTGATGTTGATCTGTTGACTGTCACGACGTTAGTGTGTTGATGTTGATCTGTTGACTGTCACGACGTTAGTGTGTTGATGTCGCTGTGTTCATGTTACTGTGCTGACTGTGTTGATGCTTCAACCACCAGCTGTCTCCCTCCGTCTCTTTGTACCACTACCAGCTGTCTCTGCCTTTTTGTACAACCACTTGTTATCTCTCCCCCTTTATGCGTCCACCAGCTGCCATTGCCCCCACTGTTCGACCACCAGCTGCCTAATTAAGCATCTCTGTACATCCACTAGCTCTCTCACTCTGCCTCTTGGTATTCACCCTCCACTTCTAGTATTGAAAAATATGCTCATTTTCTCTTTAATGTGATGTGTATATATGAGCAACAATCTTACTTTTTCATTATAAATTCCAGTTAAGATAAATACATTTTGTTAGGCTATGGAGAGAATCTGATTGTGCCAAACTTTTAGAAATTTTAAATGAAGGTAAAAAAACAAAATTCTGATTTTCTTTAATTTGGGTGATTTGCTTGTGAGGGATGAGATTTATTTTTTGTCTTATAAAAATGTGACACTAAATCAGTAATATTCGTATAGCGTCTGGGGGAACGGGAGGTAATCAGGTTTGATGCTTCGATCAAGAGAACTTCACCCTGGTGGTAAAACCTCCCATGAACGTCTTTCTTCCCTTTACAAAGAACCTTATAGTCGTCGACAAGGACAAAAACTTCATGATTTTATATAACCCTGCAGGTCGTTCCTTTATTATATTCACAATCTCACACTCGCCGCTGCAACCATATTTTGTTAGAAATAGTATTCCAGAGCTTGTCACTCACGAGTCCAGAGGTAAACATGAGACTTAACTCTCCAGTACATGTTGTGATGGTTGTATTTGCCTCCGTGTGTTAGAATATATTAGATGTATATGTGAAAAAACTGAAGAAAGTGTAATGAACACTTAGCAATGTTCAATAACAATTCATATGGAGATAGAAACTCAGAATTTTTTTTTCTGTTATGCATCTCAGTGCAAGTGAACGTGGAGGGTCAGGTCAGTGCCTGGGAAGACAGGTCAGTTAGTGAGTGTAGGTGACTGGCACGAAGATTTGTGCCAGTCACCTGCTTCAAGACCTGGAATTAATTGTATTTACGCCTGACCTGGCGATCCGTGTCACCTGCGCAGCTAAGAGGCTCAATCTTCCCATAAGTTCATGTTCTCCTTTTATTTGTGTATTTACTGAAGAGGACTCCAGCAGGAGGTCGAAATGTGCAAACCAATTAATTTTCTAAATTTGTCACCATAAGAGTTATTATTGAGCATTATATATAATATATAATAGTAGTGAAGTTTTCTACAGAGCAAGGAACTTCCGGTTTGGGCTTTCCACGGAGCAAGGAACTTCCGGTTTGGGCTTTCCACGGAGCGAGGAACTTCCGGTTTAGGCCTTCCACTGAGCGAGGTAACCGGTCTAGGACCAGGAGCTGGAGGGTCACCTTTTTCACACCTATGTGCTAATGACCATGACCTCGCCCTCGAGACTACCTCACCCTTGACCCCCCATCCAATACCCCCACCCCCACGACCCCCGCCTTGCGACCCCGCCGTCGCGCCGCGCGCCCGCGCACCCGCGCGCCCCGCCCCGCCGCCCCGCGCGCCCGCGCACCCGCGCGCCCGCCCGCGCGCCCCGCCCCCGCGCGCCCCGCCCGCCCGCGCGCCCGCCCGCGCGCCCGCCCGCGCCTTCTGCTGCGCCTTCTGCAGCGTCGTCCGGATCGCCCCCGCGCCTCGAATTTTTTTCCGATTTTTTTCGAATTTTTTTTGAATTTCATTTTCTTGTGCTCTCCATCTCCTCGGATCAAGTTTTTTGGGTACCCCTCCTTTCACCCCCCATCCCCAAATTTTCTCGATAATACAAGTTTTGGATACTCCCCCCTATGAGGTTCTCAATATCAAAGTCTCCACTTCCTCGGATCCCCCTCCCACTTTCACTCCCACCTCAAATTTCTCGACAATACCAAGACTCCATCTCCTCGGATCGAGTTTTTTGGATCCTCCCTATGGGTTTTCGAAATTCTCCATCTCCTTGGATCAAATTTTTGGATTACCCCTCTCACTTTCACCCCCATCCCAAAATTTCTCAATATTACCAAGTTTTTGGATCCCCCCTATGGGTTTTTCGAAATTCTCCATCTCCTCAGATCAAATTTTTAAGGTTCCCCCTCCCACTTTCACCCCCCCCCAATCCCAAAAATTTCTCGATAATACAAGTTTTGGATTCCCCCCTATGGGGGTTTTGAATTTCTTATGATCACCTTGGATCAAATTTTTGGATTACCCCTCCCACTTTCACCCACCCCCCACCTCAAAATTTTTTTCTCGATAATACAAGTTTTGGATTCCCCCCTATGGGGTTTTCGAAATTCTCCAATTCCTCGGATCAAGTTTTTGGATTACCCCTCCCACTTTCACCCCCATCCCCAAATTTTCTCGATAATACAAGTTTTGGATACTCCCCCCTATGAGGTTCTCAATATCAAAGTCTCCACTTCCTCGGATCCCCCTCCCACTTTCACTCCCACCTCAAATTTCTCGACAATACCAAGACTCCATCTCCTCGGATCGAGTTTTTTGGATCCTCCCTATGGGTTTTCGAAATTCTCCATCTCCTTGGATCAAATTTTTGGATTACCCCTCACACTTTCACTCCCACCCCAAAATTTCTCGATAATACAAGTTTTTGGATTCCCCCCCTATGGGGTTTTCGAAATTCTCCATCTCCTTGGATCAAGGTTTTTGGAATCCCCCCTCTGGGGGTAAGCATTCAAATGAACTCCTCCTATGGGGGCATGCTTACTACAGGTCTAAAAGTTTCCTCTCATTAAGTCAAATGAACTAAAAGTTTCCCCTTATTATTTTAAAATGAACTAAAAGTTTCCTCTCATTAAGTCAAATGAACTAAAAGTTTCCTCTCATTAAGTTAAAATGAACTAAAAAAAGCGTTTACTCGGCGGTCAGTATTCCTCTCATTAAGTTAAATGAACTAAAAAGGACCACGCGCACACAGGTTGAATCAGGTCGGTCCTTTTAGTTCATTCAAGATAATAAGGGAACATAGTAGTGACGTCAGTATTCCTCTCATTAAGTTAAATGAACTAAAAAGGACCGCGCACACAGGTTGAATCTTGTCTACCCTTTTACCCACCCTCCCAAACCCTCACACTCCAACCATCACCTCACAATTTTCACTCATAACCCCCAATTTTTCTCGTTTTAACCCTTTTAGTTCATTAAAGTGGGACACATGCATCAGAAAGTCACCACATCGCTTACATCCACTTTCGTTAAATTCACTACTCACAATTTTACATATTACGAAGTTAAATACGCACTTTTACTTTGAACATCTTCAAAACACTCTCATAAATCATTTGAATACTCACAAAAAATACCTTTATACATTTCCAAACAACACTGAAATACTCCAAAAAACATCATTCGAACACCCCCAAATCACCTCTGAATACTCCCAGAACACCTTCATAAGTACTCTTGCACATCATTTGAACACCTTCATAAGTACTCTCATAATCATTTGTACACCTTCAAAACACCTTTGAATACTCACATAAACACCCTTGAACACCTTCAAAAACACCTTCAAAGCACTCTCATAATCATTTGAACACACTCAAAACACCTTTGAATAACCTCAAAACACCTTTGAACACCTTCAAAACACCCTTGAACACCTTCAAAACACCCTTGAACACCTTCAAAAACAACATTTGAACACACTCAAAACACCTTTGAACATTTCCAAAACACTATTTGAGTACTCCCAAATAAGATTTTACATCTCTAATTTATCTGCACTTTCATTAAATTACAACTCATCCCTCAGTCTCCAGACTAGGCATTTTCTCGTTTTTACCCTTTTAGTTCATTAAAGTTATTAAGGGGACACAATACATCAGAAAAAAAAAAAGTCACAAAAACTAACTCAAACACTTTACTTTGAACACCCCCAAAAACACTCTCATAATCATTTGTACACCTTCAAAAAACACCTTTGAATACTCACATAAACACCCTTGAACACCTTCAAAACACCTTTGAATAACCTCAAAACACCTTTGAACACCTTCAAAACACCCTTGAACACCCTTGATCACCTTCAAAAAACAACATTTGAACACACTCAAAACACCTTTGAACACCTTTGAACATTTCCAAACAACACTGAAACACTTCCAAAAAACACAATTTGAGTACTCCCAATTACACCACTGATTACTACTAAAACACCGCTGAATTCAATCAAAAACACCCTTCAACACCTTCAAAACACCCTTGAACACCTTCAAAACACTCTTGAACACCTTCAAAAACACCTTTGAACATTTCCAAAACACTATTTGAGTACTCCCAATTACACCACTGAATACTACTAAAACACCGATGAATTCAATCAAAACACCCTTCAACACCTTCAAAACACCTTTGAACACCTTTGAACATTTCCAAAAAACACTCTCATAATCATTTGAACACACTCAAAACACCTTTGAATAACCTCAAAACACCCTTCAACACCTTCAAACACCCTTGAACACCTTCAAAACACTCTTGAATACCTTCAAAAACACCATTGAACATTTCCAATCAACACTGAAACACTTCCAAAAAAAAAAAATTTGAGTACTCCCAATTACACCACTGAATACTACTAAAACACCGCTGAATTCAATCAAAACACCCTTCAACACCTTCAAACACCCTTGAACACCTTCAAAACACTCTTGAACACCTTCAAAAACACCTTTTGAACACATTCAAAACACTCTCATAATCATTTGAACACACTCAAAACACCTTTGAATAGCCTCAAAACACCTTTGAACACCTTCAAAACACCCTTGAACACCCTTGATCACCTTCAAAAAAAACAACATTTGAACACACTCAAAACACCTTTGAACACCTTTGAACATTTCCAAACAACACTGAAACACTTCCAAAACACTATTTGAGTACTCCCAATTACACCACTGAATACTAAAACACCGCTGAATTCAATCAAAACACCCTTCAACACCTTCAAACACCCTTGAACACCTTCAAAACACTCTTGAATACCTTCAAAAACACCCATGAACATTTCCAAAACACTATTTGAGTACTCCCAATTACACCACTGATTACTACTAAAACACCGCTGAATTCAATCAAAACACCCTTCAACACCTTCAAACACCCTTGAACACCTTCAAAACACTCTTGAACACTTTCAAAAACACCTTTGAACATTTCCAATCAATACTGAAACACTTCCAAAAAACATCATTCGAACACCCCCAAATCACCTCTGAATACTCCCAGAACACCTTCATAAATACTCTTGCACATCATTTGAACACCTTCATAAGTACTCTCATAATCATTTGTACACCTTCAAAAAACACCTTTGAATACTCACATAAACACCCTTCAACACCTTCAAACACCCTTGAACACACTCAAAACACCCTTCAACACCTTCAAAACACCTTTGATCACCTTCAAAAACACCTTTGAATACATTCAAAACACTCTCATAATCATTTGAACACACTCAAAACACCTTTGAATAACCTCAAAACACCTTCGAACACCTTCAAAACACCCTTGAACACCCTTAATCACCTTCAAAAAAACAACATTTGAACACACTCAAAACACCTTTGAACACCTTTGAACATTTCCAAACAACACTGAAACACTTCCAAAAACACCATTTGAGTACTCCCAAATACACCACTGAATACTAAAACACCACTGAATACACTCAAAACACCACCAAAATCACCATAAACTAAGATCAACACCCACATCCCACAACACCCACAACCCACAATTTTTTCTCGTTTTATCTAATTTCATCAGAAAGTCACAACACCCACACCCCCCATTTTTTTCTCGTTTTAACCCTTTTAGTTCATTAAAGTTAATAAGGGGCCACACTACATCAGAAAAAGTCACAAAAACAACCCACTTATAACGTCTTTTCGGTATCTCTAGTTCGACAACAACACCCACATCCCACATCACCCACATCCCACATCCCCCCCCACACACACACAGACACACACACACACATCCCTAACCTAGCCTAACCTAACCTAACTTATCCTAACCTAATCTAACCTAACCTAACCTAACTTATCCTAACCTAGCCTAACCTAACCTAACCTTACCTAAATTATCCTAACCTAACCTAACCTAGCCTAACCTAACCTAACTTAACCTAACCGAACCTACCC
>NC_069410.1:14452576-14491581 GCF_026875155.1 Cherax quadricarinatus | reverse complement strand
AGTTAAACTGGAGAGCACCCCAAAAACTTTAAGTAATAAATATAATCTAAAGGAATCAGCTGGTTTTTGAGTGCCATGGTAAAGAATAAAAAACTGAAAAACCTTGAAAAGCTCTAAAACAAATATCACAAGGGTTTTTTTGGGACGAGGAAATAAGACTAGGTCTACAAAAATTAATTGTGCATTTTGCAGACCAGCCAAAAAAACTCTTTTTAAAGGCAACACAAAAACTCTGAGGTACCTGTCAATTTTCACAAAGGGAAAAATTACCCCAAAGGGGTAAAAATCAAATTTCATTTCCAAAAAGATTAAAGGGGCATATCAAGTAGCAGGAATCAGAAATAAGATTCTCCACAAGGTAAGAAAAAATAAGTCCCTCCAAGATAGCCCTTAATAAAAACCAGTAAAAGAGAGTTGTCTTTTCGCAAGGTACTCATTTTTTCTAAAATTGCAATCATACAATTCTGGAATGAAAAGTTGAAAGAGGGAGGAACTTAAACAGAGTATCGGTTTTTGGGGTAACACAAGTAAAGGACTGTTATGCCAAATTAAATTTCTTTTATCAAGCAAAAAAAAACACCAATAGTCATGTGTAAAGGTCTATAGATAATTTGTAATAATGATAATGTTGACAATCCGACACAAAGTAGCTAATGAAAAAAATTGCTGCTAATTTAAAAATGATGGTTTTGCTGAATACTTTACCGTGTTACAGGTAAAAATTGATGTAAAAGGCATAAAAAAAAAAATGTAACGCATTATTCCCGGGAGTTTCCCTGAAATTCCGGGGTCAACCCCCCCCCGGCCCGGTTTGACCAACCCTCCTTGGGTCAGGTCCCAGGAGGCCCCCACACCAGTCGACAACACCCAGGCCCATTTAATTAGACCAAGGATCCCAACGTATTTCTTTAAACGTAAATGTCTTGATGGTATAAAGTACAGATGGGAGATCCCATAATTTTAAAAATTATCTTTTTTTCTCTGGGAAAAAAAGGGTCCAATTGTATGACACTTTTTTATGTAACTGCCATTGGGGCAATAAAAAAACGTTTTTAATGCAGTAATTTGTAAATAGTTTCCAGAGAAAATATCTACATAGGGCTTAGAAAGCACAGAAAGACTCTCACATAATGTAAATTTAGAAACCTTTCTGGTGTAAGTGAGATTCTGTGGGCCCCAATAAATTTTTTGATAGGTAGTGACTTTTAAGCCCCTTTTGTAAAGGGTATGGTAAAAAAATGTGGTGTCACCCTTTTGAAGACTGCGGGAGGCCCCAGTAATTTGGGGGTTCCCCTTGTAATAAAAATTTCATGACAAGAAACTACAATCCCAAACTGTGTGTCTTACCATAAAGTCGTGCCCCAGTAAAAATTTTTCCATAAGGATGGTTTTGACCCGTGCATAAATTTGGAATTTAGACAGCATTGGAATAAATGTAAATGAAGAAAGTCCAACGATTTTTTACTCAAGAAAAAACCCTGAGAGATTTAAAATTTAATTGGGCAATACGGGGACATTTCCGTGGAGACTAAACCCACCAGAATTCCCCACTAATTCAAAAATGGTATAGGAAAATTAAAGGGCCACTCCGTGAACTGAGAAAGACACCAAATTGTTAACTGCCTAAAAATAATAATTGCTGAGCAGTTAATTAATAAATTAATAAAAGAGGTACCCCGAGCAACCCAAAAATTTTTAGGGTCACTATTGCCCATCCGGAGTAAAGAAGATTCTAAGACCCTCCTTTGGGGATTGTGTTTAATTGTATGCCAGGATAACAAAAATGCCCTAGTTTAAAGACTGATGACGGGTCCGTCGTTGCGGAAAAATATAATATTTTTTAAATTTCATGGTGAAGAATTAAACCCTTTTAGGGGCTGACATGCAAAGCTTTCCAAGAGTGGGTTTTTCCAAAGAGGCTGACCGGGATTTTACCCCTTCTTTTGGCCTGAGAATCCCCAGTGACCCCATAGCCCCTGAAAACCTTTTGCTTTTGGCGTATTTTTTGGTGCACATCCAGTCCGTTCCCACTTTAAGCGACGATAAAGAACCATTAAACGTATGGGAAGTCCATTAAGTAATGTAATGACAAAAAATTTTGTGGGCAATTTTCATGGGTTACGTCAACTGAAAGGAACTGTTTAAAGACTTATAGAGAGCTAATAAATAAGCAAGGTGCAAATATCCCTGAGGGGAAAGGCCCAATAATTCGTCCAAATTTAAAAACAAAATAATAAAGATTACCCTGGGATGAAATGCCAAAAGTGTAATGTTTGGGATTTAAATGGGATACGAGAGGATTTGTTAATGTAAAACCCAATAATTACATAGCCCAATAAATTAAAATAAGAGAGTTTTCTTCGAAAATTTCCCAAAAATTTTGATCCACTGGTTTTGTGTCACCCCTTACTATAAGAGGGGAAATTTTTTAAAATTTAGGAAACATGGAAACAAAAAGTGCTTGGGGTAAAATCTACCTGAGGAACCATTAACAGGTGGGGTGAATTTAATTGGGGATTACGAGAAAATTCCAATGTAAATGGCCAGGGGCCAATCCCAAAGGGGAAAAAGTACTCCCCATTTTTTTGATGCTTTAAAATTGCAATGACAGTTTTCTTCCTTCAATGAAAAAGTGTTATTTCTCTTTTTTATGTCTAAACAAATGTCTCCAAAAAATAAGTACCTTGCCTCGTTGGGAATTAAAAGCCATTATGTAGGTGTCAAATTAGCTAATTAAAATAAGAAAAAAAGTTGCGGGGTGAAATTAGCGACCGTAATTTGGGGCTGATAATAAAAGGATCCTACAATGGATTTTAAATGGAAACTAAAATTGTGTCGACAAAACAGAGCGCGAAATTTATCAATGCAAGAGAATATAATAGTTTTGGGGGCAGCATATTTAACATTTAATCATATACCGTGAGGAGAATCCCGATTCTTTTCTCGATGTTTTTCCTTTTCAAAATTTTAAATGCTTATCATGGTTTAAAGACTAGCTGGTGGCAAATAAACTAATTGGCCTGTACAAAGGCGTATATTGCTCCTTTTTTAAATTACTGTACCACCGCCCCAATATTTGCCTTCTTTTTCCTTTTGATAAAAATAGGTATTCTTCTTTCCCCAAAACTAATCAATGTACAAGTTGGTGTTTGAATTTCTAAAAAGATAAATTTTCATTAAGTTTTCAAAATTCTTGAATATTGGATAAAGAGTACGGAAGAAATCATGGAAATGAGAAAAAATTGACGAGGAAAGAAAAATTGTAAAAGGGTTCTAAAATAGAAAAATTTGGGGCTGTATTTAGAGAACAATGTAATTAGTGCAGAGGGGGTTACAAAATCTGAATTGGTGATATGCAAAACCCACCCTATTTTTACTCCCCCAAAACCTCATCTAACAAATTTTTTTGTTCAAAACCCATAAAATGTAAGCATGGTGGGGACAAGATATTAAATTGTATTAGGAAACTTTTCGGGATTCCACAAGGACGGAAAAATGTAAAAAGGGTATTAAATTTTGTGAAATAGTCGCCGTGGGGTGCAGATCCTATAGTACCCAGGTCCTCCCCCATTGCCAAAGGAGCGTTATTTTTTAGGAAACCAGGAAACGGGTGTAACATAGGGGTCCAATAATTTTAACAGGTGCGTCAAATGGGGGTTCCACTGAAATGAAAAGTTTTTTTGTTACCTGTATGCTACTGGGGCAGTTCATTTAGAAGTGGCACAGACTTGTTTCAGAACTTTAAACAGCTTTTCGAAAATTTGCAGCAAGGGAACCCTGTCCAGTTGATGATTTCGGAAAATGCCACAAATTTTGTAGCAGTGCTCAACACTTTGATAAAATTTTAAATAAAGTAACATTTCATCTCTGTTAACCCACGGGGGGTGTACATGGAAATTTATTACCCTAGACCCCCCTGGCAGGGGGGGCGACAAAGACTAAAGGGCACAGTAAGATCTCTCTGCAAATTTACTACCCCGGGAAGAAAATTAATTTGAAAAATTCCGTGCATGTTAAGTGGAGGCAAAAAAATCGTAAAATAATAACCTCTCTCGTACAGAGGGGTAAAACCTAGCAGATTATTAACACCTTCTCCCAAATATGTGGAAGGAAATTGAAGCGCCCCTGTCTATAAAAAAAAACCGGGAAGAAAGTGATAAAGAACAATGAGCGGCAGTTTTGTGAAATAAATTTAAAATTTTAAAAAAAGTAATTGATCATTTTCAATGTGTGGCATAAGGAATATTTTCTTACACTACTGAACATTTTAAGGTGCGACAGAGGCAGAAACACAGCCTTAAACCAGGTGACTTGTGTTGTTTGAACGAACAAATCGAAAAAGTGGCCTCTAAAAGTATTGACATTGTCCCCAGATGCAAAAGGGTGTTGTCAGGAATGTCAAGTTTTTGTGCCCCGGGCCCGGGAAAGTTTAAAGCACAATTAAAAAAATTGATTCCCTTTGGAATTAGGTGTTAAATCAAACGTAAATAAAAAGGAACGAGTGAAGGAAGAAAGCAGACCAATGATTTTGGAAGATAAAATCTAGTAAAACCTACTAGGAGAACACCACTCGTCCAGAAAGGGTGGGAATCGTCTCCAAAGGAAGGAGTAATTTGAACGTTTAGCAAAGAACCCGGCCCGCCCAGTGTGGAAAAAACTGTATATATTTTCCGAAATTCAGTATTTAATGTAAATAATGGGCCTACTGTATTTAATAATATTTATGTCATAGAAAAAGGAAAGCCCGTCTGCGCAGACGAGACTCGCCCTCTTGGGTTTTTTATTGAATAGAACGTTTTTGTAATGGGAAAATTTTTCGTGCTCTAGAGGTTTAAAAAAAGTGTTACACCTCTCAAATGGGGGCGAAATTTTTGGGGGTGTACATTTCTGCATAACTTGAGATATAGACGACTGGGCAAAACAGCCCAGAACCTCAGATAAGCCTCTAGTTTGTGTGTAATTCTGGCCACATTATTTTCATAGATTTATTTGAGTGGGTTTTTTTGATATGAAAACATTAATCTCCAGCCAAATTGGTGAGTGATATTAAATATATTTTCCCTTCTGTTTTGAATTGGATATATATATAACCATTTATTAATTTTTAAAATACATCCACAAAATTTTAAATTTTTCCAGTATTTTCCGTGATGTATTTTCATTTAAATTTAATAGGTCCAGAGCAACTTGTGGTTATGACAGTGGTAGTATCGAAGGGGGACATTTTTTGTCGACCTAGGTGTCCGAAATCCTACTTTGTCTATGGTAACATTGAAATAATATTATCTTTGTTATCATTTACTGTTATGTACGATAATTTAGTTTACATTCAAATAAATGGAGCAATTTTCCCACAGGTTTGTCAGATGCCCAAAAGCTCGAACGGCGGGTCATCATCTGACTAAGACCCACGTTAGGAAACACTTGTCCTGTTTCCTGACGAACCTAACCTCTATTTGGAAGATAAACTTCTGTGAATTTCCTGGCTGGACAGAGACTGAACCGAGATTACTATTGCGCTGAATGATCCATGACAGACAGCACAATATATTTCAGTCTCATCAACACTAGTGTACCTAACCTGAAAACGTCCTTGTACTGCCACTTACTTTTTCCCGAGTTCTTCGTGCCTGGATTATATTGCTTTACCAGGTTACGTTAGGTAAGGTTTGGTCACGAATCAGGACAAGTTTTTTCCTAACCGCAGTCTTAATCTAATGATGACCGCAACACCTGAGCTTTTGGTCCATCTAACCGAGACCTTCCACTGCCTTACCCCTCCACTCACCTTTAAAAATAAGGTTATAGATTATAAGATCCAAGCTTCTTTTGCTAAGCAAGATGGGCTAGACTGAAGGGCGTTGTGTGACAAAAAACTTTCAAGCAGACTGTTTTGGGCGAAGAAGCAAAAAAACAAAAAGAAATATAAAACCTTGTAGGTGCGCGAAAACATTAAATTTTATTTAGAACAATCTTAAATTGTTTAATGTTCTTTACAGTATAGTTAAATATCGAGGTATTAACTCATTAACAACGACACTGCTAACAAGGTTTAAATTAAATGTGTAATGAATGCTTTTGACAAATGATTATTGAAATGTAACTAAAATAAGACTATTTTTTTATTATTCGTACAGAGCAAGAGCAACTCCATAATTAATTAGGTTTTTATCAATGTTTCGTCTAAATAAAGGAAGCATGACATTAATACTATGCTCATATAGGCCTAAAAATAATTAATTTAACATTGATAGTTTTTTTTTTGTGGCTAATATGTAATTAATTTGAAAATGTTATATAATAGCAGAGCTCAGCTCCATGGAGATAGCTCTGCTTCCAGGCTTGAGGACTGACCACCTCCAATACATTTCTTCAAGGCTGATGGACTGATTACATCATCTTTCATTTCACTACTTCTGTACTATTTGACTGACGAGGTGAAACGTTCATTAATAAAGATACCCAACTGCTGCACATCTGTATTAATCATCATTTATCAAATATATATTATCTATATATATATATATATATATAAATATTATATATAATAGTATATATATATATATATAGTATATATATAATATATATATAATATATATATATGTCGTGCCGAATAGGCAAACTCTTGCGATCTTGGCTTAAATAGCAACGCTCATCTTGTCCCATATAGGACAAGTGAAAAATTTTGTGTATGGAATAATTTTCGGCCTAAAATCATTCTTAGCCTAACGAAAAAGAAATATTTCACTCTGTTTGTTTTAGTATTAATTATTGAAAACAAATCTAAAATGTATTTAGTTAGTTAGGCCAAAAATAAATTACTCTTGTTATAATAAGGTATAGGTAAAGTTTTACAAGATTCTTTTAGTGCAAATTAAAATTTTTACATTAAGTTAATGAAAAAAGAATAATCTTGAAACGTATAAGAATTTTTTTTTAGAAAGGACTTAATTATTAAATGACTTCTTTCTTGTAATTGACCAGTTTTACATTTTCGGCACGACATATATATATATATATATATATATGATATATATATATATATATATATATATATATATCTATATCTATATATATATATATATAGATATAATATATATATAATATAAGTAGTGAAAATTTCCTCTGGGGGGTCCCTCCGGAAAAGGCCTTCCTCATGGGAGGTCTCCTCCGGTTTTGGGCTTCCTCTGGGAGTCTCTTCCGGTCAAGGACCAGCAGCTGGAGGGTCACCTTTTCACACTAGGTGTTACTTCTCCGGTTTTGACCTGACCTCGCCCTCGAGACTACCTCACCCTTGACCCCCCCCAACCAATACCCCCCCCCGCCCACGACCTCCCTCCCCCTCCCCCTTCGCGACCCCGCGTCGCGCCCGCGCGCCCGCCCTCGCGCCTCCCGCCCGGCCCGCGCGCGGCCGCCCGGCCCGCGCGCACGCCCCGCGCAACCGCCCGCGCCTTCTGCTGAAAAAAAAAGGCAATAATAGCTAAATGGGTATATTTGAAACTCAACCAACAAAGTGAAAACCCTGAGTGATGGACTTCAGAATTTAATTTTGAGGATGTCACTTTGCGGATCACGTGTCACCACATCTGCGGGGAAAAATGATAAAAACTGTCAAAAACAAGGACGGATGCCAAAAATTTCTTTAAAGCCCTGTTTCTCTCTAGGGGACTCTATGTCCATTAACAAACCCTTCAGGCAAGTGAAATCGTTTTTCTAAACAATGTAAGAGAACTTTCGGGCCCCCCATATAATTTTAAATCAAGTACCTTAATTACGGGGAACGTCTAAGTCTCGACCTGTACCCCGGAATGCAAGGAGAAAAAATACTTTAAAATCTAAACCTGGAAAACTTTTAGATCGGTTTAAAAACCCAACCAAAAATCTTTCCCTCGAAAGCAAAGATTGGGGAGGGTGCAACACCCCAAATAAAACCGGGGGTCCCTTGGTGTAAAAGGGGTAGACACAATAATTGTCTGTGCCCCATGATTTTCAAATTTTCCCCCACGCACAAAAGGTAATTCCCAAAAACCCCCGGGATGACTTAAGGGTATTGTCATTCCTTATTAGCCGCTGTGGTTGTACTTAAATTTGCTGTGTTCAGCAGAAAACAGCCTGTAGATCAGGCCTTGACCCATTGCGAGGCCGGGGAAAAGGGACGGGCCGGGGGAGCGTGACCCCTCGGACGCCTCCAGATAACTACATCCTTCTTCCATCTTCTACCACTCTCTTCTCCCTACTTTAAACATATATGTATCCCCCTTTAAAAAAAAATAGTTGCCATTGTGTGACCGCCAAAAAGTACTCCCCAAAAGGGGTTTGGGGGGGCGAGCTCACTCCTCCCGCCTTTCACTAAACGAAACTAGTTGCCTCCCTGCCCCATGAGTTTATATACCTGTCTTAAGCGTGTAGGTACCTGCCTCCACTACATAACTCCCCAGCTTTTGCATTTTCCTGACAACTCTATATTTAAGAAATACTTGCTAACATCCTGTGACCTCTGGTCTTCCTCGTGTCCCATCTCGGGAACCCCTTTCTGCCACCTTGTCTATTCCACCCAGTTTTTTTGTTGTCGTTATAATTCCCCTTAACCCCTCCTGTCCTCCAGTGTTGTCAGGCCGTTTTCCCTAAACCCTTTCTTCGTAGACTTCCCCCTTACTCGGAAAACCTTTCGCAAACATTGCACTTTCCTAATTTCTAACGGCTTGATTTGGGTGGGGGTTCGAAACGGTGCTGCAACTCCAGTATGGGCCTGACGTACACGGGTACAGTGTCTTGAAAGTTTCCTTATTTAGGTATCGAAACACTTTTTTTAAGGTTTTGCCAGGCGCCCAATGCTGCAGCTTTTATCGGTTTGTGTGTTTCCCGAAAAACACCCCCCCAAGATTTTTCCTATAGGGGGTTTCATCTTTGGCCACCTACCAAACTTTCTGGGGTCTTCTTCCCCTTCTCCGATCTTCATGAATTTTTCATTTGGCGGGGTTAAAACGAAAAGCAGGTGCCCATCCTGTCAAGTTTTCCCAGCCTGTCCAGGTCTTTTGAAGTCCTCTGATCCCTTTTGATTAATTCCCTCATTAACTTAAATCTTCTGCGAACGGGGGCACCTCGAGTCTATTCATTCCATCATGTCTTTTACATTACCAAAAATAGCACTTGTCCTGGGACCGCCCCTGTGGGACCCCGCTCGCACAGGTGCGCACTGTGATATATTATCATGCACCATGACTTTGTTGTCTCCCGTCGATATTTTATCTATTGCAGTGCCCTTCCCGTTATTAGCGCCTTACCCTCAAATTTTCTGCACTAACTCTTGTGAGGAACTGGTCAAGGGCTTCTTCAGTCCAAAAAAATGCAATAACCCACCCCCTCCTCGTGTCTTATTTTTTGTTATTTTATCAAAAAACTCCGAAGGTTTGTAACGGATTTACCTTCCTGTTCTGCGCTGGTTGTCGCTTTTATCTTGTTACTTCCGGGTTTCCACCACGCTCCTCTTGTAATCTTCCCATGACTCTGCTTTACTATACACATCATGACACTGTCTGTATTTTAGTTCTCTTTTTGTCTCCTTTTTTTAAAATGGAAACTACATTTATTCTTTCTATACCATAGGTATTTTCCAAAGTTTTTTTTCAGGGAATGTTAAGATATGTTAGTGGCCACAAGGTTTCCTCCTTCACGGGAGAATGCCATTTCCATTGCCTTGAGGTATCAAGGTCCCTTAGGACTTCTTCCCTCCTTTCCCATTTGTTGAGCATCCAACACTTTGGTGTTTCCCACGTCTTTTCCCGACCTTCCTGTCTACTTTTTACATACTTCCTAAATTTCGTGTTAGTTCTGGAAAATAACTTTACGTTTTTGTGATTTTACCGTCTTTTCTCCGCTGAAAACCTGTATTTGGCTTTTCGTTCTAAGTTGCATCCAGTTTGTTTTATAGGAGACAATTTTACAAGTCATTTTAATAAATTGTCATTTTGTACTATAAACTTATCCTCTAAAATAAATATTTTTTTTAAGGCTCCATTTTTTCAGGTTGCAACTGGGCCTCTTGTTTCGGCTGTTGGAAACGCAAAGAAGTATTTTTTTCCTCTAGTTCCTTTTCTTTTTATGTCCTTAGCCTTTGAAAGTTTCCCCCCCTAATGCCTTTTTAACAATATTTTTTGTGTAGGCCCTTCATAACTACGAGCGTGATCCGTTTGGGGCTTCTACAAGCTTACCCCGTTTAGGGGCCCCTACGACGGTGTATCCGGCCAAGGCCTTCTACCGGCGGTGTATCCGGTCTAGGACCAGCACTGAGGTCCCTTTTCACCCTGGTGTTATTCTTTTGCCCTTTGACCTCGCCCTCGGACTACCTCACCTTGACCCCCCCCAACCAGTACCCCCGCCCACGACCCCCCCATCGCGACCCCCCCCCGCGGCGCCCCCGCCCCGCGCGCCCCGCCCGCGCGCACCCCCCGCCCGCGCGCCCGCCCGCGCGCCCCCCCGCCCGCCGCCGCCCGGCGCCCTTCGGAGCCCCCGCGCCTTCGTGCGCCTTCTGCAGCGCCCGTCCGATCGCCCCCGCCCTCGAATTTTTTTTCCGATTTTTTCGAATTTTTTTTGGAATTTCATTTTCTTGTGCTCTCCATCTCCTGGATCAAGGTTTTTTGGATTCCCCCCTCCTTCCACCCCCCATCCCCAAAAAAATTTTCAATATTACCAATTTTTTTGCATTCCCCCCTATGGGGGTTTCTCCATCTCCTCCCGGATCAAATTTTTGAGGTTCCCCCTCTCACTTTCACCCCCCAAATCCCAAAAATTTCTCGATAATACAAGTTTTGGATTCCCCCCTATGGGGGTTTCGAAATTCTCCATCTCCTCGGATCAAGTTTTTTGGGATCCCCCCTATGGGTTTCGAAATTTTTCCAAATCCCCTTGGATCAAATTTTTGGATTACCCCCCCCAAACTTTCACCCCAAATTTTTCTCGACAATCCCAAATGACTCCATCTCCTCAATCAAATTTTTAAGGTTCCCCCCCCTCACTTTAAACCCCCCCAATCCCAAAAATTTCTCGATAATACAAGTTTTTGGATTCCCCCCCAAAGGGGTTTTTAAAATTTCCTTTAGATCACCTTGGTTTCAAATTTTTGGATTACCCCTCCCACTTTCACCCACCCCCCAACCTCAAATTTTTCTCGATAATACCAAGTTTTTGATTCCCCTCCTATGGGTTTTCAAAATTTTTCCTCGGATCAAAGTTTTGAATCCCCCCTCGGGGTAAGCATTCAAAATAGACTCCTCCTATGGGGGAAATGTTTTCTCAGTCTAAAAGTTTCCTCTCATTAATTTCAAATGAACTAAAAAGTTTCCCCTTATTATTTTAAATAACTAAAAGTTTTCCGCACATTAATCAAATGAACTAAAAGTTTCCTCTCATTAAGTTAAATGAACTAAAAAAAGCGTTTACTCGGCGGTCAGTATTCCTATCATTAAGTTAAATGAACTAAAAAGGACCACGCGCACACAGGTTGAATCAGGTCGGTCCTTTTAGTTCATTCAAGATAATAAGGGAACATGCATGACTCACGCGCACACAGCTAATCTTGGACGATCCTTTAAGTTAATAAGGGGACACAGTACATCAGAAAGGCACATTTTTTCGTTAATACCCACAATTTCTTTACAACACAAGTCTAGACATTTTTAACTATTTCATCTCAGGTCACTCCCCCACGAAGTAACCTCCTCCCCACCCTCCCGAACCCTCACACTCCAACCAACACCTCACAATTTTCACTCATAACCCCCAATTTTTCTCGTTTTAACCCTTTTAGTTCATTAAAGTTAATAAGGGGACACATGCATCAGAAAGTCACCACAATCGCTTACATCCACTTTCGTTAAATTCACTCTCACAATTTTACATAATTACGAATTAAATAACGAAACTTTAAACTTTGAACATCTTCAAAACACTCATAAATCATTTTTGAATACTCACAAAACTTTCATTCGAACAACCCCCAAAATCACCTCTGAATAACTCCCAGAACACCTTCATAATACTCTTGCACATCATTTGAACCCCTTAAAAGTACTATCTTTCATTGTACACCTTCAAAAAAACCTTTAAAATACAAAAAAAAACCCTTGAACCCTTCAAACCCCTTGAAATAACCTCAAAACACCATTGGAACTTTCCAATCACACTGAAAAACACTTCCAAAAAAAAAAAAAACAATTTGATACTCCCAAATTTTACACATAATACTACTAAAAAAACCGCGAATTCAATCAAAACCCCCTTCAACACCTTCAAACACCCTTGAACCCCTCAAAAACACTCTTGAAACACCTTCAAAACACCTTTTGAACACATTCAAAACACTCTCATAATCATTTGAACACACTCAAAACACCTTTGAATAGCCTCAAAACACCTTTGAACACCTTCAAAACACCCTTGAACACCCTTGATCACCTTCAAAAAAAACAACATTTGAACACACTCAAAACACCTTTGAACATTTCCAAAACACTATTTGAGTACTCCCAAATACAACCACTGAATACTAAAACACCGCTGAATTCAATCAAAACACCCTTCAACACCTTCAAACACCCTTGAACACCTTCAAAACACTCTTGAATACCTTCAAAAACACCATTGAACATTTCCAATCAACACTGAAACACTTCCAAAAAAAAACAATTTGAGTACTCCCAATTACACCACTGAATACTACTAAAAACACCGCTGAATTCAATCAAAACACCCTTCAACACCTTCAAACACCCTTGAACACCTTCAAAACACTCTTGAACACCTTCAAAAACACCTTTGAACACATTCAAAACACTCTCATAATCATTTGAACACACTCAAAACACCTTTGAATAGCCTCAAAACACCTTTGAACACCTTCAAAACACCTTTGAACACATTCAAAACACTCTCATAATCATTTGAACACACTCAAAACACCTTTGAACACCTTTGAACATTTCCAAACAACACTGAAACACTTCCAAAACACTATTTGAGTACTCCCAATTACACCACTGAATACTAAAACACCGCTGAATTCAATCAAAACACCCTTCAACACCTTCAAACACCCTTGAACACCTTCAAAACACTCTTGAATACCTTCAAAAACACCATTGAACATTTCCAATCAACACTGAAACACTTCCAAAAAAAAAACAATTTGAGTACTCCCAATTACACCACTGAATACTACTAAAACACCGCTGAATTCAATCAAAACACCCTTCAACACCTTCAAACACCCTTGAACACACTCAAAACAGCCTTCAACACCTTCAAAACACCTTTGAACACCTTCAAAACACCTTTGAACACATTCAAAACACTCCCATAATCATTTGAACACACTCAAAACACCTTTGAATAGCCTCAAAACACCTTTGAACACCTTCAAAACACCCTTGAACACCCTTGATCACCTTCAAAAAAACAACATTTGAACACACTCAAAACACCTTTGAACACCTTTGAACATTTCCAAACAACACTGAAACACTTCCAAAAACACCATTTGAGTACTCCCAATTACACCACTGATTACTACTAAAACACCGCTGAATTCAATCAAAACACCCTTCAACACCTTCAAACACCCTTGAACACACTCAAAACACCCTTCAACACCTTCAAAACACCTTTGAACACCTTCAAAACACCTTTGATCACATTCAAAACACTCTCATAATCATTTGAACACACTCAAAACACCTTTGAATAACCTCAAAACACCTTCGAACACCTTCAAAACACCCTTGAACACCCTTAATCACCTTCAAAAAAAACAACATTTGAACACACTCAAAACACCTTTGAACACCTTTGAACATTTCCAAACAACACTGAAACACTTCCAAAAACACCATTTGAGTACTCCCAAATACACCACTGAATACTAAAACACCACTGAATACACTCAAAACACCACCAAAATCACCATAAACTAAGATCAACACCCACATCCCACAACCCCCAACAAACCCACAATTTTTTCTCGTTTTATCTAATTTCATCAGAAAGTCACAACACCCACACCCCCCCCCATTTTTTTTTCTCGTTTTAACCCTTTTAGTTCATTAAAGTTAATAAGGGGCCACACTACATCAGAAAAAGTCACAAAAAAAAAACCCACTTTTTAACGTCTTTTCGGTATCTCTAGTTTTGACAACAACACCCACATCCCCCATCACCCACATCCCCCATCCCCCCCACACACACACAGACACACACACACACATCCCTAACCTAGCCTAACCTAACCTAACTTATCCTAACCTAACCTAACCTAACCTAACCTAACCTAACCTAACCTAAAACCCAACCTAACCTTTTCCTAACCTAACCTAGCCCAACCTAACCTAACCTAACTTAAAACCAAACCCAACCTAACCTAACCTAACCTAGCCTAACCTAACTTAACCTAACCTAACCTAACCTACCCAACCTTTAACCTAACCTAACCTATCTTAACCTTACCTAACCTAAAAACCCAGCCGAAACCCATCCTAACCTAACCTAAAATATATTGGAACACTTCCAAAATACATTAGAGTACTCCAGAATTACTTTGAACGACTCCATTTTTTGATATTTCCAAATTAGTTTTGAAAACTTTATCGTAAAATCGAAAAATTATTTTCTTGTTGGTAAAACACACTCAATGGTAAAATATTTACCGATTTCCGAATAGAAACACTGTCCTCGCTCTGAGAGACTCATTGTGGGTCACCCCAACACATGGCGTAATGCGCTTCACACCCAAGGTAGAACATAACACCTGCGTCAACTCAGGACAGACAGGAGCCATGTAATGCGGGTAACATCCAAGGTAGAAAATCATCTCTTTCCAGACCAACTGTCTATCCTAACCTAACCTAACCTAACCTAACCCAATACCTAACCTAACCTAACCTCACCTAACCGAAATACCCACCTAACCGAACTAACTAACTCCATCAATCACCTCTATCCTAACCTAACCTAACTAACCTAACCCAACCTAACTCCATCAAACACCTCTATCCTAACCTAACCTAACCTATCCTAACCTAACCTAACTCCATCAAACACCTCGAATACTACCTAACTTAACCTAACCTAACCTTACCTAACCTACCGAACCTAACCTAACCTAACCTAACCTATCCTAACCCGTCCCAACCTAACCTAACCTAACCTAACCTAAACTAACCTAACCTAACCTAACTTATCCTAACCTAAAACCCAAACTAACCTAACCTAAACACTGACTAACTTTGAACCAACTCTGAACACCACTGATCTTCTTCAAAAATGCTCTGCACATCATTTGAACACCTTCAAAAAAAACACCATCAAACACCTCCGAATACTCCCAAAAAAACACTACTGATTACTACCAAATCACCACTGAATACTACCAATCACCGTCAAAATCACCAGAAACTAAGTTTAACATCACCATCTAACATCCTTTTTATAGAAATCCCCTCAAATCACTATAACCAAGAACTCCCTCCCCATTTGGCGCATAAAAAAAAAAGCATGAACACAAACCTAATACGCAAACACTTAGTACATGATCACCATCAACTGAAAACATATCTTATACACACACATTATAAGACAATCACCAACTACAATCACCCATGTTCACTTACCTCAAAATCACTAATATCACAGAAAACAATAATTTTTTTAAACTTTCACACACACACACCCCAAAAAAAAAAATCATATTTGACAATAACTAAGCGCACTCACCTCACTACCACCAACACACGATGTCTCACCTCACAGGACCGACGAGGTCACCTCCAGTGACGTCACACTCCCATTGTGTTACTTGGTGGTTGGTAACATCACACCTAACCCCCCTTGTTTCAACCTGTTGTACCCCACATTATCTAAGAACACTATATCCAAGACGATTACCAGATTTTATGATCCCCAACACCAAGATCACAGAAAACCACATTTTTATAATTATTCACACAAAAATCACGATCACCAATTCCATATCATGTTTACCGTCATCTATCAACACTAATCACCAAGATCACCAAAAAAACTAAGATCATGCATCTCAAAACTACTATGATCACTGAAAACACTTATTTTTTAAACATTCGCACAAAAATAAGACATACACAAAAATACCACAACACTTCCACCAACATCTATAACATAACATGAGCACTATAACATATCACTATCACAAAAAAAATAATACACAAACACCCACATATTATACATTTCAATTGGAAATTTTAAAAACATGAGACATTTCACAAACCAAATCTAAGACATTCACCTCCAACTAAGACATAACACATCACCCTTAAAACTTCCTTCCTTATTCATTCCGCATATCTCCTAGAGCTGTTTTAACCCCGACGGATCCACCACGACGTAGGAGCCAGAGTGTAGTAGGTGGTGTTGGAGTGGTGATGGTTCCTCTGGCTCCTACGTCGTGATGACCGCGGGTTAAAACAGCTCTAGGAGATATGCGGAATGAATAAGGAAGGAAGTTTTAGGGGGGAGGGGTATGTCCTTAGTGGAGGGAATTCTTAGATTTGGTTGTATGTCTCATGTTTAAATTTTCAATTGAAAATTATAATATGTGGGTGTTTGTTTTTTTTTTTTGTGTGTGATATGTTATAGTGCTATGTTATGTTATAGATGTGGTGAAGTTTGTGTATTTTGGGGTATTTTTATTTTGTGCGAATGTTTAAAAAAAGTGTTTTTAAGTGATCTATGTAGTTTGAGTGCTGTCTTAGATTTTTTGGTGGGTCTTGGGGATTTTTGTTGATAATTTACGGTAAACATGATTGGATTGGTGATCGGATTTTTTTTGATAATAATAAAAATGTGTTTTTCTGTGATCTTGTGGTTGGGGATCATAAAATTGGTAATCGTGTGGGTATAGTGTTCTTAGTAATGTAGGGACAAAGGTTGAAACAAGGGGGTTAAGGGGGTGATGTTACACCACCAAGTACACAATTTGGGGGAGTGGACGTCCTGGAGTGACCCTTTTCGGTCCTGTGGGTGGCATCGTTTTTTTGGTGGGATTGAGGTGATGCGCTTTGATATGTAAAATATATTTTTTTTTTGTGTGTGTGTTGTTGAAAAGTTTATAAAAATTTGTTTCTGTGAGGTGTGATTTTGAAAGGTAATGAACATGGTGATTTTAGTTGGTGATTTTCTATATTATGGTGTTATAAGAATGTTTTCAGTTGATGGTGATCATGTACTAATGTTTGCGTATTAGGTTTGTGTTCCCTGACACCAATTCCAATAGTTTCCGTAATCAAACACTATACCAAGGGTAAAAAATCTAGTTTGATTAAAATATTAGATATGAAAAATTTTTTTTTTTATTTTCGACAAAAATAGAATAAAAATTCAACAAATTCCAAAACATTTTATAATTAACATGAGATTTAATTAGCACTTAAAATAATAAAAACCCTTATTATTTTATTCAATTGGAATTTAAGTGGACATCACATCAAATAAGGCATTCACTCACTAGCAACACATCACCTTAAAACTTCCTTCTTATATTCAGGGATTATATCTAAGTGGGTTTAAAACCCACGTTTTTAATCACGACTAGGACAGATAACCATCACCCCAACACACCCTACAACACTTCCCTACCCTTATCCCTTTTAATACACTTAGGAGATATCGGAATAATAAGAAGGAAAGTATTAAGGTGAGGTATGTCTTTTTGAAGTTCAGATATGGTGTTAGTCCTCATTTTAAATTTCCAATTAAATGATAAATGGGGGTGTTTTAATTTTTTTGTATAGTGATATTTATAGTGCTGTTTTGATAATGTTGGGAAATGTTGTGGTATTTGTGAGCTATTTGGGAAATAAAAAATAAGTGTTTCATGGATCAGTAGTTTTGGATGCCTGATCTTAGTTTTTGGTGATATTTGGGATAGTGTGATAGAGAAGGTAAATGTTATGGTTGGTGATGTATTTTTGTGTAGTTAATTTAAAATTGTGTGTTTTCTGTGTCTTGGGGTTGGGTCTAAATTGGTAATGTTTGGATTTTAGTGGTTGTAATTAGGGTAGTACGGTTGAAAAAAGGGGTTTTGTGTGGATAAATTTAAATAACATGGGGGGTTTAGTATGGGGAGTTGAAGTGGTTGTAGGTGAAAGTGTGTTGGTGGTATGGGAGGTAGTGCGTTAGATTTGCAAATTGATTTTTTTTTGTGTGTGTTTGGTGTGAATGTTATAATTAGTTTTTGGGGATATTGTGATTTTGATAAGTGAACAAGAATTGTAATTGGTGATTGTCTTTTATGTGTGTGTAATAAGAAAATTAGTGTGGTTTTACTGTGATTTTGGGTTTGGGTGTTAAAAGCTTTTTTTTTTCGTTGGGGGGGGAAATTTTTTGGGATAATTTAGGGGACATAAAAAGGGTTAGGGTGATGTTAAAACAGTTTCGGGATTTTTACGTATTGGTGATTCGTGGGGATTTTGAGAAAAATGTGTTTTTTTTTGGGGATTGGGGGTGGGAGTGTTTTTTTTTAATGTTTAAATATTTAAATTTTTTTTTTTGGTGTGGTGTTAAGTTTTAAATTTGTTTTTGGGGGGATATTAGGTTTGGAAAATTTAGTTAAGGTTTTTTTGGTTTGTTGGTTTTTTGGTTTTTTTATTTTTTGATAAGGTTTGTTTTTAGGGTTGGTGGTGGTAAGTTTTTTGTTTTTAATTTGTGTTCATGTTTTATTTATTTGGAATGGGGGAGGTTTTGGTTAGAGGGTTTGAGGGATTTTAAAAAGGAGGGTTTGGGTGGGGGATTGTTTTATTAGGGGGGTTTGGTGATTTTAGGTTGGTTTTGTTTAGGTTTTGGTTGGTTTAGTAACAGGGTTAAAGGTGTTTTTTTTATTGGATTTGTTAAAGGGTGTTTTTTGGGTGTTAAAATTTGTCCCTTGCCCTTTTTGGGGGAAAAGATTTCCAGGAGCAGGTTTTCAAATAATATTTTTTAGGTTTTTTAAAAAAAAAAAGGGTTTTTTTCATAAATTTTTAAAAAAATTTTTTTTAGTGGGTTAAAGTTTTGGGTATTAAGTTTTTAAGGTTAAATTTTTTTGTTTTGGTTTGGAAGGTTAGGGGTTTGGTTTAAAGGGTTTGGGTTGGTTTTTTTGGGGGTTTGGTAAAGGGTTTTTGGGGGAGGTTAAGTTGGTTTTGTATTAGGTTTGGGTTGGTTTGGGTTAGGTTAAATTAGGTTTGGTTAGGTTAGGGGTTTTTGGTTAGGAAAGGTGGTTTGGTTTTGGAGTTAGGGTTGGTTAGGTTAGGTTTAGGTTAGGTTGGATAAGTTAGGAGGTTAGGCGGTTGGGGGTGTGTGTGTGGTCTGTGGTGTGTGTGTGGGGGATGTGGGATGTGGGTGAAGTGGGATGTGTGGTGTTGTGATTGTCGAACTAGAGATACCGAAAAAGAACGTTATAAGTGGGTTGTTTTTGTGGACTTTTTCTGATGTAGTGTGGCCCCTATAACTTTTAATGAACTAAAAGGGGGTTTAAAACGAGAAAAAAATGGGGGGTGTGGGGGGGGGGGGGTTTTTGTTGTGACTTTCTGATGAAATTATGATAAAACGAGAAAAAATTGTGGGGTGTTGTGGGTTGTGGGGATGTGGGATGTGGGTGTTGATCTAGTTTATGGTGGATTTTGGTGGTGTTTTGAGTGTATTCAGTGGTGGTTTTAGTATTCAGTGTGTATTTGGGAGTACTCAAATGGTGTTTTTGGAAGTGTTTTCAGTGTTTGTTTGGAAATGTTCAAAGGTGTTCAAAGGTGTTTTGAGTGTGTTCAAATGTTGTTTTTTTTGAAGGTGATCAGGGTGTTCAAGGGTGTTTTTGAGTGTTCGAAGGTGGTTTGAGGTTATTCATAGGTGTTTTTAGTGTGTTCAAATGGATTTAGAGAGTGTTTTTGAATGTGGTCAAAGGTGTTTGAAGGGTGAGTTTTCAAAGGTGTTTTGAAGGTGGTGAAGGGTGTTTTGAGTGTGTTCAAGGGTGTTTGAAGGTGTTGAAGGGTGTTTTGATTGATTTCAGCGGTGTTTTAGTAGTAATCCAGTGTGTATTGGGAGTACTCAAAATGGTGTTTTTGGAAGTGTTCAAGTGTTGATTGGAAATGTTCAAAAGTGTTTTTGAAAATGTTCAAGAGTGTTTTGAAGGTGTTCAAGGGTGTTTGAAGGTGTTGAAGGGTGTTTTGATTGAATTCAGCGGTGTTTTAGTAGTAATCAGTGGTGTAATTGGTGGAGTACTCAAATAGTGGTTTTGGAAATGTTTCAATGGGTGGTTGTGGGATGTGTGTGTTGTGGTGTTGTTGTCGAACTAGGAGATATCGAAAAAAAAAATGTTATAAGTGGTTGTTTGGTTGGGACTTTTTCTGATGTAGTGTGTCCCTTATTAAGACTATAATGAATAAAAGGGATAAAACGAGAAAAAAAAATTGGGGGTGGTGGTTGTTGTGACATTCTGATGAAATTAGATTAAACGAGAAAAAATTGTGGGTGTTGTGGGTTGTGGGTGTTGTGGGATTGGGTGTTGATCTTAGTTTTATGTGATTTTGGAGTGTTTTTGAGGTATTTCAGTGGTGTTGTTAGTATTCAGTGGTGATTTGGGAGTACTCAAATGGTGTTTTTGGAAGTGTTTCAAGTGTTGTTTGAAATTTCAAAGGTGTTCGAAAGGTGTTTTTGATGTTTCAAATGTTGTTTTTTTTGAAGGTGAATCAAGGGGTGTTCAAGGGTGTTTTGAAGTGTTCGAAGGTTTTTTGAGGTTATTCAAAAGGGTTTTTGAGTGTGTTCCAGATGATTATGAGAGTGTTTTGGAATGTGTTCAAAGGTGTTTTGAAGGTGTTCAAAGGTGTTTTGAAGGTGTTGAAGGGTGTTTTGAGTGTGGTTCAAGGTGTTTGAAGGTGTTGAAGGGTGTTTTGATTGAATTCAGCGTGTTTTAGTTGAGTAATCAGTGGTGGTAATTGGGAGTACTCAAATGGTGTTTTTGGAAGTGTTTTCAGGTGTTGATGGAAATGTTCAAAGGTGTTTTGAAAAGTGTTCATGAGTGTTTTTGAAGGTGTTCAAGGGTGTTTGAAGGTGTTGAAGGGTGTTTTTGATTGAATTCAGCGGTGTTTTAGTAGTAATCAGTGGTGTAATTGGGAGTACTCCAAATGGTGTTTTTGGAATGTTTCAGTGTTGATTGGAAATGTTTCAAAGGTGTTTTTGAAAAGTGTTTCAAGAGTGTTTTGAGGTGTTCAAGTGTTTGAAGGTGTTTGAAGGGTGTTTTGATGAATTTCAGCGGTTTATTGTATAATCAGTGTGTAATTGGGAGTACCTCAAATATGTTATGGAAATGTTCATGGTGTGTGGGAGTGGGAGTTGTGGGTGTTGTTGTCGAACTAGAGATACCGAAAAAAAAATGTTATAAGTGGGTTGTTGTTGGGACTTTTTCTGATGTAGTGTGTCCCCTTATTAACTTTAATGAACTAAAAGGGTTAAAACGAGAAAAAAATGGGGGGTGTGGGTGTTGTGACTTTCTGATGTACTGTGTCCCCTTATTAACTTTAATGAACTAAAAGGGTTAAAACGAGAAAAAAAAATGTGGGTGTTGTGGGTTGTGGGTGTTGTGGGATGTGGGTGTCATAGAGTTTTTTTTTTTTTTTTTTTTGTGAAAATCTTGGTTACAGTGATGACATTAGTTAAAACGTGTAAAATTTGTTGGTAATTGATGTGGTAGTGAGTCGAATTAGAGTTACCCGAAAAAAGATGATATAAGTGGGTTGTGATGAAATTAGTTTAAAAACGATATTCAAAGGTGTTTTGAAGGTGTTCAAGGGTGTTTATGTGAGTATTCAAATGATTATGAGAGTACTTTGGGGGTGTTCAAAGTAAAGTGTTTGAGTTAGTTTTTGTGACTTTTTTCTGATGTATTGTGGTCCCCTTATAACTTTAATGAACTAAAGGGTAAAAACGAGAAAATGCCTAGTCTGGAGACGAGGGGATGAGTTGTAATTTAATGGAAATGTGTAAGTAGCAGATAAATAAGATGTCAAAATCTTAGTTGGAGTACTCAAATAGTGGTTTTGGAAATGTTCAAAGGTGTTTTGAGTGTGTTCAAATGCCCTTCAAAAAAAAACTTTTAATATAACAAAAAAAACCCTTGAACACCTTCAAAAAAACCCCCTTCAACACATAACCCCATTTTGAACACCTTTGAACTTTTCCCAAAACACTATTTAGTACTCCCAAAATAAGATTTGACATTCAAAATAATCTGCACTTACACATTTCATTAAATTCAACTACCCCCTCAGTTCCAACTGGGTTTTTTCTCTTTTTTTTACCCTTTTAGTTCATTAAAAAGTTATTAAGGGGCCCAAATACATCAAAAAAAAGTCACAAAAACTAACTAAAACACTTTACTTTGAAACCCCCAAAGTACTCTCATAATCATTTGAATACTCACATAAACACCCCTTAAACACCTTCAAAACACCTTTGAATACTTTAAAAACCCAATTCATCACAACCCCTTTCTCTTTTTTCGTAACCTAATTCGACTACACTACCCCATAAATTCCCCAAAAAATTTTTTACTCTTTAAAAAAAGTCTCACTGAACCCAAAAGTTTTTCAAAAAAAAAAAAAACTCAGACCCCAAACACCCACACACACACCCCACAACACCCAAAATTTTTTCTTTTTAACCCCTTTTTAGTTCATTAAATTAAAAAGGGGGACACAGTACATCAAAAGTCAAAAACAACCATCCACAACCCAAAATTTTTTCTCGTTTTACCCTTTTTATTTCTTAAAGTTAATAAGGGGAACACACATCAAAAAAGTCCCAACAAAACCCACTTATAACATCTTTTTTGGTATCTCTAGTTCGAAACAACACCCACACCCCCCCACCCCCCAAACCCCCCAAAACACTATTTGAGTACCCCAATTACACCACTGTTTACACTAAAACACCCGTTTTCAATCAAAACACCCTTCAAACCCTTCAAACACCCTTGAACACCTTCAAAACACTTTTGAACATTTTCCCAAAACCCCTTTTGAACTTTTCCAACAACACTGAAACCTTTTCCAAAAAACAAAATTTGAGTACCCCCAAAATTACACCACTAAAAACTACAAAAAACCCCGCTAAATTTCAATCAAACCCCCTTAACCCCTTCAAAACACTTTGAACCCCTTTAAAAAAACACCTTTGACACCTTAAAAAACCCCTTTGAACTTTTCCAATCAACCTGAAAACTTCCAAAAAAACACAATTTGAGTACTCCCCAAATTACACCCCTGAACATAAAACACCGGAAATTCAACAAAACACCCCTTCAAACCTTTCAAAACCCCTTTTTGGAACCTTTAAACACCCAAAAAAAACAACATTTGAACCCCAAACACCTTTAACACCTTTAAAAAAACCAAAAAACACTGAAAACACCCAAAAACACCATTTAAAAGTACCCCAAATCACCACTAAATAAAAAACCCACGAATACTCCAAACACCAAAAATACCATAAACAAACAACAACCCCACATCCCAAACACCCAAACCCAAAACCCCCACAATTTTTTCCCCCTTTTTTTACCAAAAACCCCCCTTTTTCAAATTTAAAAAAAAAACCCCCTTAAAAAAAACCCAAAAACCCCCCATTTTTTTCCCCGGTTTAAAAACCCTTTAACCCCAAAAAACATTAAATTTAAAAAACCCCTTTAACCCCAAAAAATCCCAAAACAACCCATTAAAAACATTTTTTCCCATTCAAAATTAACAAAACCCCCCGGAAAAAAACTTTTACCCAAAATTTAAAAATTTTTCCAAAAAAATTAAAAAAAGACCCCCAAATTAAATATTAAAAAAATAAAAAAAACCCAATTAAATAAAAACCCCCTTTCAACCTCAAACCCCTTTGAACACACTCAAAACACCCTTAAAACCCTTTTCAAAACACCTTTGAACCCCTTTCAAACAACCTTTGAACACTTTCAAAACACCTCATAATCATTTGAACACACTCAAAACACCTTTGAAAAACCTCAAAAACCTTCGAACCCTTTTAAAAACCCCTTAAACACCCTTATCACCTTAAAAAAAAACAACATTTGAACACACCAAAACCCCTTTAAAACCCCTTTGAACATTTCCAAACAACACTGAAACACTTCCAAAAAACCCATTTGAGTACCCCCAAATACACCACTGAATACTAAAAAACCACGAATACACCCCAAAACCCCACCAAAATCACCATAAACTAAATCAACCCCCCCACCCCCCAACACCCCAAAAACCCACAACCCCCAAAATTTTTTTCTCGTTTTATCTTTTTCATCGAAAGTCACAACACCCACCCCCCCCCTTTTTTTTTCTCTTTTAAAAACCCTTTTAGTTCTTTAAATTTAAAAAAGGGGCCAACACTCAAAAAACCAAAAACAACCCATTTAAAACGTCTTTTCGGTACTTAGTTCGACAACAACACCCCACCCACAACCCACACCCCACATCCCCCCCCCAACACACACAGACACCCACACCATCCCTAACCTAGCCTAACCTAACCTAATTTATCCAAACAACCAAACCTAACCAAACCAAACCTAACCAAACCTAACTTATCCTAACCTACCTAACCAAACCAAACCCTTTACCAAATTCCCCAAACCTAACCTAACCTACCTAACCAAACCAATTTAACCTAAACCTAACCAAAACCAACCTACCTAACCTAACCTTTACCTAACTAACCTACCAACCAACCTAACCTAACTTAACCAAACCCCAAAACCTAACCTAACCTAACCTACCAAACAAACTAACCAAACCTAAACCTCCCCTCCTAACCAAACCCAAACCATCTTAACCTTACCTAACCAAAACCTAGCCGAACCTATCCTAACCTAACCTAAAATAATTGGAAACACTTCCAAAAACATTAAGTACTCCAAAATTTACTTTGAACGACTCATTTTTTGGATTTTTCCAAATTAGTTTAAAAAACTTTATCGTAAAACAACATTATTTTCTTGTTGGAAAAAACACCTCAATGGTAGAAATATTTACTCATTTCCGAATGAAGCACTGTCCTCCTTTTTAGAGATCATTGGGGTCACCCCAAACACATGGTGTAATGCGCTTCACACCCAAAGTAGAACTAACCCTGCGTCAACTCAGGACAGACGGCGCCATGAATGCGGGAACATCCAAGGTAAAAAAACATCTCTTTCCAAACCCAACTGCTATCCTAAACCAAACCCAAAACCTAACCAAATTCCTAACCAAAACCAACCTAAACCTACCGAACCCTACCTAACTCCATCAATCCCCTCTATCCAAACCTAACCTCCTCCCAAACCTAACCCCCACCCAAAACCCTTCCCAAATCCTAACCTACCCTAATTCCACAAACACCTCGAAACTACCTAACTTAACCAAACCCAAACCTTCCCAAACCTCCCAAAACCAACCAACCCTAACCAAACCCTATCCAAACCTGCCCCAACCAAACCAAAAACAACCTATCCTAACCTAACCTAACCAACCAAACCAATTATCCTAAGCTAACCTAACCTAATTTATAAAAACCTAACCTATCCAACCTAACCTAAACACGACTAACTTTAACCAACCTGAACACCACTGACTTCTTCAAAAAATCTCTGCACATCATTTGAACCCCTTCAAAAAAAACACCATCAACACCTCCGAATACCCCCAAAAAAAAAACACTATGTTACACCAAACACCACTGAATACTCCAATCACCGTCAAAATCACCAGAAACTAAGTTTAACACACCACTAAACCCTTTTTATAAAAATCCCCTCAAACCCTAAAAACCAAGAACTCCCCCCCCCTTTTGGGCGCATAAAAAAAGCAGAACACAAACCTAATAGCAAACACTTTACTGATCACCAAAACTGAAAACATTTTTTATACACCAATAATATAAGACAATACCAACTACAATCACCCAGTTCACTTACCTCAAAATCACTAATACACAGAAAAAAAAAATTTTTTTAAAAACATTCCCACAACACACACACAAAAAAAAAAAAATCATATTTGACAATATCTAAGCGCACTCACCTCACACCACCAACACACGTTGTCCCCCCTCACAGGCCCGACAGCTCCCTCCATGACGTCACACCCCCATTGGTTCTTGGGGGGTTGGGTAACATCACCCCTAACCCCCCCCTTTTTTCAACCTGTTGTACCTACATTATCTAAGAACACTAACCAAGACATTACCAGATTTTATGATCCCCAAACACCAAGATCACAGAAAAAACACATTTTTAAAATTTATCACAAAAAAAATCACGATCCCCAATTCCATACAGTTTTACCGTCATCTAAAAACACAAATCCCCAAGATCACCAAAAAAATCTAAGACACATCCAAACTCTATGATACTGAAAACACTTTTTTTTTAAAACATTCGCACAAAAATAAGACTACACAAAATACCCAACACTTCCACCAAATCTAAAAAACATAACAGGCACTATAACATATCCATCAAAAAAAAAAAAAATACACAAACACCCCAATATTAACATTTCTTTGGGAAATTTAAGACATAAACAACACCCCAAATTAAGACTTCCCCTCCAAAAAAGACATACACATCACCCCTAAAATTTCCTTCCTTATTCTTTCCCCGATATCCCAAGCTTTTTTAAAAAACCCCGAGGGTTCCATCACGAGTGGGAGCCGAGGAACCTCACCCCCCAACACCACCTACTACCTCGGCCCCTACGTCGTGGAATCCGTGGGGGTTAAAAAACTTGGGAGTTACGGAAGAAAAAGGGAAAGGGAAGTTTTAGGGGTGATTGTATGTCTTAGGGGAGGGAATTCTTAGATTTGGTGTATGTTCATGTTTTAAAATTTTTCCAATTGAAATGTATAATATGGGTGTTGTGTATTATTTTTTTTTGTGATAGTGATATGTTATGTGCTCATTTTATGTTTTAGATGTTGGTGGAAGTGTTGGGTATTTTTGTGTATGTCTTATTTTGTGCAAATTTTAAAAAAAAGTTTTTTCATGATCATAGATTTTGAGATGCATGTCTTAGTTTTTTTTTGGTGATTTGGTGATTAGTGTTGATAGATGACGGTAAACATTATGGTTTGGGTGATCTATTTTTTTGTGAATAATTAAAAAAAATGTGTGTTTTCTGTGTTTTGGGGGGGTGGGGATCAAAAAAATCTGGAAATCGTCTTGGATAAGTGTTCTTAGATAAGTAGGGTACAACAGGTTAAAAAAGGGGGGGTTATGTATGTTCCAACCCCCAAGTAACACAAGGGGAGTGTGACGTCAGGGAGGGTGACTCGTGGGTCCTGTGGGGTGAGACATCGTGTTTTTGGGGGTATGGGGTGAGGGGCCCTTAATATTTCAAAAATTTTTTTTTTTTTGGGTGTTGTGTGTGGGTGAAATGTTTTAAAAAATTTTGTTTTCTGTGATTTTAGTGTTTTTGAGGAAGTGCAGGGGTGTTTGTATTTGGTGATTGCTTATATTAGTGGTGAAATAAAATATTTTTCAGTTGATGGGATCATGTCTAAGTTTTTGCGTATTAGGTTTGTTTTCATGTTTTTTTTTTATGCCCAAAGGGGGAGGGGTTCTTGGTTATAGGATTTGAGGGGATTTCTATAAAAAGGGATGTTAGTGGTGATGTTAAACTTAGTTTGGGGTGATTTTGGGGTGATTGGAGTATTCAGGGTGTTTTGGTAGTAATCAGTATGTTTTTTTGGGTTTTTCGGAGGTGTTTGAGGGTGTTTTTTTGAAGGTGTTCAAATGATGTGCAGAGCATTTTTGAAGAAGATCATGTTTTCAGATTTTGTTCAAAGTTATCGGGTTTTTGGGTTTAGGTTGGATGGGTTTTGGTTAGGATAATTTAGGTTATTTGCTTAGGATAAGTTGGGTTTAGGTAGGTTGGGTTTTAGGTTAAGGTTAGGTTAGGTTGGGGGACAGGTTAGGATGGGTTAGGTTAGGTTAGGTTAGGTTCGGTGGGTTTGGGTAAGGTTGGGTTTGGGTTAAGTTAGGTGTATTCGAGGTGTTTGATGGAGTTAGGTTGGGTTTAGGATAGGGGTTTGGTTTGAGGGGAGGTTGGGTTTGGGGTTAGGTTGGGTTAGGTTGGGTTGGATAGAGGTGATTGATGGAGTTGGGTTTAGGTTGGGTTAGGGGGGTTTTAGGTTGGGTTTTAGGAATTGGGTTAGGTTGGGTTTAGGTTAGGATAGACATTGGGTCTGGAAAGAGATGATTTTTTACCTTGGATTTCCCGCTTACAGGCGCCTGTCTGTCCTGAGTTGAGCAGGGTTATTTTTCTCCCTTTTGGTGTAAAGCGCATTACACCAGGTTGGGGTCCCCACAATGGGCTCTCAGAGCGGGGACGTGTTTTCTATTCGGGAAATCGATAAAAAATTCTACCTTTGAGTGTGTTTTACCAAAAAGAAAAAAATGTTCGATTTACGATAAATTTTTTAAAAACTAATTTGGAAAACCCAAAAAAGGAGTCGTTAAAGGGAATTCGGAGTACCAATGATTTTGGAAGTGTTCCCAAATATTTTTGGGGTTTGGTTTAGGATAGGTTGGGCGGGTTTGGGTTTTGGGTAAGGTTAAGATAGGTTATTTTTGGGTTTAGGTTAGGTAGGTTGGGTTTAGGTTAGGTTAAGTTAGGTTAGGCTAAGGTTAGTTAGGTTTTGGTTAATTGGGTTGGTTGGGTTGGCTAGGTTGGGTTTAGGAAAAGGTTGGTTGGGGTAGGTTCGGTTAGGTTGGTTAGGTTAGTTAAAGTTAGGTTAGGTTGGTTAGGTTGGGTTAGGAAAATTTTAAAGGTAATTGGGTTAGGTTAGGCTGGGTTAGGAAATTTGGTTGGGGTTTTGGGTTAGTTAGGTTAGGTTATTTAGGATAAGTTAGGTTGGGTTGGGCTAGTTAGGGATGTGTGTTTGTGTGCTGTGTGGTTGTGGGGGAGGGGATGTGGGTGATTGGATGTGGGTTTTTGCGAACTAAGATACCGAAAAACGTTTAAGTGGGTTGTTTTTTGTGACTTTTTCTGAGTAGTGTGGCCCCTAAAAATTTTTAATGAACAAAAAGGGTTTTAAAACGAAAAAAAAAGGGGGGGGGGTGGGTGTTGTGACTTTCTGATGAAATTAGATAAAACGAGAAAAAATTGGGGGGTGTTGGGGTTGTGGGTGTTTTGGGATGGGGGGTGTTGATCTTAGTTTAGGTGTTTTTGGGTGGTTTTTGAGTGTATTCAGGGGTTTTTTATATTTTTTTTAATTAAAATTTTTTTGGGGTTTTTATTTGGGGAAACAAATGTGGTTTTTGAGTGTTTAAAAATTTTTTTTTTAAAATGTCAAGGTGTTCAAGGTGTTTTGAGGTGTTAAAAGGTGTTTTGGGTTTTTAAAAGGTGTTTAGGTTTTAAAATTGATTTGAAGTGTTTTAAAGTTTAAAAGGTTTTTTTAAAGGTGTTCAAAGGTGTTTTGAAGGTGTTAAAGGGTGTTTTGAGGGTTCAAGGGTTTTTGAAGGTTTAAAGGGTGTTTTGATTGTTCCCGGGGTTTTTTAGATTTAAGTGGTTTTGGGGATTATAAAAGGTTTTTTTTAAGGTTTCAGGTTGATTGGGAAAATTTTAAAAGGTTTTTTTGAAGTGTTAAAGGTGTTTTGAATGTTAAAAGGTGTTTGAAGGTGTTAAGTTGTTTTGATTGTTCAGGGTTTTTTTTAGGTTTTAATTTTGTTTGAATTGGGAGAAAATTTTTTAAAAAAAATGTTTTTGGAAATGTTCAGGGTTTGTGGATGGGTTTTGTTTTTGGTCAACTAGAGATCCCAAAAAAAAAATTATAAGTGGGTTGTTTTTGGGGACTTTTTCGATTATTGCCCCCTTTTTAATTTTTAATGAACAAAAAAGGGGTTAAAACAAAAAAAAAAGGGGGGGTGGGGGTGTTGGACTTTTTTGAAAAATTAGATAAAAAAGAGAAAAATTTGGGGTTTTTGGGTTGGGGGTTTTTGGGGGGTTGGGGTGTTGATCTTAGTTTAGGGGTTTTTTTGGGTGGTTTTTTGGGTATTCGTGGTGTTTTAGTACAGGGGTGTTTTTGGGATACAAAAATGGTTTTTTTTGGGAAAGGTTTCGTGTTGTTTGGAATGAAAAGGTGTTCAAAGGTGTTTTGAGTGTGCAAATGTTTTTTTTTGAAGGGGTTCAAAGGTGTTCAAAGGTTTTTGAAGGTGTTGAAGGGGGTTTTGATTGAATTCAGCGGGTTTTATTTTTCAGTGGTGAAATTGGGGAGTATCAAATTGTGGTTTTTTTGGGAATGTTTCAGTGTTGTTTGGGAAATGTTCAAAGGTGTTTTTTGAAGGTGTCAAAGGTGTTTTAAAGGGGTTCAAAGGTTTTTTAAAGGTGTTGAAGGGGGTTTTGATTGAATTAGGGGTTTTTTAGTAGTTTTTAGTGGTGAATTGGGAGTACTCAAATTGTTTTTTTGGAAGGTTTCAGTTTTTGTTTGGGAAAAATGTTCAAAGGTGATTTTGAAGGTGTTCAAGAGTGTTTTGAAGGTGTTCAAGGGTGTTTGAAGGTGTTGAAGGGTGTTTTGATTGAATTCAGTGGTGTTTTAGTAGTAATCAGTGGTGTAATTGGGAGTACTCAAATAGTGTTTTGGAAATGTTCGTGGGTGTTGTGGGATGTGGGTGTTGTTGTCGAACTAGAGATACCGAAAAAAGATGTTATAAGTGGGTTGTTGTTGGGACTTTTTCTGATGTAGTGTGTCCCCTTATTAACTTTAATGAACTAAAAGGGCTAAAACGAGAAAAAATTGTGGGTTGTGGATGTTGTTGTTGTGACTTTCTGATGTACTGTGTCCCCTTATTAACTTTAATGAACTAAAAGGGTTAAAACGAGAAAAATTGTGGGTGTTGTGGGGTGTGTGTGTGCGTGTGTGTTAGGTGTCATAGAGTTTTTTTTTTGTGAAAATCTTGGTTACAGTGATGACATTAGTTAAAACGAGTAAAATTTGTTGGTAATTGATGAGGGTAGTGTAGTCGAATTAGAGTTACCGAAAAAAGATGATATAAGTGGGTTGTGATGAAATTAGTTTAAAACGATATTCAAAGGTGTTTTGAAGGTGTTCAAGGGTGTTTATGTGAGTATTCAAATGATTATGAGAGTACTTTGGGGGTGTTCAAAGTAAAGTGTTTGAGTTAGTTTTTGTGACTTTTTTCTGATGTATTGTGTCCCCTTAATAACTTTAATGAACTAAAAGGGTAAAAACGAGAAAATGCCTAGTCTGGAGACTGAGGGGATGAGTTGTAATTTAATGAAATGTGTAAGTGCAGATAAATTAGAGATGTCAAATCTTATTTGGGAGTACTCAAATAGTGTTTTGGAAATGTTCAAAGGTGTTTTGTGTGTTCAAATGTTGTTTTGAGGGTGTTCAAGGGTGTTTTGAAGGTGTTCAAGGGTGTTTTGAAGGTGTTCAAAGGTGTTTTGAGGTTATTCAAAGGTGTTTTGAGGTGTTCAAGTGTTTATGTGATATTCAAAGGTGTTTTGAAGGTGTACAATGATTAGAAGTACTTATGAAGGTGTACAAATGGTGAAAGAGTACTTATGAAGGTGTTCTGGGAGTATTCAGAGGTGATTTTGGGGGTGTTCGAATGATGTTTTTGGAGTATTTCAGTGTTGTTTGGAAATGTATAAAGGTATTTTTGTGAGTATTCAAATGATTTATGAGAGTGTTTTGAAGATGTTCAAAGTAAAAGTGCGTATTTAACTTCGTAATATGTAAAATTGTGAGTAGTGAATTTAACGAAAGTGGATGTAAGCGATGTGGTGACTTTCTGATGCATGTGTCCCCTTATTAACTTTAATGAACTAAAAGGGTTAAAACGAGAAAAATTGGGGGTTATGAGTGAAAATTGTGAGGTGTTGGTTGGAGTGTGAGGTTGGAGTGGGGGGAGGTTACTTCGTGGGGAGTGACCTGAGATGAAATAGTTAAAAATGTCTAGACTTGTGTTGTAAAGAAATTGTGGGTATTAACGAAGGAAAAAGATTACTTCCTTTTGCGCGCGTTCATCCGTGACGTCACTGTACTTAATAAAAGGGTAACAGATTCAACCTTGTGTGACGCGTGACGTCACTGACCGCCGAGTAAACACCTTTCTTAGACCTGTAGTACATTCCCTAGAACTTAATGAGAGTTCAGTTGACTATGAACTTTTAGTTCATTTTAAAATATAGGGAAGATTTTAGACCTGTAGAAGATGACCCCATAGGAGGAGTTCATAAATTGATCCGATTTAAACCCACATGAGGGGGGATTTCCAAAAACTTGATCCGAGGAATGGAGAATTTCGAAAACCCCATAGGAGGGAATCCAAAAACTTGGATTCGAGAAAAAATTTGAGAAAAAAAGTAGGGGGGAATCCAAAAAAAACTTGATCCAAGGGCATAGAATCAAAACCCCCATAGGGGGGGGATCCAAAAACTTGTATTATCGAGAAATTTTGGGATTGGGGGGGGTGAAAGTGGGAGGGGGAACCTAAAAAGACGGGAGTGGAGATCATGGATGTCGAGAAATTTGGGTGGGGGTGAAAGTGGGGGGGTAGGTAATCCAAAAAATTTGATTCCAGGAGATGGCGAATTTCGAAAACCCCATAGGGGGGATCCAAAAAATTGATCAGGGATGGAGTCTGGTATTGTCGAGAAATTAGGGGTGAAAGGAGGAGTACCAAAAAAACTTGATCAGGAGATGGAGAATTTGATTTCGAGAAATTGTTTGGGGATGGGGGTGAAAGGAGGGGTACCAAAAAATTTGATCAGAGGGAATTTCGAAAACCCATAGGGGGTATCCCAAAAAACCTTGTCCGAGGAGATTGGAGAGCCCACATGAAAATGAAATTCAAAAAAGAATTCGAAAAAAATCGGGAAAAAAATCCGTTGGCGCAGGGGGCGATCCGGATGACGCTGCGAAAGAAGGGCAGCAGAAGGCGCGGGGCGGGGTAGTGCGGGGGTCGCGAAAGGCGCTGGCGGGGCGGCGCGGGCGGGGCGCGCGGGCGGGGCGCGCGGCTCGGGGGTCGCACAAGGGCGGGGGCGGCGCGCGCGGGGCGCGGCGCGACGGCGGGGGGGTTCGCGAAGGGGGGGGGGGGGTCGTGGGCGGGGGGTATGGATGGGGGGGTCAAGGGTGAGGTAGTCTCGCGGGCGCGTCATGGTCAAAAACGGAAGTAACACCTAGGTGTGTAAAAGGTGACCTCCCCAGCTGCTGGTCCTAGACCGGAAGGGACGCCCAGTGGGAGGCCTAACACCGGAAGGGACCTCCCAGTGGAAGGCCTAAACCGGAAGGGACCTCCCAGTGGAAGGCCTAAACCGGAAGGGACCCCCAGTGGAAATTTTCACTACTTATATATATATATTTTTTTTTATATATATATATATTTTATATATATATATATATATATATCTTATTATATTTTATTATTTATTTTCTTATCACACTGGCCGATTCCCACCAGGCAGGTGGCACGAAAAGAAAATCTTTCACCATCATCCTCCAATCACTGTCATGCCGAGGGTGCTTTACACTACAGTTTTTAAACTGCAACATTAACACCCTCCTTCAGAGTGAGGCACTGTACTGCCCATCTCCAGGACTCAAGTCCGGCTGCCGGTTTCCCTGAACCCCTTCATGAATGCTACTTGCTCACACTCAACTGGCACGTCAAGTATAAAACCTTTTGTCTCCATTCACTCTATCAAAACACGCTCCACGCATGCTGCTGGAAGTTCCAGCCCTCGCACACAAAAACCTCCTTTACCCCCTCCTACAAACTTTCTCCTAGGCCGACCCCTACCCGCCTTCTTCCACTACGTCTGATACACTCTTGAAAGTCATCTGTTTCGCTCTTTTCTACATGTCCCGAACCACCTCAACAACCCGTCCTCAGCCCTCTGGACAACATGTTTTGGTAATCCCGCACCTCCTCCGAACTTCCAAACTACGAATCTTGCATTATTTTCACACCAACACATTGCTCAGAAATGACATCTCCACTGCCTCCAGCCTGCTACTCGCGCAACATTCATCAGCTGCTTCACACCATATAAGAGTGTTTGGTAAAACTATTACTCTCACTACATTCCTCTTTGCCTCCAAGGAGAATAGTTTCTTTGTCTTCCACAGGACTCCGAAGTGCACCACTACCCTTTTCCCTCATCAATTCTAGATTCACTCATCTTTAATTGACCATCCGCAGACACTTCCACTCCCAATTATCGAATACATTCACTTCCTATCATACTCTTTCCCTCCCAATCTGATATCAATCTTTCATCACCTAATCTTTTTTTATCTATATCCTTACTCTTTCTGTATTCACTTTTAATTTTCTTCTTTTGCACACCCTACCAAATTCATCCTCCAATTCTGCAACTTCGCTTCAGAATCTCCAAGGACAGTGTCTCAGCAAAGAGCACTGCTGAAAAACTCCCACTTTATGTGTGATTCTTTATCTTTTAACTCCACGCCTCTTGCCAAGCCCTCGCATTTACTTCCTTACAACCCCATCTATAAATATATTAAACAACCACGATGACATCACACATCCTTGTGTAAGGCCTACTTTTACGGGGAAAATAATTTCCCTCTTTCCTTTACTCTAACTTGAGCCTCACTATCCTCGTAAAAACCTTCACTGTTTTCAGAAAACCTACCTCCTCACCTACACCTGCAACATCTGCCACATTGCCCCCTATCCACCCTGTCATACGGCTTTTCCAAATCCATAAATGCCACAAAGGACCTCTTTAGCCTTATCTAAATACTGTTCACTTTTATGTTTCACGGGAAAAAACCCCTGGTCCACACCCCCCCTTTGCCTTTCCTAAAGCCCCCTTGTTCATCTGCTATCCTATTCTCCGTCTTACTCTTAATTCTTTAAATAATAACTCTACCATACACTTTACCAGGTATACTCAACAGACTTACCCCCCTAAAATTTTTTTGCACTCTCTTTTGTCCCCTTTGCCTTTATACAAAGGAACTATGCATGCTCTCTTGCCAATCCTAGGTACCTTACACTCTTCCATACATTTATTAAATAATTGCAAACCCAAACCCCTCCAAAAACTATATTCCCACCTGCTTTTAAAAATTTCTATCTTTATCCCATCAATTTCCCCGGGTGCCTTACCCCCTTTCATTTTACCTACTGCCTCACGAACTTCCCCCACACTCACAACTGGCTCTTCCTCACTCCTACAAGATGTTATTCCTCCTTGCCCTATACACGAAATCACAGCTTCCCTATCTTCATCAACATTTAACAATATTCCCTCCATCTTCCCAATACCTCTAACTCTCCATTTAATAACTCTCCTCTCCTATTTTTAACTGACAAATCCATTTGTTCTCTAGGCTTCCTTAACTTGTTAATCTCACTCCAAAACTTTTTCTTATTTTCAACAAAATATGTTGATAACATCTCACCCGCTCTCTTTTTACATTGCTTCACCACTCTCTTAACCTCTCTCTTTTTCTCCATATACTCTTCCCTCCTTGCATCACTTCTACTTTGTAAAAACTTCTCATATGCTAACTTTTTCTCCCTTACTACTCTCTTTACATCATCATTCCACCAATCGCTCCTCTTCCCTCCTGCACCCACTTTCCTGTAACCACAAATTTCTGCTGAACACTCTAACACTACATTTTTAAACCTACCCCATACCTCTTCGACCCCATTGCCTATGCTCTCATTAGCCCATCTATCTCCAATAGCTGTTTATATCTTACCCTAACTGCCTCCTCTTTTAGTTTATAAACCTTCACCTCTCTTTCCTGATGCTTCTATTCTCTTTGTATCCCATCTACCTTTTACTCTCAGTGTAGCTACAACTAGAAAGTGATCTGATATATCTGTGGCCCCTCTATAAACATGTACATCCTGAAGTCTACTCAACAGTCTTTTATCTACCAATACATAATCCAACAAACTACTGTCATTTCGCCACTACTCATATCTTGTATACTTATTTACCTCTTTTTCTTAAAATATGTATTACCTATAACTAAACCCCTTTCTATACAAAGTTCAATCAAAGGGCTCCCATTATCATTTACACCTGGCAACCCAAACTTACCTACCACACCCTCTCTAAAAGTTTTTCCTACTTTAGCATTCAGGTCCCTTACCACAATTACTCTATCACTTGGTTCAAAGGCTCCTATACATTCACTTAACATCTCCCAAAATCTCTCTCTCTCCTCTGCATTCCTCTCTTCTCCAGGTGCATACACGCTTATTATGACCCACTTTTCGCATCCAACCTTTACTTTAATCCACATTATTCTTGAATTTACACATTCATATTCTCTTTTCTCCTTCCATAACTGATCCTTCAACATTACTGCTACCCCTTCCTTCGCTCTAACTCTCTCAGATACTCCAGATTTAATCCCATTTATTTCCCCCCACCGAAACTTCCCTACCCCCTTCAGCTTTGTTTCGCTTAGGGCCAGGACATCCAACTTCTTTTCATTCATAACATCAGCAATCATCTGTTTCTTGTCATCTGCATTACATCCACGCACATTCAAGCATCCCAGTTTTATAAAGTTTTTCTTCTTCTCTTTTTTAGTAAATGTCTACAGGAGAAGGGGTTACTAGCCATTGCTCCCGGCATTTTAGTCGCCTCATACGCACGCATGGCTTACGGAGGAAAGATTCTTTTCCACTTCCCCATGGACAATAGAAGAAATAAAGAAGAACAAGAGCTATTTAGAAAAAGGAGAAAAACCCAGATGTATGTATATATATATGCATGTGCGTGTCTGTGAAGTGTGACCAAAGTGTAAGTTGGAGTAGCAAGATATCCCTGTTATCTAGCGTGTTTATGAGACAGAAAAGAAACCAGCAATCCTACCATCATGCAAAACAGTTACAGGTTTCTGTTCAGATCATCTGCAGGACGGTAGTACTTCCCTGGGTGGTTGCTGTCTACCAATCTACTACTGAATATATATATATATATATATATAATATATATATATATAATATATATATATATATATATATATATATATATATATATATATATATATATATATATATATAAACTTTATTTATAGACAGAATATACTGACAAAAGAATACAAACATGAATACAGTGGTACATTATAACAAAGATCATGAATTTCCTCCAGCTCCTTCGAAGCCGGACGCGAGCCAAGTATGCAGCAAGCATTTCCCCTCTGGATGACCACACTGAGGCGCTGGAACATGGAGGTGGCCACCCTCAGGTCCATGGTGGGGCCAATGAGTCTGGAACCCAATTCTTTAAGGAAGCGTGTGACGTTTTATCCCCATGATCCCAAGGTCTCTGATACCACAGGGACAAATTGATACTGTTGTCTTATGTCTCTGTACTTGCCGATCTTGTACTCCTCCCTGTGATCAGCAGCTGCTCTCTATCGCCTGGCACTGTGATGGATGTAGGTGTCAGCCAGCGTCGACACGCAGGTATAGTCCCATGGTAAGAGCTTGCCATTCTTCCAAGGACAGATGGTGATCCCGTCAGGGCGATTTTCTGGGTTGTGAGTATTGTTGGCTGCTAGTGATTGGGGCTCTTATTCGGCTGGGCATCCAGCTGTAGCGTGTCTTGCGTGCCTACCCCTTGGTTTTGGAGCAGTTAAGACCATGTTGACCATATTGGTCGGCTTGCGCATCGCCGCAAAAACACGTATATTCCGTGTGAATTGGGGCATCGAGGCAGAGAGCCACTGCAATACGTAGTCTTAGGGACGAGGCGTGTTCCCAATGCCGAAATGGGAACTGTCTGGGGAGAGTCCCATATACATATATATATATATATATATATATATATATATTATATTATATTATATATATTATATGTATATATATATATATATATATATATATATATATATATATATATATATAATAATATATATATAGATATATATATATTATATATATATATATTATATATATATATATATATTAAATATATATTATATATATATATATATATATATATATATATATATATATATTATATATATATATATATATATATATTATATATATATATATTATATATATATTTATATATATATATATATATATATATTATATATATATAATATATATATATATATATAAGATTTAAGAGATACATTGCTGAAACAAAGATGGCACATGCAGTACATGAGGTGTGAGAGATACATGTCTAGTACATATTGTTACGTGTTTGTCACTGATTATAATGCGAAAATCTCATCCAGCTCCTCAGAGCTGGGGCACGTGCCCAAAATACAGTAGGCATTACCCCTCTGAACAGCCGCGCTGACTCGCTGGAACAGGAAATTAGCTGTTCTGCGATCCCTAGTTGCCCTAATGAGTCTTTTGCCCAGCTCCTTAAAAAGAACTTAGATGCACTCTTTCTCCATGAGTCAAGTGTCTCTAAGCCTATGGGAACAAACAAATAATGATGGGCAAGTTCTCCATATTTTCTAGGTTTTTGGGACTCTCTGAAGCTGGCAGCTGCGCCTCCTGCCTCCCTGGTGTATTGGAAATAGGCATTAGCCAAGGTAGATGCATATGTGTAGTCCCACACCACCTGCTTACCATCTGTCCAGGCTTGAAGGGTGATACCATCTGGACCTTCTGGCTGCCATCAGATCTGCATATGTTGGGGTGGCTCCCTTACTGCTGGGCATCCGGCTGTTGTGAGGCTCCTCTTGATAATGTTATTAACCTTCTCATGTCTTGCAATCTTTCCCTCGGATTGTCGGCACACAAGACTATGGTACCCGAATCGGTCTGCTGCTTCACTGCCACAAATACACCTGTGTTCGGCGAAAATAGGGGCGGCAAGTCAAAGGGCAACACCAATGCGGATGGTCGTGGGTCGAGGCGTGTGCCCAAGGCTGCAGTTGGGAACAGCAACAAAAAGTCTCCTGGTGAGGGTTTTTCCCCTGCCAGG
>NC_069410.1:14421570-14452076 GCF_026875155.1 Cherax quadricarinatus | reverse complement strand
AGTGACAAAGGTAATGAACTATTTCATTTTATATTGGTCAAAACTAAATAAATTATTTTGCAAATTTTAAATTTAGGTCTCTCTCTCTCTCTCCTTTTTCCCCTCTCTCTCCTCTCTCTCTCTCCTTCTCTCTTTTCTCTCTTCTCTTTTTTATTAGGAACCATAATAACACAACTCTTGAGGAACCCCCTAATGAATAATTTTTTTCGGGTTTGGCTTTTCCCCACCTTTCGTGTTGCATTCTCTGGATGTTTACTGAAACTTTTTGTTGCCCTAAACACACCAGTTCACTTCATTTGACATGACGTAGGTTATGTATCTTTTCAAACATTACCTTTGCCTCCCCTTTACTATAGTTCCTGTTATTTAGTCCCTTAATTTACACTTTTTTAGTTCACACCCTTTAAAAATTTCACCGGATATTCGACGTTAGCGTAAATTGTCACTCTTCCATCTCATTGCAATAATTACATCATTTAATTCTTATGAGTTTCTTCATCTACTCTTTTATTTAAATTTGCTATTGCTGTTTGTTGTCCTATTGGCATTTTAAAACATAATCTTACCCTTTTTCTGCTTTTTTTTTTTTTTACTGGAGGTACTGATATTTCTTTCCTGTCCTGTACTGTATTGGTGTAAAGTTGGGTTTGTTTCTTTATGGGGGGTGGAGGGGGTGGGCTTTTGGGTGTTTGTAGGAGGTAGACGAATGGGGGAATTTGAATGAGCATCAACGATGCTTGACGTTGCGTTGGACTTTATCAGAAATTTATAGAAGATTTTGCCTACTGGAGATAAGTAAGTGAAAGTAGGGGGAGGAAAAGCTGAGTTCCTTGCCTAGATGTTCGGGGGTTGACCGTCTGTGATTCACAGGGAAGGACTGGAGTAGGTGAAGGCAAGCCCAAATAAAACTAAGCACACGCTTGAAAGACCTATAGAAACTCCATGCAGGATTTTTCTACTCTTCGTCTCGAATATATTAATTATTTCAAAATGGTTCCTCAGAGCAGTCCTACTCAGGCAGAGGCCGTTAATATTGTAAATTTCACTTGTGATGTTTACATATAGCAAGCTTAAGTCGTGGTCAAGTTTTTAAGAAACACTGTTAACTTGTTTCAAGGTAAAATAAAAGATTTACATGTAAGCTTATGTTCCGAAAGCATTAAGCCATCGCCAGGGGTTGCAGTCCGTGCTGGAGCAAATTTCAGATTTTCCAGGCGGTGCTCTGCTCGAGGTCATGTGAGTCTTCAACTGGAAGAAAGTAACATTTGGTAGAGCATGTGTTAAGTGTAATTGGCAGTTGCCAGCGCTTCATATCACTGCCCCCCACTCACTAGTTTAAGGGAAAAAAAAGGATGCCCTTTCTTGGTGGGGGCTCTTACGGTTGCTGCTCTTCCGTTTTTGCAGGAAAAAAAAGGAAAATAAAATCAGAATAGCCCAGAGTAGTAGGCAAATTCCTCTTTCTTCTCAAGACGCAAAGTTCTGGTGAAAAGTGAGAATCAGCAGTGTTTTTCCTGACTGTAACTGCAGCCCCTTTGTCAGGTCGCCAGTGTGAAGGCCGGCGGCTCTTCCCTCCGTGTTTACAGTTATCGCTGTTTGTTACTTCAAAGAAAACTTTAATCTTTCTCTCTGACACTTTCAATCTGCTTTCACTTTGCGTTTAGTATTCTTTTAATTTGGTCTGTTTAATGTTTTATACAAGATATTTACACAGCTGGTATTGAAGCCTTGACATAAATAAGGCATTCCCTTCCCCTTCCCTCAGCTCCACTTCCCCTTCCCCTCCCCTCAATTCTACATCCCTTTCCCTCCCTTCAACTGCACTTCCCCTTCCCACTAGCTTCACCTTCCCCTCTCTTTAACTCCACCTTCCCTTACCCTCGGTTTTCCTTTTCTCCCACACTCACCCCCATCTACCCCTCCCTTTGCCTCTACCTTTCCCTTCACTTTGCTTCACTGACCTTGAGGCCGACACTCGCTGATAAACGACCTGATACTCTAATCAAACGATCCGGAGTCATTATCACCTTCACTGCCTCGACTTTGTTGCTCTCCTCCAGCACCAGCTGGGTGCTGGCTGAATCTTACTTGAAAGATGGCTGGGTATCGCTTGGAGCTTCTCCTCTTAAAGATATTCTCGTCTGATTTCCGCCGTGTTGTTTTAATGCATTAAAAAGGCACATCCTATCAGCGAGTTGATTATAAATCCACGCACTGTCGCATAAGACTTGTTCCCAAGTGGCTCACCACCACCACGAGATGCACACAGTTCTCCGTCGCCCCAAATACACTTTCAGGCGTGCGTGAGCGTGTTTGATAGAGTGAAAAGGAGACGAATGGTTTTTAATACTTGACGTGCTGTTGGATGTGAGAAAGTAACATTTAGAAGGGGTCAGGGAAAACCCAGGCCGGCTTTTGTCCGGAGAGGGAAGTACAGTGCCCGCACTCTGAAGGAGGGGGGGTTAAAAGTTGCAGTTTTAAAAACGAGTGTAAAGCACCCCTTTTGGCAAACATGATGGGTTTAATGTGGGGAAAGTTTTTCCTTTTCGGGCCACCCTGCCTTGGTGGGAATCGGCCATGTGAAAAAAATATAATAATATAATATATATATATATATATTAAATAATATATATTTATATATATATATAATATAATTTTTATATATAATTATATATATAATAAAATAATATATATAATATATTCAAAACAACCATGGGGAAAAGTATGAAATTCCCAACGCTTTTTGTGACTACTCACATTTTTCAAAAGGTGAGTAGTCACAAAGCCTTGAATTTCACTACTTTTTCACAAAGGTTGTTTTTTGCATATTTTAAAAACACCTTTTACTGTGACTTATTGCAAAAAAATATAAAAATAAATATATAAATATATAAAAATATATATATAATAAATAAATATTAAAAAAATATAAAAAAATTTTTATCACAAACCCGGCCGATTCCCACCGAGGCAGGGGACCTAAAACAAAACAAAGTTTCCCTTTTTAAATTTAGTAACTACGCAGGAAAAGGGGGGTCACTACCCCCTTTGCTCCTGCTTTTTAGCTACCTCTGACGACACGCATTGCTTACGGAGGAAAAATTTCTGTTCCACTACCCCATATATATATATATATATATATATATATATATTATATATATATATATATATACATATATATATATATATATTTTATATATATATATATAATAATATTATATATATAATATACCATAATATTTTTATTTATTTATTTTTTTTTTTTTTTTCAACAAGTCGGCCGTCTCCCACCGAGCAGGGTGATCCAAAAAAAGAAAGAAAATCCCCAAAAAGAAAATGTTTCATCATCATTCAACACTTTCACCACACACACATAATCACTGTTTTTGCAGAGGTGCTCAGAATACAACATTTAGAAGCATATCCCTTTTAAAGGATACACAACATATCCCTCCAACTGCTAATATCCCAAACCCCTCCTTTAAAGTGCAGGCATTTGTACTTCCCATTTCCAGGATTCAAGCCCGGCTATATAAAAAAAACCCGGGTTCCCTGAATCCCTTCACTAAATATTACCCTGCTCACACTCCAACAGATCGTCAGGCCCCAAGTACCATTCGTCTCCATTCACTCCTATCTAACACCTCACGCACGCTTGCTGGAAGTCCAAGCCCCCTCGCCCACAAAACCTCCTTTACCCCCTCTCTCAACCCTTTCGAGGACGACCCCTACCCCCCTTTCCCTTTCCCCTATAGATTTATATGCTTTCCATGTCATTCTACTTTGACCCAAATTCTCTCTAAATGACCAAACCACCTCAACAACCCCTCTTCTGCCCTCTGACTAATACTTTTATTAACTCCACACCTTCTCCTAATTTCCACACTTCGAATTTTCTGCATAAAATTTTACACCGCACATTGCCCTTAGACGGGACATCTCCACTTCCTCCAACCGTCTCCTCGTGCTGCATTTACCACCCAAGCTTCACACCCATATAAGAGTGTTGGTACTACTATACTTCATACATTCCCTTTCTTTGCCTCCATAGATAACGTTTTTGACTCCACAAAACCTCATTGCACCACTCACCTTTTTTCCCTCATCAATTCTATGATTAACCTCACCCTTTCATTAAATCCATCCGCCACGCCGTCAACTCCCAATATCTGAAAACATTCATTTCTTCCATACTCCTCCTCCCCAACTTGATATCCAATTTTTCTTTATCTAAATCAGTTGATACCCTCATCACCTTACTCTTTTCTATGTTCACTTTCAACTTTCTACCTTTACACACATTCCCAAACTCATCCACTAACCTTTGCAATTTTTTTTTTTAGAATCACCCATAAGCACAGTATAAATCAGCAAAAAGTAACTGTGTAAATTTCCCCATTTTGAATTTGATTCCCCATAATTTAATCCCACCCCTCTCCCGAACACCCTAGCATTTACTTCTTTTACAACCCCTTTCTATAAATATATTAAACAATCATGGTGACATTACACACCCTGTCTAAGACCTATTTTTACCCGGGAATAATCTCCCTCTCTTCTACATACCCTAACCTGAGCCTCACTATACTCATAAAAACTCTTTACAGCAATTAGTAATTAACCACCTATTCCATATACTTGCAACATCTGCCACATTGTTTCCCTATCCACTTATCATATGCCTTTTCTAAATCCATAAATGCAATAAAAACTTCCCTACCTTTACTAAATACTATTCACATATATGCTTAAATTTAAAAACACTTGATCTAAAACATCCCCTACCCACTCTGAAACCTCCTTGCTCATCCGCAATCCTACATTCTGTCTTATATTTTATATTCACTCCATCACTGGCAAGACAGTGATGGAGGAATGGGGTGAAAGTTTTTCTTTTTGGGGCCACCCTCCCTTTGGTGGGAATCGGCCAGTGTGTTAATAAAAAAATAATATTAATAATAAATAATATATATATATATAATATATATATATATATATATTATAATATATATATATATATTATATATATATTTATTGTGTGTGTGTACTCACCTAGTTGGGGTTTTGCACGGGTCGAGTCCAAGCTCCTGGCCCCGTGTGTGTGTGTGTGTGTGTGTGTGCCCGTGTGTGTGTCCATGTAAAACGCAATTGGTCACTAGTTTTAAGTAAAAGGGGGAACAGAAGGGAAAATGTAAGAACTCAAATTGACTCCCGTATTCATGTGTTAAGTATTAACATTAAAAAGTACTACACCATTTCTCATTTTTACAACACGCTATATTTTATAATAACATTATTTATATCTTAACAAATTACAAACTTTCTTTTTAAACCCATAATTATATAGAATGGTCTGACACCAGTCACCCACCCGTCCACAAGCCCTGTGTATGCATCATGTGAGGAAAGAGATATTTTCCTTACAATATATTCATCATTTTATAAAATGATTATGGTTTTATGTTTTTTGGATCTAATATCATGAGTAAATATTTCATATCTGCATTCAAAAATCTGGTTTTACACAGAGGAACAGAAAGTACCAGCAGTAGTCTTTGTCAACCAGTCACCGTCGTTATTACAAGCTGTGTTTATGCATTCATAAAAGTAGCCTTTACTCGTCTGTTTATGTCTGAGTTGCATGTATCGTATCTGCCCAGCAGTGTGTGTAGGGAAACTTTCTTCCCCATTTACTCATTGCCTATTTTGCCCAAGCTGAACGGAACTGGGGTTACGGCCACTGTGATTTTTCAAGATATGTTCCAAGCTGTAATGTGCAAAAATGGAGATTGTCCATCTCGCAGTCGTGAGTGCATATCACTCTGGAGACTTCTTAATAGCACTTCATATTTTAACATTAGACACACGTTTCGACCCACATACCCTCAGCATTTCAGCGGCTCTTCACCTTGCTGCTGCATATACACAGAATAACGGGTTTTAGCGTCGAGATTAAAATTTATCATTTTCCTCGGGCCGGGTATAAATCATTCAAATGAAAAAAAGTTGGCTTGTACGACCCAGGACGACAGGGGGCAACATTCAAGGAAGCCTCGCTACATCTGAGGCCGGGCTGAGAGAGAACCACCTTCCTGAGTGTCGTCCAATCCCCGGGTAATTCTGTTAACCGTCCTAATGGACGCAATATATCCCTGGCAGGGGGCAGACTTTTGGGTGTGTGAGACTATTTGTGTTTCTACTCTGGATGGAAATCTATATCGATTTCATTTTAGGAAAAAGGGGAGATCGGGCTGCGCTTCTGGTCATAAGGATGAAGTTACACTCAACAAGTACTGGGACTTGAGCCATCGATACCGGTTTGTGTCAGCATGAAAAACTGGAGATCCTGGATCCTGGGAAAAGTAGGTTACTGGAATGCTCAGTAAAGTTTGCCCGAAGTTCATGAACGTTTGCTAGAGAACCAAGGGCGTTCATGCGGGCTGGTGGGCGGGCAGTCGAATTAGTTGGTGTGCATCCAGGAGAACATACGTACAGATGGGGGGGGCCGGGCGTTTTGGGGGAAATTGCGCGGAAGGAAAGGAGGGCGTTTCATTCCACGGCGTGCGGGAGGACGTTGCATGCGAGCAGCCGTGCGGGGAGCCTACCTTGCTGGTGGTGGGCAAGAGAAAGTAATTCATGCAAATCAATTTTTTACCCAGTTGGAAACATTTTGAACTTCAGTTCTCAGTTTTCGGTGGTCACAAACTGGCTTATTGGGTCCTGCGCTGACAGTTTCATGGCGCGGAGCTGGTCGGTCAAGGTGCAATATCCAGGCATATTGAATTTCAAACTTAACCATCAATTTCCATTAAAAACAAAAAACTGTGAATATTAGAACGGCAGTTATATTAATATTATATTAATGAGATAATATATCAGCATAATACTTATATGCAGGAGGAAACACTTTGTAACACACGCATAATACCGGAAATTTTTTTTTTAGACATATAGATTCTTTTATTTTGCTTCCTATTACACTAAGTTCGGCTTTAAAACTACATATTTAAGTTGGAACTTGGGCATCAAAAATACCGTGATTGAGATAAAATCAAGAACATAATTTCACAGGCTAAAAGGGGAAAAGCTAATGGAGAGTCAAGAATCTTTAAAAAGGGCATGACGGCACTGGTGACTAGTCGTCAGTCAGACGGATATAAAAAATACCATAATATAAGTGAGACTCGTCAGGTGCCACCCCAGAAGAACAAGGGAGCGGTGAGACTCGTGTAGGAGAGGAGAGTGACGTGTGGGCGTGTGACGTGTGCTGCACGTCACAGCCTTGCATGGACCTAAATTCTATATAATAATCATTTTTCCTCAATTTATAACGTGTCTTTTACATAACTGATTTCTGGAATTTTTGAGGCTCACTTCATAAATTTCTATAAATAATTATGGTAATTGCGTTTACGTTAGTGGGTATATTTCCTTATATTCGAAGTCATTGATGTCACACTGCAGTACCAACAGGTGACGTTGGCTATGAACACATCTCTATATAAAAATATATTTTTCGATTTATATTAATGTAAAAAATAATAATTTTGTACCAAAAGAACCTTAGAAAACTTACCTAACCTTATTATAACAACCGCAATTGTCTAATCCAACTAAATATATTTTAGTTAAGTTTAAATAATTTAATAATAAACAAACACATTGAAATATATTTTTTTCATTAGGTTCAGAATGATTTTTCTGAAATTATTGCATACACAAATTTTCCCTTGCTTTATTCGGCAAGAAGAGCATTGCTATTTAAGCAAAAATATTTGATTGCATTTGTTTATTAAATTATTTGTAAACTTGTCTAAAATATATTGAGTTGAATAAAGGTAAATTAAATTGTGCTTGTTATAATAAGGTTAGGTAAGTTTTCAAAGGTGCTTTTGGTACAAAATTATTAATTTTTACATTAGCATAAATGAAAAAAAAATATTTTTAAACGTATAAGAGAAAATTTTCGAAAACACTTAATTTTCAATGAGTTCTTGCTAACTGACCAATTTTACTTATTCGGCACGACATTATATATATATATGAACAAAGGTTTTCACAGACTGATCTCACCATCATGACTGTGGCAAGATCCAGCGACACTGCTTCTGAACAGTTATCACTGACGAGTACAGGAGATGGAAAGTGGTACTGGGTAGAAAAGAGTGTGAAAGAGTAAATAGAAAGTAAATAGGAAATGGAGAATGTGTGAGAATATAGACAAGTAGAGTGGAAGAGAGCAACAAAATGAAATATGGGGGTGTTAAAGAGTTTATTGAAAATGTAAGAGTAAAGAAGGTGGAAAACGAAGAGGAAATGAGATGCAGAGAATAAAGAGGGAATTGGACAGATGGAGAAGTAAAGAAGGCACAGACAATGGAAAAGAGTAAAAACATGGAGGGTGAGATTAACGAGAGAGAGAAGAGAGAGAAGAGAGAAGAGAGAGAGAGAGAGAGGAGAGAGAGAGAGAGAGTAAAGAGGATAAGGCAAAGTGTTGAAAGAGAGAGCAAAGATTATGAGAAAGAGAGTGGGGAGAGAATAGAGAGGTAACCCACAGTTTATCTTTGATAAGTGACCATTAAATCACATCAAGTGTAGTTAATATCAGATGATCATAACCACATAACCAGGATTACTTTTAAGGGTCTCGTCTAGTATCAAGATCGTCAACCACTCCCCAAAAATCAGAATTACACTGACACAGTGAATAAATATTCAGGCCGTCTTAGTTGGATCATTTTGGACGAAAAAGCAATACCATAATTCGAACAGAGTTCTTTGGCTTAAGCATACATACGCCAGAAAGTTCATGATTCCGGGTGTTTGTTCAGCTTTCAGCTCTCGCTCAGGTAGACGCCCTGGGACACAACTGTGTTTGTGTGTGTGTGTGTGTGGTGTGTGTGGTGTGGTGTGTGGTGTGTGTGGTGTCTGCTATAAACGTTTTTCCCTTTTATATCTTGGTAAGGACATGTATAATTTCCGCACGTCTAAAAGTGCACTGAGGAATTCCTACACGACTGGAAATAGGCATTAGAGAAATTGTTGTTGCTGTTGTTGTTGCTGTTGTTGTTGCTGTTGTTGCTCGCTGTTGTTGCTTTTCTTATTGCTGCTGCTGCTGTTGTTGCTGCTGTTGCTCTTGTTGCTTTTTCTTGTGGTTCTTTTTTTTATTGCTGTTATTATTGCTGTTGTTTTTGTTGCTACTGTTGTTGCTGTTGTTGCTACTGTTGTTGCTGTTGTTGTTCGTTCCTGTTGTCGTTGACGCAGTCGTTGTTAAGGTTATCTTCACTCCATGCATACTCATGCTTCCAGACGCTGCTTAGGCTTCCTCGACACTTCCCCCCGACACAAAATTTGTCACATCCATCACAGGAATGACCGGTGAGGCTTTTGCAATTCTACATCATGAGATCCTTGAATATCAAAGAGGTGTTAGATGCTACTTTCATTGTACTCGTAGTAATAACGCCAGAGATGTTGCTAGCCACACTGCCGCACGACAGCAGACTGCATCTCTCAAGGGCAGTGATCTCTTTTGGTTGTGTTAATGATGCTTAAGGCTCTCTCCTCTTGCAGTCGTTGATAAAATTTGAGAGACATAAAGCCGGAATAGTATCCTGACCGGATATTATCTAACGCCTTCAGTGGATAGTTTTCTTTCCATGCAAATTGGGAAGCCCAGGGCTTACTCACTGTTGTTATTGTTTTAGTCGTCGGGAGCACGACTCTCTCTCCTGCCCAGGGCTTAGTCATATAAATGACTCGTTAAACCTGATAACTACACACTGTTGCAACGAACAATGAAGCCAGTGCTCTCTGCCGATGTTGTCCCCAGCCAGAACACCCAGACTTCACACTGCTGATGTAGCACACCAGCCAGAACACCCAGACTTTATCACTGCTAATGTACCCCCACCACCAGAACACCCAGACTTTAAATGCTGATGTACCACACAGCCAGAACACCCAGACTTTACACTGCTAATGTACCACACCAGCCAGAACACCCAGACTTTACACTGCTGATGTACCACACCAGCCAGAACACCCAGACTTTACACTGCTGATGTAGCACACCAGCCAGAACACCCACACTTTACACTGCTTATGTAGCACACCAGCCAGAACACCCAGACTTTACACTGGTATGTAGCACACCAGCCAACACCCAGACTTTACACTGCTGATGTAGCACACCACCAGAACACCCCAAATTTACCTGCTAATGTACCACACCCCCAGAACACCCAGACTTACACTGCTGATGTACCACACCAGCCAGAACACCCAGACTTTACACTGCTGATGTAGCACACCAGCCAGAACACCCAGACTTTACACTGCTGATGTAGCACACCAGCCAGAACACCCAGACTTTACACTGCTGATGTAGCACACCAGCCAGAACACCCAGACTTCACGCTGCTGTTCTACAGTTAACGTTCCGGCCGAGTCTTGTCTAACAATATTTGTCCTTCATTTAACGTCTTATATTTTAAACTTAAACAACCTCATATTTAGTTTTAAAATGTGGAGACACCATCCTCCCTTATCCTCGTCTTCTAATTTTTTTGCCAGCTTTAATCCTTATCCTTCATGTCTCCATTAACGGCTTCAGTCTTTGATTCTCTCTTTTTCCCCATCTTCTCTTCGATCCACTTTTTCCTCGTTCAGAGTGTCGTTTTGCTCTTTATTTCCAATCCTAATCTTCCTCATCCTCCATATTTTGCTTTTCTTTGGGAAACTTAAAAAAGTAAAACAAAAAATAAATTAAAAAAAAAAACTTAAGTGTATGAAGTAAAAGATAGAGAATACAATAGCAAACTTTAAAATACATCTAGAATACAAACTGAAATGTGAAAGATAATCCAAATTGAATCAAGCAGTGAAAATGAAACTAATTTTAATGTGACCAAATGCTAAGCAACATTAAAATATGAGATTGGTGAGAATGGAGTGGTGATGCCCGGCATTTGTGTTAATCAGGTAGTAATATTGTAGCAGAAGCTGCGGGGACTACAGCTGATGTAGTGCAGAGGATCAGTGCAGTAGTGATGGAGTAAATAAGCCTTCGAAACGCTGGAGCAGGATGCCGACACACTCTGTCTCTGATTATAACCTTAGCGGTGAGTGAGCGAGTCATGCAGACCAGATCTGAAGGCAAATATGGAAGACAGGCGGAGTTCTACTCAGCCAAGAGTAAGGCTGCTTATGAGACGTTGTGTACTGGTGAGTAGACAGGCAAGAGACTTCACTCGACTCTCCCGCCGGCGATAAGATACCTCGCAGAGGTTAAAGGAAACCGGTTCACTCACTCAGCAAAGTGAGGTAACAGGTGATACCTAGAAAATATTCACGACCACACTTGTGGCCAGGTGGACCCCTTTCTTCCTCATGCCTGACAGGATGAAAAAAGAAAGAACAGCAGTTACCATAAAGACAGTATAATCTTACATAGGAGAATGAAAGCCATTTTAAAGGAATAAGTGTGATATAAAAAATATTACCTAAAGTTAAAAGAACAGCGGTGAAAAGGCAAGACATTCAAAAGCTATAAACTTAATTAACCCAACGCCAAAATAAACAGAGTAAATCGGAGTAATGATAGAAGCACTCTGTGACGCAGCAACACACCTCTACTAACAAGCGAATCTCAGACAATCGACGTACATCGCAGCTATTCATACATTCACTATGGAATTAGTATCTGCAATCAGATTTCCCCCTCACACTCTTCCTCCTCGGCTTCATCTTCTTATTTTACTGTAATCTCCCTTCCTCCATCTCCACTTCCTCTTCTCTACCTTTCCTTCATATCTTTCTCTTTTTCTCCATCCTTTAATCCCTTTTCCCCACTTCCTCCACCTCGCCTTCGTCCTCTTTGATCCACTTGCTTCTCTTGCATCTCATTTTCCACCTCTCTCCCCCTCTTTCCATTTTTTTTATTTCATTTCCCCATCTTCACCTCATCTCTCCCTCCACTCGTCTATGACTTGAAGTGCCTCAACTTTCCCAACATTTTCTTTAAAATGGAAGAATAAATGTTGTGCCAGGAAGTCAGTTTGTTGCAGCCGGATACTAACACTTTATTGCAACTGTTTGAGGTCGACTTTCTGCCAAAACAAATTAAATAAATGTAATAAAAACTTTTGGAATAGTCCAGCTTTATCTTTGCAGCAATTGGCTCCTTTCTCGCTTCTACCCCCGCTAGCTGGCTCTGCCATTTCCCCTTGCTGGCTCTGTCCTTCCCCAGCTGGCTTTATCTGCCCACCAGATGGCTCTGTCATTCCCCCAGCTGGCTGTATCCTTTCCCCAGCTGGCTCTATTCTCCCCAGATGGCTCTATAATCCTCAACAACAATGATGATCTGATAAGAAATGTCACCATATCAAAAACAATATACTCAGATCACAACATAATTGAGGTTCAGACATGTATGCGAGGAGCCCCAGACCGACAAAATGAGACTAGTCACGAGGGAGCATTCACCAAATTCAACTTCAATAACAAAAACATAAAGTGGGACCAAGTAAACCAAGTCCTAACCGATATAAGCTGGGAAGATATACTAAGCAACACAGACCCAAACTTATGCCTAGATCAGATTAACTGGGTGGCACTCGATGTATGCACAAGGCTTATTCCTCTAAAAAAAAGGAGGAGTAATGTAAAATAGAAAGAGACAGCGCCCCATTACAGGCGAGGGAAAAAAGAATAACAGAGCGGCTAAAAGAGTCAATATATCTGAAATGCGCAGGGAGACACTGGTCAGAGAAATTGCAAGCATCGAACTTAAGCTAAAAGAAGATTCCTTTAGAGTCGGGAATCGCGGGAAGAACTAAAAGCTATAAATAAAAATCGAAAGAAACCCAAAGTATTTCTTCTCCTATGCCAAACAAAATCGAGAACAACGCCCAGTATTGGGCCCCCCCTTAAACAAGATGGTCCTACACAGATGACAGCAAGGAAAGAGTGAGCTACTCAAGTCCCAATATGACTCAGTTTTTAGCAAGCCGCTAACCAGACTGAGAGTCGAAGATCAAAATGAATTTTTAAAGAGAGAGCCACAAAAAATTTGATTAACACAAGCCTATCCGATGTTATCCTGACGCCAAATGACTTCGAACAGGCGATAAAATGACATGCCCATGCACTCTGCCCCAGGGCCAGACTCAAAGAACTCTGTGTTCATCAAGAACTGCAGAAGCCCCTATCACGAGCCTTTTCCATCCTATGGAAGGGAGCATGGACACGGGGGTCGTCCCTCAGTTACTAAAAACAACAGACATAGCCCCACTCCACAAAGGGGCAGTAAAGCAACAGCAAAGACTACAGACCAATAGCACTAACATCCCATATCATAAAAATCTTGAAAGGGCCTAAGAAGCAAGATCACCACCCATCTAGAAACCCATCATTACACAACCCAGGGCAACATGGGTTTAGAACAGGTCGCCTGTCCCGTCTCAACTACTGGATCACTACGACAGGTCCTAAATGCACTAGAAGACAAAAAGAATGCAGATGTAATATATACAGACTTTGCAAAAGCCTTTGACAAGTGTGACCATGGCGAAAAAGCGCACAAAATGCGCGCTAAAGGAATAACAGGAAAAGTCGGTCGATGGATCCTATAATTTCCTCACAACAGAACACAGAGAGTAGTCCCTCAACAGAGTAAAGTCCGAGGCAGCTACCCGGTGAAAAGCTCTGTTTCCACAAGGCACAGTACTACTCCCATCTTGTTCCTCATCCTCATATCCACATAGACAAGGATGTCAGCCACAGCACCGTGTCTTCCTTTGCAGATGACACCCGAATCTGCATTACAGTGTCTTCCATTGCAGACACTGCAAAGGGTCCAGCGGACATCAACCAAATCTTTCAGTGGGCTGCAGAAAACAAATGAAGTTCAATGATGAGAAATTTCAATTACTCAGATATGGTAAACATGAGGAAATTAAAACTTCACAGAGTACAAAACAAATTCTGGCCACAAAATAGAGCGAAACACCAACGTCAAAGACCTGGAGTGATTATGTCGGAGGATCTCACCTTCAAGGGCCATAACATTGTATCAATCGCATCTGCTAGAAAAATGACAGGATGGATAATGAGAACCTTCAAAACTAGGGAGGCCAAGCCCATGATGACACTCTTCCCGGTCACTTGTTCTATCTAGCTGGAATTTGCGCACTCTAACAGCACCTTTCAAAGGGAGGTGAAATTGCCGACCTAGAAAATGTACAGAGAACTTCACGGCGCGCATAACGGAGATAAAACACCTCAATTACTGGGAGCGCTTGAGGTTTCTAAACCGTTTTTCCCTGGAACGCAGAGGGAGAGATACATGAATATAACCCCCTGGAAAATCCCCAGAGGACTAGTACCGAACTTGCACACGAAAATCACTCACTACGAAAGCAAAAGACTTGGCAGACGATGCACCATCCCCCCAATGAAAAGCAGGGGTGTCACAAACACGTTAAGAGACCATACAATAAGTGTCAGGGGCCCGAGACTGTTCAACTGCCTCCCAGCACACATAAGGGGGATTACCAACAGACCCCTGGCAGTCTTCAAGCTGGCACTGGACAAGCACCTAAAGTCAGTTCCTGATCAGCCGGGCTGTGGCTCGTACGTTGGTTTGCGTGCAGCCAGCAGCAACAGCCTGGTTGATCAGGCGCTGATCCACCAGGAGGCCTGGTCACAGACCGGGCCGCGGGGGCGTTGACCCCCGAAACTCTCTCCAGGTAAACTCCAGGTATTCTCCCCCAGATAGCTCTCTCCTCACCTGCTCTATCCTCCCCAACTGGCTCTGTCCTTCTACAGCTTGCTCTATCCTCCCACCAGCTGGCTATATCATCCCCAGCTGACTTTATCCTCCAAACTGACTCTATCCTTTCTTAGTTGGCTTTATCCTTCTAAGCTGGCTCTATGCTTCCTCAGCTGGCTTTATCCTTCTACCAGCTGACTCTATCCTCCCTTGCTGGCTCTGGCCTTTCTCAGCTGGCTTTATCCTCCCAGGCTGGCTGTATCCTTCCCCTGACTCTATCCGTCCCGCTGGCTACACTGTAGTATCATGCTAGCTGGTGCTCTCTGGTGTTCTGTCTGTTACTCTGGTGTTGTCTGGTGCTCTGTCTGTTACTCTGGTTCTCTCTCTCTCTCTCTCTCTCTGGCTTTGACTCTTAACTTTTTCTCTGGCTCTGTAGCTCTCTGTATGAGCCTGTCTGACATTGTGTCAAGCAGTCTGTCTGGTAGTCTCCCTCTGTGGAGTCTTCTGGCTGCTGCTCTGCCCAAGGCCACGCTCCCACAATAATATTGCGGTTGTCAAGGAAACGAGCACCTCAACACGCTGCTCTGGTCTTTATGGCCTCTGCACATAAAGCCTGTTATCCCTTCATCTGTCATCTCTTGCTTCATCTAGTTTTCTCTGCCTGTTTTCTTCACTTTATGAACTCTTATGAGCAGCAGTAACTCAAAACTTAAATTTTTTCTTCTTTCCACATTTTCTACTGACAGTAATCAGATTTCTGTACTTAGTGCCATGAGACAGAATTTATTATTATTATATTATAATCAAGGAGGAGCGCTAAAACCCGTAGGATTATGCAGCGGTACAGAAAGTAAACAAACACACTGGTTGTGTCCATCAGACAGAAGAAATAATTGCCAAATAACGTCATTGAAGGTAAGACTTTACTGCAAGGTTATCTGTAGGGCTCCACGTTCCCGTCCCAGACACAGGTTTCCTGGCGGCTGATGGCCTGATAAACTAAGCTGTCAGTGTTAGGCACACGTAGTCCAACATAGGCCAGGTGACCGGATCATTGGGAACTAACTTGAGGAGCAGCTATGAGTCTGTTGGTAACTCCTGATGTATATGAAGGGAGGATTTTGATAAATCTTCTGCCCTCTTACTGAATTATCTTCTAATGTAATCATTGCAGATTTTTTCACTGGTTATATTTTACAATGTTTTTTGATTCCCTCGCTCTCATATGGAGGACTTTCGGAGTGCAAATTTGGAACATTACCTTCCGAATTCACATATACAAGAAGCAGCAGTGGTCCTAGGGCTCACCCCTGTGGAATCCCACTCGACACAAACAACCACTCTTGACACCGCGTGTGGATGTGCGCCTGAGCACGCGTTTGAGCGCGAGTTTATGTACACGCGCGTTAACACGTGTGTGCTTGCTTGCGTGTACTCACCTAATTGTACTCACCTAATTGTGGTTGCAGGGGTCGAGACTCAGCTCCTGGCCCCGCCTCTTCACTGATCGCTACAAGGTCCTCTCTCTCTCTCTGCTTCCTGAACTTTGTCATACCTCGTCTTAAAACTATGTATGGTTTCTGCCTCCACTACGTCACTTCCTAGGCTATTCCACTTCCTGATGACTCTATGACTGAAGACATACTTCCTAACATCCCTGTGACTCGTCTGAGTCTTCAGCTTCCAATTGTGACCCCTTGTTTCTGTGTCCCTTCTCTGGAACATCCTGTGTCTGTCCTCCTTATCTATTCCACGCAGTATCTTGTGTGTCGTTATCATGTCTCTCCTGACCCCTCCTCCCCCTCTGCCCCTTCTATCTTTCCTCATGATCTGATATCCTGGTGGGAAGATTGCATGTGTTATTGTCTCAGTGAGTTTTATTTTTGTGACTGCTATGATGTCTGGGGACTTCTCATTGATTCTTTTATGCCACTCCTCATATTTATTTGTTAATCCATCCGCATTCGTGTACCAAACCTTCAACTTCTGTTCTAAAACTGTGGTCCTGGGGGAATATTGGGGTTGGGAGAGCAGAAGCCCTACTGGGGGCCTATGGGGAGTTGCGGTGGGGGTGAGGGGAGAGTTCCCATAGGGAATTTCTGTAGGGGTAGGGTTCGTGGTGTTGGGGGTGGGGACAGAGGGATCGGTGTGTGATTGTTGGTTTAGATTGTTCAGTACTCGCCTAGTTGTACTCACCTAGTTGAGGTTGCAGGGGTCGAGTCCAAGCTCCTGGCCCCGCCTCTTCACTGGCCCGCTACTGGGTCACTCTCCCTGAACCGTGAACTTTATCATACCTCAGTGTGTGTGTGTGTGTGTGTGTGTGTGTGTGTTTGAGACCCACTGTAGTTAAAACTGATACATTAATTTTTGATTGAACATTGAAATCTTAATAAACAATTCATTATTACAGCGTAGGATTCTCTGAATCATGATTCACCTCGGACCTGGATATACCGGTGTATTATCCAGACATGGCGGGATATTGCACATGTTGTGGTCAGTGTTCAGTGAGTGAACTCCTGCCAACACTCACACAACAAACAAAACATTCACTGCGCCATTTTAAAACGAGATGTATTATTTTGTTGAAGAATTTACAGCTTTCCCATAAAATTAATAAAAAATAATAGTAATGAAAAATATAAAAAAAAAACCAACAACAAATATAACAACAACACAATAACAAAAACAACAATAACAGCAACCAAACCAACAGCAATAATAATAATAATAATAATAATAATAATAATTAATAATAATAATAATATCTTTAGTTCTACAAGTACATGTACTGATGAGGAACAAAGACAACCGGTGTAAAGAAACACGCCCAATGTTTCTACCCTCGCTGGGAATCGAACCCAGACACTTGCCGTGTGAAGCGAGGGTTTTAGCCAGCAGGCCACGGGGCACCGTGGCCTGGTGTGAGTGGGTACGATCTTATTTTGTGAGGCAGTGACTAGCTGGGTTGGCACGCGGGTGTGTAGTGTTGCACCTGGCACACGAGTGTGTAGTGTTGCACCTGGCACACGGGTGTGTAGTGTTGGACCTGGCACACGGGTGTGTAGTGTTGCACCTGGCACACGAGTGTGTAGTGTTGCACCTGGCACACGGGTGTGTAGTGTTGGACCTGGCACACGGGTGTGTAGTGTTGTACCTGGCACACGGGTGTGTAGTGTTGCACCTGGCACACGGGTGTGTAGTGTTCGACCTGGCACACGGGTGTGTAGTGTTGCACCTGGCACACGGGTGTGTATGTTGCACCTAGCAACGCGGTGTGTAGTGTTGGACCTGGCACACGGGTGTGTAGTGTTGTACCTGGCACACGGGTGTGTAGTGTTGCACCTGGCACACGGGTGTGTAGTGTTGCACCTGGCACACGGGTGTGTAGTGTTGCACCTGGCACACGGGTGTGTAGTGTTGCACCTGGCACACAGGTGTGTAGTGTTGCACCTGGCACACGGGTGTGTAGTGTTGCACCTGGCACACGGGTGTGTAGTGTTGCACCTGGCACACGGGTGTAGTGTTGCACCTGACACACGTGTGTGTAGTGTTGCACCTGACACACGGGTGTGTAGTGTTGCACCTGGCACACGGGTGTGTAGTGTTGCACCTGACACACGTGTGTGTAGTGTTGGACCTGGCACACGGGTGTGTAGTGTTGCACCTGACACACGTGTGTGTAGTGTTGCACCTGGCACACGGGGTGTGTAGTGTTGCACCTGACACACGTGTGTGTAGTGTTGCACCTGACACACGGGTGGTGTAGTGTTGCACCTGACACACGGGTGTGTAGTGTTGTACCTGGCACACGGGTGTGTAGTGTTTGCACCTGACACACTTGTGTGTGTATGTTTGCACCTGGCACACGGGTGTGTAGTGTTGCACCTGACACACGGGTGTGTAGTGTTGCACCTGACACACGGGTGTGTAGTGTTGGACCTGGCACACGGGTGTGTAGTGTTGGACCTGGCACACGGGTGTGTAGTGTTGCACCTGGCACACGGGTGTGTAGTGTTGCACCTGACACACGGGTGTGTAGTGTTGCACCTGACACACGTGTGTGTAGTGTTGCACCTGACACACGGGTGTGTAGTGTTGGACCTGGCACACGGGTGTGTAGTGTTGGACCTGGCACACGGGTGTGTAGTGTTGCACCTGACACACGTGTGTGTAGTGTTGCACCTGACACACGGGTGTGTAGTGTTGCACCTGACACACGGGTGTGTAGTGTTGCACCTGACACACGGGTGTGTAGTGTTGCACCTGGCACACGGGTGTGTAGTGTTGCACCTGACACACGGGTGTGTAGTGTTGCACCTGGCACACGGGTGTGTAGTGTTGCACCTGACACACGGGTGTGTAGTGTTGGACCTGGCACACGGGTGTGTAGTGTTGCACCTGGCACACTGGTGTGTAGTGTTGCACCTGGCACACGGGTGTGTAGTGTTGCACCTGACACACGGGTGTGTAGTGTTGCACCTGGCACACGGGTGTGTATGTTGCACCTGGCACACGGGTGTGTAGTGTTGCACCTGACACACGGGTGTGTAGTGTTGGACCTGGCACACGGGTGTGTAGTGTTGGACCTGGCACACGGGTGTGTAGTGTTGCACCTGACACACGTGTGTGTAGTGTTGCACCTGGCACACGGGTGTGTAGTGTTGCACCTGACACACGGGTGTGTAGTGTTGGACCTGGCACACGGTGTGTAGTGTTGGACCTGGCACACGGGTGTGTAGTGTTTGCAACCTGACACACGTGTGTGTAGTGTTGCACCTGGCACACGGGTGTGTAGTGTTGCACCTGACACACGTGTGTGTAGTGTTGCACCTGGCACACGGGTGTGTAGTGTTGTACCTGGCACACGGGTGTGTAGTGTTGCACCTGCACACGGGTGTGTAGTGTTGCACCTGGCACACGGGTGTGTAGTGTTGCACCTGACACACGTGTGTGTAGTGTTGCACCTGGCACACGGGTGTGTAGTGTTGCACCTGGCACACGGGTGTGTAGTGTTGCACCTGGCACACGGGTGTGTAGTGTTGGACCTGGCACACGGGTGTGTAGTGTTGCACCTGACACACGTGTGTGTAGTGTTGCACCTGGCACACGGGTGTGTAGTGTTGCACCTGACACACGTGTGTGTAGTGTTGCACCTGGCACACGGGTGTGTAGTGTTGTACCTGGCACACGGGTGTGTAGTGTTGCACCTGGCACACGGGTGTGTAGTGTTGCACCTGGCACACGGGTGTGTAGTGTTGCACCTGACACACGTGTGTGTAGTGTTGCACCTGGCACACGGGTGTGTAGTGTTGCACCTGGCACACGGGTGTGTAGTGTTGCACCTGGCACACGGGTGTGTAGTGTTGGACCTGGCACACGGGTGTGTAGTGTTGCACCTGACACACGTGTGTGTAGTGTTGCACCTGGCACACGGGTGTGTAGTGTTGCACCTGACACACGTGTGTGTAGTGTTGCACCTGGCACACGGTGTGTAGTGTTGTACCTGGCACACGGGTGTGTAGTGTTGCACCTGACACACGTGTGTGTAGTGTTGCACCTGGCACACGGGTGTGTAGTGTTGCACCTGGCACACGGGTGTGTAGTGTTGGACCTGGCACACGGGTGTGTAGTGTTGCACCTGACACACGTGTGTGTAGTGTTGCACCTGGCACACGGGTGTGTAGTGTTGCACCTGACACACGTGTGTGTAGTGTTGCACCTGGCACACGGGTGTGTAGTGTTGTACCTGGCACACGGTGTGTAGTGTTGCACCTGGCACACGGTGTGTAGTGTTGCACCTGGCACACGGGTGTGTAGTGTTGCACCTGACACACGTGTGTGTAGTGTTGCACCTGGCACACGGGTGTGTAGTGTTGCACCTGGCACACGGGTGTGTAGTGTTGCACCTGGCACACGGGTGTGTAGTGTTGCACCTGGCACACGGGTGTGTAGTGTTGCACCTGACACACGTGTGTGTAGTGTTGCACCTGGCACACGGGTGTGTAGTGTTGCACCTGACACACGTGTGTGTAGTGTTGCACCTGGCACACGGGTGTGTAGTGTTGTACCTGGCACACGGGTGTGTAGTGTTGCAACCTGACACACGTGTGTGTAGTGTTGCACCTGGCACACGGGTGTGTAGTGTTGCACCTGGCACACGGTGTGTAGTGTTGCACCTGGCACACGGGTGTATAGTGTTGCACCTGGCACACGGGTGTGTAGTGTTGCACCTGGCACACGGGTGTGTAGTGTTGCACCTGGCACACAGGTGTGTAGTGTTGCACCTGGCACACGGGTGTGTAGTGTTGCACCTGGCACACTGGTGTGTAGTGTTGCACCTGGCACACAGGTGTGTAGTGTTGCACCTGGCACACTGGTGTGTAGTGTTGCACCTGGCACACAGGTGTGTAGTGTTGCACCTGGCACACAGGTGTGTAGTGTTGCACCTGGCACACTGGTGTGTAGTGTTGCACCTGGCACACTGGTGTGTAGTGTTGCACCTGGCACACTGGTGTGTAGTGTTGCACCTGGCACACGGGTGTGTAGTGTTGCACCTGGCACACTGGTGTGTAGTGTTGCACCTGGCACACTGGTGTGTAGTGTTGCACCTGGCACACGGGTGTGTAGTGTTGCACCTGGCACACGGGTGTGTAGTGTTGCACCTGGCACACGGGTGTGTAGTGTTGCACCTGGCACACGGGTGTGTAGTGTTGTAGTGTTGATCTCCAGAGGATGGCTACACAAACACACACTCAAATACTCTGTGATTCTAAAACAGATGTATAGCCAGATAGATAAGACAAAATAACATTATCCAATATTGGTCAAAGTACCACTGAGCTAAATGAAATAATTTTGCAACATTTGGGTATCTTTTTTTCTGGATACACTTCGCCAGCCAGTGGCTTCTTCAGTCCAATACAGAGAAGAACGGTGTAAGATGAGGAGTTTGAGGAGTCGGTGTGTTCAGTGAATCAATCTTGATAAAAATGCAGCAAATGCTCGGTGAACTGACTGTAACATACCTAGTGAAGTTGAACATCACACATAACGTCATCAGACAAGCTACCAACCAAAAATGTTGACATTTGCAATGCCAAATTGCGCACTCAGCAATCGTAATGTTTAACAACTCGTTTAAAGATGACAGTCCTAAATGACTGGAAACTGGCAAAATGTTGCTCAGACTTTAGACAAGGTGGCAAGGAAGGTGTAATAAATGATCCCTATAGCTTTGTGTCACTGTCAGCAAAGTTAAAGGAAATAATTTTATAGCTATGAAAAGCAAGTAAGAAACAATACCGTGACTGGAACAATCCACAAATAACCCCATGTGCGGATTATTTGTTTATTTATAGACATGGTCATAATATTACTCTAAGTGACAATCAACGTAGACTTCTTAACAGTAGATTCTGAGAGCTGTGCAAGAGATGGAATGTCTTTGATCCTACAACCTTCATAAATGACATAAAAAATTCTGGAAAAAAGATAGCACCACAGAAAATCGCATATACGCCGATAACATAAAAATGGGAAATGAGGCAACATATGTGGCTGGCTGTGTAAGTTCTATTATTCAGAGAAACTTTGAGAGCTTGGCTCTGTGGGGGGAAACGAACATAATACACTTTAGCTGTAACAGTAAAAACACGTATGTAAAAAAAAAATGAAGGTTTTGAAATATAATACAAGTGGGTTAGGATATTTTTCAACTTAGAGGGAAAAAAAAACACAGGAGGAGACTGTCCTTTTATAATCGGCAGAACATTGAGTATTGAATGAAGTTAAGCAAAACATTACCTTCTTTTACCAGGCTGGCAGTAGTTGATGTGAAGAAAATGTTGAGAGAGTCACTAGACGCTGGAACCAGACAAGTCCCTCCAGGTATTCAATTCCTCACACAAAGTTTGCTGCACATTTCTCAGGTTAGGTTGTCGTTTATCCATAAAAATAACCATTGATAATATACCAGAACGGAAATAATATAACATAAAATGCGATAATATATGTTACTGAGTGAACAGACAACGCGCACTCAGTCCAAATCAGTCATAATTTAACTGTATAAGGCCCATCAGCAGTGGAAATGTTAAGAGGTCGGGCTGAATGAGAATATGGATGGACCCGAACACCAGGTTATCTTAGTCTAGATTCTTACAGTTCAGATTCATGAACGTGAGCCAACACAGTAACCTCTCCTGTTGATGTGCTAATAAGGACCGTAAAAAAGACATGAAACACACGCGATCGAAATCGTGTATACGACAACAGTTCGATGACCTAGTAAAACCACTGGAAATCTGCTGTAAATGTCAGCGGTTTGTATCGTTCCTACACAAGGTAAATCAATTGTAATTCCAGTGGAAGCTTCCGGGCTTTTCTGCGGTATGACTAGAAATTAGGGCATCGCACAGAACGAGCGAGACTCGAGCCACACCCGTTCTGTGATCTTTTTTTTTTTTTTTTTTTTGCAATCGTGCTTTTGCAATTTCGTGTGTCATAAATCAGAACATTATTGGAAAAATGTCTGGGGAGGCGGCTATTAGTTACATGATTACCAGCTCGGTAGGTAAGCCAACCCTGGCTGGCCCCTGCTGAGTGTCACTGGCATATTTCACTTGGGTATCGGTATATGAAAAACTGTTGGGTATTAGTGGCTAAATAAGTGTTGGCCTACACTTTCTGACTGTCAGTTAGGCAACCAGCTGGCCCAGACCTGCTGGGTATCAGTGGCTCGGCAGCTGCTGGCTCAAGCCAGTATTGTTATCTCAACTGATAACCTCAATATTCAGAGAAAGATGTATTGATTTTATAAAATGTTGCTCTGTCTATCTCTGTCTGTCTGTCTCTGTCTGTCTGTCTGTCTGTCTGTCTCTCTCTCTCTCTCTCTCTCTCTCTCTCTCTCTCTCTCTCTCTCTCTCTTTCTCTCTCTTTTTCTCTTTCTCTTTCTCTTTCTCTCTCTCTCTCTCTTTTTTTTTTTACACAGGGTTTGACAAGGTTAAGGATCCCTAGCTTTATTGACAGCTATATTACAGGTTAAGGATTCCTAACTTTATTGGCAAACTAAGAGCTGTTACCTACATCAGCTCATTTGAAAGCATTTTTATTGTTATGAGACATACAAGTAGGGAACAGGATGAAGTTGGAGCCATCTGTGGGCCAGCATTTTCATTAGATCAACTGACTTTATCTCGTTGACATCATTATGCTGTACGAATGTGTTCCATACTCGAGTCATCCTGGGTATGTATGATCTCAGATGGAGTGATGTTCTGGAGAAGGGTACAGCCAGAGTGAAGTTGCTGCTTTCTGCCCGTCTTGTGGCATAAAAGCTTGTTTCACGCTGTCCTCGAAGTGGATCCAAGTGTGGTATTTTGACAATATTGGCCTTGTACATAACAGTAAGGCCACCCACATCCCTCCTATGTTGAAGGCTCTGCTGAAATGACAGATCTATCCAGGATGGGTCCAGGCGAGAGATGAGACGTCTTGCTCTGTTCTCTACTCTGTCAAGCAGTCGCAGATGAGACGGGGGGCAGGCAAACCAAGAAAGTGGAGCATACTCAAGGTGTGAGCGTACTTGTGCCTCGTACAGGATCTTGCAACCCCTACTGTCAAGCAGATGCGAGATACGGCGAAGTGCTGTAAGCTTCCTGGCTGCCTTGTTTGCAAGATTTACAACATGGTTCTTCATGGTTAGTTTGGAGTCAAATTTCACCCCAAGGATATCAACTTCTTCTCCAGTTGCCAACATCCTCCCATTCATCCTTACTATTGCACCAGCATTACCATCATGGTGCCTAGAGACGATCATCATTTGCGTTTTCTCAGGTGCAAATGTTACTTGCCATCTATTTCCCCAAGCTGATATAGCTCTCAGCTTGTGATTGATGTAGCTTAGAGCAGCTGGCATTTCTTCTCTTGGATAAGTGAATGTCAGTGTACAGTCGTCTGCATATGCATGTGATTCTGGGATGAGATGAAGAAGGTCGTTGAAGTAGACATTCCATAACAATGGACCCAGCACGCTTCCTTGTGGAACGCTTGCCCCAATAGGATGCCTTGCTGATTCCGTCCCATTGAGGACTACACTTAGAGATCTACCATGAAGGTAATCACTGAGGAGACATAGCGTAGAGCCTGCAATTCCCAGTGCTTGAAGTTTTGCTAAGAGGCCCTGGTGCCACACCCGGTCGAAAGCGCCAGCAATGTCCAGTGCTACCACACAGCTGACTTTGGATTCATCCAGTGACTGGTGCCACTTAGTGGAGAGGTTTAACAACAGATCAGCAGCAGAGTAACCTTTCCTGAAGCCATATTGGCGATCACAAAGTAGTGAGTGGTAGTCAAAAAACTCTGTCATTTGTCTTGAGATTATTGTCTCAAGGATCTTACCAGTGATTGACAGGAGTGACACTGGTCTGTAGTTGCTGATTTCTGTGCTGCTCTTCTTTTTGTGAACAGGGACTACATTTGCCTCTTTCCATAGAGAGGGCCATTTACACTGTACTAGGCAGTGCTGAAAGATGCGAGTTAGAGGTGCTGCTAGCTGGTCTGCACATCTTCTCAACAATCTTGGGCTCAACTTGTCTGGGCCCACAGCCTTTTCTTGGTCAAGTGATTTAAGAAGGAAATGCACCTCCTCCTGCCTTATTGTCACCACTGACAGTTTTGACACAGTTCTTGCAGCTAGCTAAGGAGGGTCCCTTGCTGGATCAGGAACTTGCATTTTGGTAGCAAAGTGTTCAGCAAAGAGGTCCGCCTTCTCTTGACTACTAGTAGAAGTGGTCCCATCCTGTCGATTTATAGGTGGAATAAGTTCATCAGGCAGATAACCTTGTCTGTCCTTGACCAGGGACCACCAGGTTTTGGAGCCTACCCTACCTGATGCTAACTTTCTTTTAGTGTCCACCTCCCATTTAGCAATGGCCCACTTTTGAACATCACCCATATGCCTACAGGCTTGCATGTGCAAGTTCCTGTTATAGGTGGTAGGATGTCTCTTATACCTTCGCCATGCTTTGTACTTAGCAGTAGCAGCCTCTCTACAACGAAAGCCAAACCAAGGCTGATCTGTAGGCTTCGTCTCTCTCTCTCTCTCTCTCTTCTCTCTCTCTCTCTCTCCCTCCCATTCCTTAAATAACGGATTTTTTTTTTTTTTTACAATTCTCACGAATCCAGCAGCTGGAATTTGATTACTTTTTTGACTGTGGGGCGCAAGGCCAAATTTAATCCTCTGTCGAGTATTTTTTCTGTCTAAAATGTTAGTTTGCCGTTTTTGCAGCGATACATTATATTACCCCAGGCTCTGTAGTAATTTCTTTTGTATTTAAGACTGTGTTTCTGTAGTCTCTTTTCGATACCTGGGCTTATGGGCCTTTTTTTTTAATCTACGTTAATTTTATTTTTGTGATACAGATTGAAAAATTATTCATAAGGAGGAGTCATTTTTCTCTTTACCTCTGTAAGATGATTGAAGGAAAAAAATTATGGGAATCGAGGTAGCGGGTAGGTAAGAAGGAAGGAAGAGAGGAAGAATGGCCATAAGGAGGGAGGATGAGGGGAGGGAAGAGAGGTGGAAGGCAAAAGGTAGGAAGAACGAAGATGGGAAGATGGAAGATAATAGAGAAAGAGGAAGGGAAACCTAAGGGTCAGCCAAGAGGTTTGTGTTGTTCCTTGTGACCCACAAAAACAATCAGGAAAGATGGCGGCGGAAGTGTGGTTATGTTGGTGTCTGCCCATGAGACGCCAATCTTCCCTTAGAGGTCGACATACACAAAAATGATCTCTTCCTTGTTTCTTCTTCGATTACCATGATGGAAACTTCTGTGAATTAGTCTAAGTAAGGAATGAACACCGTTTCCGCATGTTTCCGGTGTAGTGAGGTTCAGTAACTGTTCAACTGTAGTCAGCTTTGAACAAATACGGATAAGTGTAAAAAATGAGAAACTGGTTTTATTATTATTCCTCCTTTGGATCTGAACCCAAGTGGAGTTTCACTACTATCATCCTTCCACAGCAAAACAAAAAAAAGGTGGATAATGAACAATGGTAACTTTCATGGTAAAATGTTTTAATGTCTGGTAAATCACTTAAGAGAAGTGTCGTATTACATGTTTTCTTTATTCTTGTTAATTTATTGATACCTTTTATTATTATAAAAATGTTCTTAATCTGCCAAGAAATTCCAAAAAAGAAGTAAAGATGCCTAGTTCTAGTCAAGAATAAGGAAAACAGTTCAAAAATATATGCTTCATTTGTTGATCTCCAGACCTGCCATATACTGTTGGCTGCAAGTTGCCAGCTGAACTTTGTCTCCAATGAGCTGAAATACCATGTGATGTGCCAAATAGTGTTTCGAAGGTATTACTGAGGAAACACTTGCTTCTACACTATGGTGGGTAGGCTGCTTCTGCACCAAGGTGGGTAGGTTACTGCTACACCAAGGTGGGTAGGCTGCTTCTACACCAAAGTGGGTAGGCTACTGCCACACCAAGGTGGGTAGGCTACTGCCACACCAAGGTGGGTAGGCTACTGTCACACCAAGGTGGGTAGGCTACTGCCACACCAAGGTGGGTAGGTTGCTTTTACACCAAAGTGGGTAGGCTGCTTTTATACCAAGGTGGGTAGGCTACTGCCACACCAAGGTGGGTAGGCTACTGCCACACGAAGGTAGGCTGCAGTTAAGTAAGTAAGTAAGTAAGTAAATTTATTCAGGTATACACAAATACAGTTACATAGAATTATCATACATAGCAGCATATGTGTAGAGAACCTAGGATAACCCAAAAAAGTCAGACAGAGTGACTTATTTCCATTGGGGTCCTTTTACCTTATTATTACAATATAAAGGTTATAATATTTTCTTATTATTCTACAATGAAGATAACATCTTATTATCATACTAAAAAGACTATCTACTACACGAGGGTCATTAAGACTATCTACAATACGAGGGTCATTACTAGGGATAAGGTAAAATTTACACGTATTTTAGCTAAAAAATAGAAAATCATTCCCCTCCCTTTCTGTAGCTTCATTCATCAGACACTTTTTGGCAGTCTTCTTGAACTGGTTCATGCTATGACTGGCTTTGACATGTGCAGGTAGTCTGTTCCATTCCTTTATTGCTGTACAATAAAAGGTGTTTGACGCCTGGCCACTGACTGTGGGTACTACAAAGTTGTGCTCTCTCCCCCTAGTACTATGATTGCTTTGGTTCCCAACCTTGACAAAATTGACAGCAAGATATTCTGGACACTGTTCGTGAGCAATTTTATAAACATGATTTAGCTTCAGTTGTTTTACTCTGTCTTCAACATTCAGCATATCCAACTGCTGTAATTCATCCTGGCCTACATGTTCTCTTGGTCCCAGCCCCAGGATGAATCTTACAATTTTGTTCTGGGTGATTTGCAGTCTATCTTTCAGCTTTTTTTGTCAAGGCAGAGTACCAAGAAGAGCAAGCGTAATACATATGGCATTGTATAAGGGCTAGACATAGGGTCCTGCGAGCCTCAGTAGGTAGACACTGTGCTTGTCTATACAGGAACTTCAGTCTGGCATTCGCTTTCTTTACTACACTGTTCCCTATCAATTCTCCTGACATGCATCGGTCAAAGGGGATTCCCAGATATTTTACTGACCAGAAGTGCCGCATAAAAATAAGTTTTATTTAAAGCGAAGCCCGAGCTCCCTAAGTCAGTACTGAATATAAATTTATCTGAGAGATAGAGAGAAGTATTAAAAAGAAGAGAAGGAAAGAGATATTCACCTGGTTACTGCATATATTTGTTACATGGTTGAAAAACACCAGCCGAAGATAGAAGATAGGAGTTTATTTAAAATAAGAAAAGAAAAGACTTTATTCAAAGCAAAACAGGGGAGTTTTTTTTTCAAAATAAAAGAGGGGAGTTTATTCAGAACAAAAGAGGGGAATTTATACAAAGCAGAAACAAAGTGCCTTGGCTGGAACAAATTACAACTAATACAAAGTATCAGCTGAGCTGAAAATTGAGAAACGAACCGAAACGTCATTTAACGTTTCTTCTTCAAAGTGTTGGCAACATGTGAAGAGTTTATTCTCTTTTCAATACATTTATTCACGTATATTCATGGTAATTTACTCCCCCCCCCCAACACCGCTATATAAAAACAATTACTATCATGTTTAAAATAATATTATTCCCACATTTTTTCACTAAAATAACTTCAGCTTAGCAGCCTAAATTTTTTTTTACCCGGCATCCGTCCTAATGTTATTTGCATTTTTTTTTTAATAATTCTCTTTTATTTAATATAGTTATTGTATCATAATCTCACAAACATTTGTTTATAGCTCAAAATATTTTTTGCACCGTTTTAAAAACGATTATATTAGTTTAATCTTACCAAATTAATATTGTTCACCTGATCCCGTTAATTTTTTATCCCACTAAAATATTTATGATTATAAAAAATAGGCTTCATCCCATTATTGTTTTATAATAACTCTATTAATACCTGTTGATAATTCAAAAACTTTTTTATGGAAATTGAACAAAGTGTGTGGGCACAAAATCTAACCATCACACTCATATTAAAAAGTTTTCCGTCTATTGATAGTTAAAAAGCTTTTGTCAAACGATAGTTTAAAAATTCTCAGCCATTTATCATTATATTAAATATGAGATGCAGACCAATATTATACTAAAATATACTCTGAAAAGTATATATCAATAGATCTGGACGTGACAGTTGTTGCTCCAAAATCCTGCCGTGGCTTGCTACCTCACTCCACTATTCTTTATTCGAAAAATTTATTGTACTAATGACTGTAACATCACAGTAAACAGATATCACAATATGCAAAACAACTACTGTGAAAAAATAGTGAAATTCCAAGAGCTCACATTATTTCTCAATACACAGCAGGATTCGAACCTGCACATTCTGCAGTACTTTATCCACACAGCCAGACTCTGGATAACTATGGGCGCCTAGCTGAAGCTAGACTGTTACTCCACATATCCCGAAACACCAGACTTGTGCAAAGTTATTTCATCAAATCCTGCCACAAGCAGTGAACTTCGAAAGTAGTTCCAACCTCGAGGAAAACACTGGCTTTAGATACAGCCAGTTAACCTACTTTCAAGATAATCTTTAACTATCTAGCCTAGACAGGACTCGCAGCAATGGTTTTAAGTTGGAAAAATTCAGATTCAGGAAGGATATAGGAAAGTACTGGTTTGGTAATAGAGTTGTGGATGAGTGGAACAAACTCCCAAATACCGTTATAGAGGCCAGAACGTTGTGTAGCTTTAAAAATAGGTTGGATAAATACATGAGTAGATGTGGGTGGGTGTGAGTTAGACCTGATAGCTTGTGCTACCAGGTCGGTTGCCGTGTTCCTCCCTTAAGTCAATGTGACCTGACCTGACTAGGTTGGGTGCATTGGCTTAAGCCGGTAGGAGACTTGGACCTGCCTTGCATGGGCCAGTAGGCCTTCTGCAGTGTGGACGGTTACAAAGCATGGCTTGCTTCTGCAGTGTTTTAAAAATTGAGGTTGGAGAGTTGAAGGAGGAGGTCTTGCTTCTCCAGGAGGAGATTAGGAGGCTGAAGGTCCACCTCAAGGGTCTGGGAGAGAGTGTGAGGTGCTGGAGTTGTGGGGAATGAGGCTTTCTAGCACGAGTGCAGTCTGTCTCTCGCTGTGAGGAGGCTGTAGTTGGGGAGGCAGCAACGGCTACCCGAG
>NC_069410.1:14386675-14421070 GCF_026875155.1 Cherax quadricarinatus | reverse complement strand
AACACTACCTGCTACAGTGGGGAAAAGTAAGGGGGTACCATGTTACGTGGTGGTAACACTGTACTGGGTTTGAAAACACTCCCTGCAAAACAGTGGTTTTTAAAAACACTGTTTACGTGGTTTTAAAACACGCTACTTGGTTAAAAACACTGTTAAGGGTTTAAACTTTTTACGGGGGGATAACACTGCACAGGGGTTGAACACTTTTTACAGGGGGTTTATAACACTGTTACAGGGGGGTAACCTCCGGGTTTAACACTGACAGTGGTGGAAACCCCAGGGGTTAAAAGAAAAGGGTTAAAACCGAAACAGGGTTGAAAACACGTTACGGGGTTTTAACCGTTACAGTGGGGACCCTTTTACGGGGTTTTAAAAGAAACAGTTTTTGGTAGCGCACGGGAACCCCGACAGGGTATCCCACCCAGTTTTGAACAGAGGGTTATAACATTTTACAGGGTTGAAACACGTTACAGGGGTTGAACACTGTTACAGTGGGGGGTAACACTGCTACAGTGGTTATAACTCGTTACGGGGGTTTTAAAACCCCTTTTTACAGTGGTTGAACACTGTTCAGTGGTTGTAACACTTTTCAGGGTGGAACCGAAACATGGTATAACACGTTCGTGGTTAAACACTGTTACAGGGGTTGTAACACTGTTACAGGGGTTTAAAACACTTTTACAGGGGGAAAAACACGCACATTTTTTAAACACGTTACATGGGTTTAAAAACACGCTACAGGGGTTTGAAACCCCTGTTACGGGGTTATAACACGTTACATGGTGGAAACCTCTACTTGGGTTGATTACTATGCTACAGTGTTAAACACTGTTACAGGGTGGTAACACGTTACATTTTTAAAAAACTGCTACAGGGTTGTAACACTTTACAGGGGTTTGTAACATGTTACAGTGGTTTAACACTGTTACAGTGGGGTAACACGCTACGTGGTTTAAACATTTTTACAGTGGTGGAAAAACACGCTAAGTGGTTTATAACACGCACAGGGGTTGTAACATGTTACAGTGGTTATAACCTGTTACTGGGGGGTAACACGTTACAGTGGTTATAACACTCTACGTTTTTTGTAACACTGTTCAGTGGTTTAACACTGTTACAGTGGTGGAACCCACTTTTTACAGTGGTTAAAACCCCTGTTACAGGGGTGGTAACACTGTTACAGTGGTTATAACCTGCTACATGGTTGAAAAACACGTTACAGGGGTTTTGTAACACTGTTACAGTGGGGTAACACGTTACAGGGGGGAAACCTGTTACAGTGGTTTAACACTGTTACAGGGGGTTATAACACTTTCAGTGTTAAAACACTGTTACAGTGGGGTAAACTGTTTACATTGGGGGTAACCGTTAGGGGTTATAACACTTTTAACAGTGGTTATAACACTGTTACAGTGGTTATAACACGTTACAGTTTTAAAACACTTTTACAGTGGGGGAAAACACTGTTACGTGGTGGAACCCTGTTACAGTGGTGGAACACTTTTACAGTGGTGGAACAGTTAAAAGTGGGGAACACTTTTTACAGGGGTGGTAACACTTTTTACAGGGTTATAACACTTTTACGTGGGGAAAACACTTTTAAGGGTTGGAACACTTTTAAACAGTGGGGGGTAAATGTTACGTGGTGGTAACATGACAGTGGTTATAACACGTTACGGGGTGGAACACTTTACGTGGTTATAACATGTTACGGGTGGTAACACTTTTTCAGTGGGTTAACACTTACAGGGGTTGTAAAAACCCCAAAAGGGGAGTATATTAACTGTGATATAAAATAATAAATAAAATAAAAACAAACTACTTAGAGCTTTTTAACAGCAGTAATACTAAAATAATAAAAATGAAATAATAAAAAAAAAATAAAATAAATAATAAAAAATATAAAATAAAAAAATAAAATCATTATAATAATGTAGTGAAGCAAAATATTCCTTTTACCAGTCCATTGATCAACTATTTAAAAGACGTATCCTTGTTTGTGTTATCCTATTATCGTTAAATTTATATACATATATTGTGCTCTTTATTATGTAGCTTATTATACATTTATCATACAATTTATCAACAGTTTTTGATTTTTTTTTTTAAAAAAGTTGGGCCCTCCCACCGAGGCAGGGTGCCCAAAAAAAAAGAAAAACCCCCAAAAGAAAATACTTTCCAAAATTCAACCTTTCACCCCACTCACACATTATCACTGTTTTTTTGGGAGAGTGCTCAGAATACAACGGTTTAGAAGATATACGTATAAAAATACACAAATTTTTATGATTAGTTTTTTTTTTGGTTCTTGAATTCTTACTTTTTCTATTGTCATTGTTTTTTTTACGGGGGGGAGAGAGCAAGACTGAGCACGAGCCTCATCGAGTCCCCTCCAGTCCGGGGAGATGGTGTCAACCCCACCAACCACCCTTACCCAGGACCAGGTCAACACGCCTGGACCGGCCCAAAGTAAGTTACCCCCGGAAACCACATATTCACATGGATGCTGCTGTTCATGCCCCCAGCGTAGGGATAAGAAAAGGGTTTTGTTTTGGGTTTTTAACCAGACTTGGCCCCCAGGATAACCCAGAAATCAGTGTATTATCAAGACTGTCGCCTTATTTCCCTTGTGGGGATTTTTATATTTTTCCTCCCCATGATGCCATCCCACCAATAAACTAACACCCTGGATCTAACCCCGCTAGGTGGCAAGTGGCAGCAGGGGTGAGGTGATAAACCCCCAATACCTACTTTTTCTTAGGTGAACAGGGATACATTTTTAAGGAAAAATGCCCCAAGGTTTCCCCTGAGTGGTGATTGAACCCAAACCAATTGTGAAGTGGTTTGGCTTAATTAGTTATGCTGCCCCCTTCTGGTCACTGTATTTCAGAATGGATTAAAAGTGCTGAGAAATATTAGAAAGGATACCCCGTTGATTTATGATCAGAAATCTTTCCCCTGAGAAACCAACCATGTCTACAAGTATAGTGGCCCGTACTTAAAAACTTGAGGGGGGGGGGGTGGGGTGTAGTTGGCCCCGCTCTCCATAAATTCCCAGTTATATATTAATTTTTTTAAAAAACGTTCAAACATCGATTGGCGTTCATTCAAACTCCAAAAACTTAAAAAATACATACATTGAACCTGATAAACAGTACAGTACTTTCTGTATAGTAATTTTATAGTAAGCCCCCCCTCGCAACGACTCGTTTACCACGACCAGACTTACGACCAGTCCAACCAGTTTCAAACCTAAATAATTAATTGAGCTAATTCCTCTATTCTGCTTATTTACGGGTTTTACAGTACACTACTGTATAAACTTTTAAAAAAAAATACCAGAAAAATTATAAATGGTGCAAAGGTTTGGATTAAAAACGGTTTTACAAAAAACCCACACCTAAAGTATGCCCTCCTTAAACACCCAATTCACTTACGACCACTCTTTGGAACGGAACCCCCTTTTTAAGGGGAGAGGCTGTACATACATGATTGACTTACTTTTTTTCATTTAGGAGAAACAAAGTGTAAACTGTTGTGGTTGATATTGGTGACTTAAAGTAACTTTTACATATTCTGAGTCAGAATAACGTTTCTTGGGTATATGGGTCTGGTAGCGGGAATGAATGAGGCTTCGGAGGCATGTTACTTTATTGGGCTCTTGTACATAGGCAGTGTGTTTGTGCCCTGGGGCTGAAGCTGCTGGGCCCCCTACTGTGAGGGAGAGAGCAGTACACTTGTTGTCTCTAGGCTGCCAGGTGTGAGACACAGAGAGCGTAGTGTGAGCTGAGCTTGGTAGACCTGTTTCCCTGCTAGATGTCAGCACTGGTGACGCAAAATATAAAGAACAATACAACGTGAAATATACACCCCAACTGGGCATACAAAAAACTCTAGTAGTGAAAATAATGTAGATGACTGAGAAGACATAGATATTAGACACTGTTTCTTAACACATATTAGTCACACACCTGTACTACTGAAACACCAGACTAAACCTTGTTTATTATTTCAAGTTTCTGCTTATCACTGAGAACCACAAGTTTCTTCTTGGCACCACCACCACTTGCTTTACAAGTTGTTAAGTGCACTTTATTTAATATGTTAATCAAGTTACAAAAAAAATGTAAATCCAGGGACAGTTAGGGACTGAGTAATGAGTGTATTTGTAAGTGAGCAGAAACATTAACCTGGCATGGTTAACCTGTGGCTCAACAAACACTGAAAACAGATCCTGGACACAGTCACTTTGGCCTGTACCAGACAAACATTGTTGTGATCTAATTCAAAACAATGCTTCAGAAGACAACATGATGTTCAGATAGGACAAAAAAAAAGAGAGAAAGAGTCCTGAGTCTGAAATTTAATATCCACATCCAACACATCTCTATGGGAAAGTAGAAAAAAATCCTTTCTCCGTAAGCCACACATGTCATAAGAAGTGACTAAAATGCTGGGAGCAAGGGGCTAATGACTTCCCTTCTGTATAAATTACTAAATGTACAAAGAAGAAAAACTTCATTTCTTATTTGGGTCACCCTTCCTCAGTAGGAGACAGTCAGTGTTTTTAAAAAAAAATCCAACAAATATCAACAAAAGTCTAAAACAGTAGGGATACTCTCAGAAAATGCATATAGTATATAATTATATTGATCAGCCATCACTCTTAACACATTACTTTTCCCTGGTCCACCCATACTTCACACACAAAACCTTTACCTTATTTATGTAAAGTGGAGTACAATATGTATTATACAGTTTGGATGACTAACATATATAACCACTGTATAGAAAGCCCCTTACTATGAGCAGCATTTTGGCACTCTTTAAAATTAAATTAAGATTATAAGCATATGAAAATAGGATCCACTTCAGCTACTCACCTTAGTCAGTTATAACTCAACAAATGGCAGTTCTCAGAATAATCACAAACTATGCCAGTAGGCAAAACACATTATGCCATTATTCAAATCCTTCAATCTACTAAACACAAACATAGTTCATACATGCTCCTGTTCAAACCACACATTCAAAACATTATGTTATAACAGAACACACTGGCATCACACCAGAAACAAACACCTATTTGATATCCCTCACATTCGATTGAAAACCTGCAGAAATTTTAAGCAAATTCAAGGACTAAAAATGTGGAATAATTTAACAGATGAAATGAAAAATGGCAGCAATCTCTACTTAGTTCAACGCTAGTTCAGACAGATACTGTGTACCTTGACTTTCTTGATTAATTATTTACCTTGTCACTAGTTGTAAGTAACCTTGTACTAATTTGTATTGTTCTCTCCTCAAGAGCATTGATGTTACAGTACAGTATTGTAGTGAACCTTACTGATGCTACAGTACAGTACTGTAGTGAACCTTACTGATGTTACAGTACAGTACTGTAGTGAACCTTACTGATGTTACAGTACAGTATTGTAGTGAACCTTACTGATGCTACAGTACAGTACTGTAGTGAACCTTACTGATGTTACAGTACAGTACTGTAGTGAACCTTACTGATGTTACAGTACAGTACTGTAGTGAACCTTACTGATGTTACAGTACAGTACTGTAGTGAACCTTACTGATGTTACAGTACAGTACTGTAGTGAACCTTACTGATGTTACAGTACAGTACTGTAGTGAACCTTACTGATGTTACAGTACAGTACTGTAGTGAACCTTACTGATGTTACAGTACAGTACTGTAGTGAACCTTACTGATGTTACAGTACAGTACTGTAGTGAACCTTACTGATGTTACAGTACAGTACTGTAGTGAACCTTACTGATGTTACAGTACAGTACTGTAGTGAACCTTACTGATGTTACAGTACAGTACTGTAGTGAACCTTACTGATGTTACAGTACAGTACTGTAGTGAACCTTACTGATGTTACAGTACAGTACTGTAGTGAACCTTACTGATGTTACAGTACAGTACTGTAGTGAACCTTACTGATGTTACAGTACAGTACTGTAGTGAACCTTACTGATGTTACAGTACAGTACTGTAGTGAACCTTACTGATGCTTCAGTACAGTACTGTAGTGAACCTTACTGATGTTACAGTACAGTACTGTAGTGAACCTTACTGATGCTACAGTACAGTACTGTTTACCTGGAGTTTACCTGGAGAGAGTTTCGGGGGTCAACGCCCCCGCGGCCCGGTCTGTGACCAGGCCTCCGTAGTGAACCTTACTGATGTTACAGTACAGTACTGTAGTGAACCTTACTGATGTTACAGTACAGTACTGTAGTGAACCTTACTGATGCTTCAGTACAGTACTGTAGTGAACCTTACTGATGCTACAGTACAGTACTGTAGTGAACCTTACTGATGCTACAGTACAGTACTGTAGTGAACCTTACTGATGTTACAGTACAGTAGTGAACCTTACTGATGCTACAGTACAGTACTGTAGTGAACCTTACTGATGTTACAGTACAGTACTGTAGTGAACCTTACTGATGTTACAGTACAGTACTGTAGTGAACCTTACTGATGCTACAGTACAGTACTGAACCTTACTGGTGCTACAGTACAGTACTGTAGTGAACCTTACTGATGCTACAGTACAGTACTGTAGTGAACCTTACTGATGTTACAGTACAGCACTGTAGTGAACCTTACTGATGTTACAGTACAGTACTGTAGTGAACATTACTGATGCTACAGTACAGTACTGTAGTGAACCTTACTGATGCTACAGTACAGTACTGAACCTTACTGGTGCTACAGTACAGTACTGAACCTTACTGGTGCTACAGTACAGTACTGTAGTGAACCTTACTGATGCTACAGTACAGTACTGTAGTGAACCTTACTCATGCTTCAGTACAGTACCGTAGTGAACCTTACTGATGTTACAGTACTGTACTGTAGTGAACCTTACTGATGCTACAGTACAGTACTGTAGTGAACCTTACTGATGCTACAGTACAGTTCTGTAGTGAACCTTACTGATGCTTCAGTACAGTACTGTAGTGAACCTTACTGATGCTACAGTACAGTACTGTAGTGAACCTTACTGATGCTACAGTACAGTACTGAACCTTACTGATGCTACAGTACAGTACTGTAGTGAACCTTACTGATGCTACAGTACAGTACTGTAGTGAACCTTACTGATGCTACAGTACAGTACTGTAGTGAACCTTACTGATGCTTCAGTACAGTACTGTAGTGAACCTTACTGATGTTACAGTACAGTACTGTAGTGAACCTTACTGATGAAACAATACAGTACTGTAGTGAACCTTACTGATGCTACAGTACAGTACTGTTGTGATGCAGTTCAGATGGGCTTGTGAGGTCTCTAGGGAGACCTAATTATATGGTCACACCTGCCTTAGCAAATGTCGGGTAGTCACGCCCACGTCTGAGGTGTTTTGTTCTTAACAGCGTCAGACCTCGGCATCAGGTCGTAACACGTGGTACATACACCATTGGGGAGGGGGTACTTTGACTACGATATAAGCCCAGGGAAGAGCGGGGCAAAGAGGTTGTTGGTGACAGGTCCGTCGAGCGAGAGCTCTGGACAGCCGCGTGTGTAGTGGACCACGCATTGGGAATCTCTGGTCAGCTGGTCGGTGAATTAAGAGTGAGTACTAGTCCGTGTTACTGATAACATCTACCCTTCCCCCTGGTAATAAGTCTCATAGGTCAATTGTTATATTGTGTAAATTTCCATCCGGATATGTTGTATTCTAGCCCTTTCATGTTATTAAGTAAACTATAGCCATAATTCCCATTTTTATTTGTACCTTCATATGCTATTCAATATTTTGTTAAGCACTGGGATATACAGGAGACGTGCTCACTCGCTGGGATACCTCCGGTAGAGTGGGTAGAGGTCTCACACTGTAGTGAACCTTACTGATGCTACAGTACAGTACTGAACCTTACTGATGCTACAGTACAGTACTGTAGTGAACCTTAGTGATGCTACAGTACAGTACTGAACCTTACTGATGCTACAGTACAGTACTGTAGTGAACCTTACTGATGCTACAGTACAGTACTGAACCTTACTGATGCTACAGTACAGTACTGTAGTGAACCTTACTGATGCTACAGTACAGTACTGAACCTTACTGATGCTACAGTACAGTACTGTAGTGAACCTTACTGATGCTACAGTACAGTACTGTAGTGAACCTTACTGATGCTACAGTACAGTACTGTAGTGAACCTCACTGATGTTACAGTACAGTACTGTAGTGAACCTTACTGATGCTACAGTACAGTACTGAACCTTACTGATGCTACAGTACAGTACTGTAGTGAACCTTACTGATGCAACAGTACAGTACTGTAGTGAACCTTACTGATGTTACAGTACAGTACTGTAGTGAACCTTACTGATGTTACAGTACAGTACTGTAGTGAACCTTACTGATGCTACAGTACAGTACTGAACCTTACTGATGCTACAGTACAGTACTGAACCTTGCTGATGCTACAGTACAGTACTGAACCTTACTGATGGTACAGTACAGTACAGAACCTTGCTGATGCTACAGTACAGTACTGAACCTTACTGATGCTACAGTACAGTACTGAACCTTACTGATGCTACAGTACAGTACTGAACCTTACTGATGCTACAGTACAGTACTGTAGTGTACCTTACTGATGCTTCAGTACAGTACTGTAGTGAACCTTAGTGATGCTACAGTACAGTACTGTAGTGAACCTTACTGATGCTACAGTACAGTACTGTAGTGAACCTTACTGATGCTACAGTACAGTACTGTAGTGAACCTTACTGATGCTTCAGTACAGTACTGAACTTTACTGGTGCTACAGTACAGTACTGTAGTGAACCTTACTGATGCTTCAGTACAGTACTGTAGTGAACCTTACTGATGCTACAGTACAGTACTGTAGTGAACCTTACTGATGCTTCAGTACAGTACTGTAGTGAACCTTACTGATGCTACAGTACAGTACTGTAGTGAACCTTACTGATGTTACAGTACAGTACTGTAGTGAACCTTTCTTATGCTACAGTACAGTACTGAACCTTACTGGTGCTACAGTACACTACTGTAGTGAACCTTACTGATGCTACAGTACAGTACTGTAGTGAACCTTACTGATGCTACAGTACAGTACTGAACCTTACTGGTGCTACAGTACAGTACTGTAGTGAACCTTACTGATGCTACAGTACAGTACTGTAGTGAACCTTACTGATGCTACAGTACAGTACTGAACCTTACTGATGCTACAGTACAGTACTGTTGTGAACCTTACTCATGCTACAGTACAGTACTGTAGTGAACCTTACTGATGTTACAGTACAGTACTGTAGTGAACCTTACTGATGTTACAGTACAGTACTGTAGTGAACCTTACTGATGTTACAGTACAGTACTGTAGTGAACCTTACTGATGTTACAGTTCAGTACTGTAGTGAACCTTACTGATGTTACAGTACAGTACTGTAGTGAACCTTACTGATGTTACAGTACAGTACAGTACTGAACCTTACTGGTGCTACAGTACAGTACTGTAGTGAACCTTACTGATGCTACAGTACAGTACTGTAGTGAACCTTACTGATGCTACAGTACAGTACTGAACCTTACTGGTGCTACAGTACAGTACTGTAGTGAACCTTACTGATGCTACAGTACAGTACTGTAGTGAACCTTACTCATGCTACAGTACAGTACTGTAGTGAACCTTACTGATGCTACAGTACAGTACTGTAGTGAACCTTACTGATGTTACAGTACAGTACTGTAGTGAACCTTACTGATGTTACAGTACAGTACTGTAGTGAACCTTACTGATGTTACAGTACAGTACTGTAGTGAACCTTACTGATGTTACAGTTCAGTACTGTAGTGAACCTTACTGATGTTACAGTACAGTACTGTAGTGAACCTTACTGATGTTACAGTTCAGTACTGTAGTGAACCTTACTGATGCTACAGTACAGTACTGAACCTTACTGGTGCTTCAGTACAGTACTGAACCTTACTGGTGCTACAGTACAGTACTGAACCTTACTGATGTTACAGTTCAGTACTGTAGTGAACCTTACTGATGTTACAGTTCAGTACTGTAGTGAACCTTACTGATGTTACAGTACAGTACTGTAGTGAACCTTACTGATGTTACAGTACAGTACTGTAGTGAACCTTACTGATGCTACAGTACAGTACTGAACCTTACTGGTGCTACAGTACAGTACTGAACCTTACTGATGCTACAGTACAGTACCGAACCATACTGGTGCTACAGTACAGTACTGAACCTTACTGATGCTACAGTACAGTACAGTAGTGAACCATTTTAATGTTAAACCTTATTGATACTACAGTACTGTAGTGAACCTTACTGATGCTACAGTACAGTACTGTAGTGAACCTTACTGATGTTACAGTTCAGTACTGTAGTGAACCTTACTGATGTTACAGTACAGTACTGTAGTGAACCTTACTGATGCTTCAGTACAATACTGTATTGAACCTTACTGATGCTACAGAACAGTACTGTAGTGAACCTTACTGATGTTACAGTACAGTACTGAACCTTACTGGTGCTACAGTACAGTACTGTAGTGAACCTTACTGATGCTTCAGTACAGTTTACCTGGAGTTTACCTGGAGAGAGTTCCGGGGGTCAACGCCCCCGCGGCCCGGTCTGTGACCAGGCCTCCTGGTGGATCAGAGCCTGATCAACCAGGCTGTTGCTGCTGGCTGCACGCAAACCAACGTACGAGCCACAGCCCGGCTGATCCGGAACTGACTTTAGGTGCTTGTCCAGTGCCAGCTTGAAGACTGCCAGGGGTCTGTTGGTAATCCCCCTTATGTATGCTGGGAGGCAGTTGAACAGTCTCGGGCCCCTGACACTTATTGTATGGTCTCTTAACGTGCTAGTGACACCCCTGCTTTTCATTGCTGTGATGGTGCATCGTCTGCCAAGTCTTTTGCTTTCGTAGTGAGTGATTTTCGTGTGCAAGTTCGGTACTAGCCCCTCTAGGATTTTCCAGGTGTATATAATCATGTATCTCTCCCTCCTGCATTCCAGGGAATACAGGTTTAGGAACCTCAAGCGCTCCCAATAATTGAGGTGTTTTATCTCCGTTATGCGCGCTGTGAAAGTTCTCTGTACATTTTCTAGGTCGGCAATTTCACCTGCCTTGAAAGGTGCTGTTAGAGTGCAGCAATATTCCAGCCTAGATAGAACAAGTGACCTGAAGAGTGTCATCATGGGCTTGGCCTCCCTAGTTTTGTAAGGTTCTCATTATCCATCCTGTCATTTTTCTAGCAGATGCGATTGATACAATGTTATGGTCCTTGAAGGTGAGATCCTCCGACATGATCACTCCCAGGTCTTTGACGTTGGTGTTTCGCTCTATTTTGTCTCCAGAATTTGTTTTGTACTCTGATGAAGATTTAATTTCCTCATGTTTACCATATCTGAGTAATTGAAATTTCTCATCATTGAACTTCATATTGTTTTCTGCAGCCCACTGAAAGATTTGGTTGATGTCCGCCTGGAGCTTTGCAGTGTCTGCAATGGAAGACACTGTCATGCAGATTCGGGTGTCATCTGCAAAGGAAGACACGGTGCTGTGACTGACATCCTTGTCTATGTCGGATATGAGGATGAGGAACAAGATGGGAGCGAGTACTGTGCCTTGTGGAACAGAGCTTTTCACCGTAGCTGCCTCGGACTTTACTCTGTTGACGACTACTCTCTGTGTTCTGTTAGTGAGGAAATTATAGATCCATCGACCGACTTTTCCTGTTATTCCTTTAGCACGCATTTTGTGCGCTATTACGCCATGGTCACACTTGTCGAAGGCTTTTGCAAAGTCTGTATATATTACATCTGCATTCTTTTTGTCTTCTAGTGCATTTAGGACCTTGTCGTAGTGATCCAATAGTTGAGACAGACAGGAGCGACCTGTTCTAAACCCATGTTGCCCTGGGTTGTGTAACTGATGGGTTTCTAGATGGGTGGTGATCTTGCTTCTTAGGACCCTTTCAAAGATTTTTATGATATGGGATGTTAGTGCTATTGGTCTGTAGTTCTTTGCTGTTGCTTTACTGCCCCCTTTGTGGAGTGGGGCTATGTCTGTTGTTTTTAGTAACTGTGGGACGACCCCCGTGTCCATGCTCCCTCTCCATAGGATGGAAAAGGCTCGTGATAGGGGCTTCTTGCAGTTCTTGATGAACACAGAGTTCCATGAGTCTGGCCCTGGGGCAGAGTGCATGGGCATGTCATTTATCGCCTGTTCGAAGTCATTTGGCGTCAGGATAACATCGGATAGGCTTGTGTTAATCAAATTTTGTGGCTCTCTCATAAAAAATTCATTTTGATCTTCGACTCTCAGTCTGGTTAGCGGCTTGCTAAAAACTGAGTCATATTGGGACTTGAGTAGCTCACTCATTTCCTTGCTGTCATCTGTGTAGGACCCATCTTGTTTAAGTAGGGGCCCAATACTGGACGTTGTTCTCGATTTTGATTTGGCACAGGAGAAGAAATACTTTGGGTTTCTTTCGATTTCATTTATGGCTTTTAGTTCTTCCCGCGATTCCTGACTCCTAAAGGATTCTTTTAGCTTAAGTTCGATGCTTGCTATTTCTCTGACCAGTGTCTCCCTACGCATTTCAGATATATTGACCTCTTTTAGCCGCTCTGTTATTCTTATCCGTCGCCTGTAAATGGAGCGCCTGTCTCTTTCTGTTTTACATCTACTCCTCCTTTTTCTTAGAGGAATAAGCCTTGTGCATACATCGAGTGCCACCGAGTTAATCTGTTCTAGGCATAAGTTGGGGTCTGTGTTGCTTAGTATATCTTCCCAGCTTATATCGGTTAGGACTTGGTTTACTTGGTCCCACTTTATGTTTTTGTTATTGAAGTTGAATTTGGTGAATGCTCCCTCGTGACTAATCTCATTATGTCGGTCTGGGGCTCCGCGCATACATGACTGAACCTCAATTATGTTGTGATCTGAGTATATTGTTTTTGATATGGTGACACTTCTTATCAGATCATCATTGTTAGTGAAGATGAGGTCTAGTGTATTCTCCAGTCTAGTAGGCTCTATTATTTGCTGGTTTAAATTGAATTTTGTGCAGAGATTTAAAAGCTCGCGTGAGTGTGAGTTTTCATCAGAGCTATCTCCTGGTGTTATTACTGCAACAATATTATTTGATATATTCCTCCATTTTAGATGCCTTAAGTTGAAATCCCCCAGGAGCAAGATGTTGGGTGCAGGAGCTGGAAGGTTTTCCAGACAGTGGTCAATTTTTAACAGCTGTTCCTGGAATTGCTGGGATGTTGCACCTGGAGGCTTGTAGACTACCACAATGACTAGGTTTTGGTTCTCGACCTTTACTGCTAAAACTTCCACTACATCATTTGAGGCATTAGCAGTTCTGTGCAAAACAAGTGACTCTGCAATGTACAGGCCAACCCCCCCCCCCCTTTTGCCTGTTCACTCTGTCACATCTGTATAGGTTGTAACCTGGGATCCATATTTCGTTGTCCAAGTGATCCTTTATGTGGGTCTCAGTGAAAGCTGCGAACATTGCCTTTGCCTCTGCAAGCAGTCCACGGATGAAAGGTATTTTGTTGTTTGTTGCTGGCTTTAGACCCTGTATATTTCCAAAGAAGAATGTTATCGGACTGGTGGTATTGTTGGTACTGGGGGGGGGATTTTTTTCCGGCATTAGTATCTGTATCTGTTGGTTGGAGTGGAGGCCATCGACTGTGGTTCCACTCCAGGAATGACTGGATTTGGTGTACGATTTCTGCCATTTCCTGCCAGTTTTTTTCCTTCCCGGCACTAAAAAACCTCTCCCTTTGAGTGGCTGTGGCTACCCAGGTTTTCCCATGGCCCGGATGTTTTGTATCTTTTTGTCCCCTTTAGATGGTATGCCTGGCAATTTAAGTTATAGCACAGTCTTTCCTGTACTGAAGAGGTACCCCAGTTCAAGGTGAAAAAGCTTACAGGAAGGGAGTTTGCATTTTCCCGTTGTCATATGGGCATGGCATTTTCTAGGGTGGTCATAGTTGCACGTCCCATCTGTTTTTCCAGATTTCCCATGCCAGCAGATACCGAGTGCATAGTATGTGCACAGGCTTGGTTTCCGCTTGCCTTGGGTTTCTGTGACTGTATTCCCTGTTGGTGCATGTTCCCTGTCTTACTTCTATCTCCTAGCACAAGAATGGAGCTCCACCAGTTGTTTTTGGTAATATATCCTTACTATTGCTAGTGGAGTCCTTTGTTTGCTATTTCCTGCGTATTTCTAGTTTGCATATTGGTTTTATCTTATCTTTGACTACACTTGTTTTCCTACTATGGCTCTGTCCCCTATGAGGTCATTTATATGTATTCCTTCCTGCGTATTAATTCCGACTACCTGGACAAAATCTCCAGCTTCACCATTACTGTCTCCCAAGGACAGCATCTCCAGGTTCCCCATTACTGTCTCCAGGACAGCATCTCCAACTTCACCATTACTGTCTCCAGGGACAGCACCTCCAGCTTCACCATACTGTCTCCCAGGACAGCACTATCAGCCCCACATTTACTGACTACCAGGACATCATCTCAGCCTTACAGTTTGTGACTACATGGCTAGTATCAAGGGCAGTACCATTCAGCCCAGACTTTTTATGTTTCCCATCTGTTGTAGAAGCTTCCAGGTTTTCTATGAAAGCAGCTTTGATGTTGACCTTTTAATACCCTGTGATTTTAGTCCACAGATTTATCTCATTTGGGCATACCCAAAAACACTTCCTGTTTATAATACTGCTTGTAGCTAGTTCTTGGATATCTGCACAAGGGGCGTGACACCAATTTCCACAAAATGACAATTTATGCATGTGGAAGCCCGTTTGTTTGATGACCACAGACTACACACAGCTTCATAATGATTTGAATGGTTGATTACTGCAATTTACTAGCAACCTCTTGAATATTCTATTAATAACCTGCTAGGTAGTGCACAACGAAACCGTTTGAAACCAGTCTAGGGTTCGGACCAGTCAAGGGTTCGGACCAGTCAAGGGTTCGGACCAGTCTATCTGATCTGATTAGTGGGTCACTTATTTAAACCATACTGGTCGGTGATTTGAGCTAACACATGAAGGATCTACTGGAAATTATCTACCCGAGTAATATGTGATTTGATTGATACAAAAGTATAACTTGCGTGTTGAAGAGCCGGTGACTGCTGGCACTCCTACAATGACGAACAGTCGACCTCAACCCTTGTTTATCAATCGCTGTACCTAGCTTCTCTATTTTTTTTCCGTCTCCACCACAATAAATGCTATATTATCACTATAGTTGACTGGTGCAAATTTTGGAGGAAGGACGCTTTTTCTGTAGTAATAATTGCTTCTCGTTGTGTATATTGCGACCGCTGGTAACTACAGGTTATATGAAATTCACAGTATACGTCTTGTATATGAAGAAAAAAGAAACTAATGAAAGTCACTCCACTCCACTAAGTACCATTATAATACTGGTTAGTTGCTACTACAACACTGTATTCTGCTCTTCACTGGTATCACTAGATTATATGCGAGTACACTAGCAGGCCAGGAAGATTATTAAAAACAGCTGACCTGTGGTAAGTTTCTGGTGACTTCTGGCACCTGCCTCTATAGGCTTATCACTTCATTTACAAATTCACCTGTTTTCAAATGACACTTTAGCCTTTATCATCAATATACTAGGGAGCCACTGTAGTATACACTATACACTATGTATACTCAGTGTTTTCAGGGAGACTTTCTTTCCTCTGACACAAAGTTCAATTATTATTATTTTTTTCACACGGGACACAGGCCTATGATTCCCCTCTGGCAGTAAACTCTGCTAGGTAGTGCACACTAATTCTCCTTTTTTGACTCAGTATATAATGTTTTCCGCCCAAGATTGGTTCCAGGCGCTAGAGGGATGTATCGTATAGGATTGATGACACAAATTAAAGTTCTAGCACGTAAGAGCCACCGTGAAAACACCAGAAAACCGGGAGCAAAACGAGGCACGCTGACACTATCACGCTACAGTATCTTACTTACTGTAGTGAACCTTACTGATGTTACAGTACTGTAGTGAACCTTACTGATGCTACAGTACAGTACTGTAGTGAACCTTACTGATGCTACAGTACAGTACTGTAGTGAACCTTACTGATGTTACAGTACAGTACTGTAGTGAACCTTACTGATGCTACAGTACAGTACTGTAGTGAACCTTACTGATGTTACAGTACAGTACTGTAGTGAACCTTACTGATGCTTCAGTACAGTACTGTAGTGAACCTTACTGATGCTACAGTACAGTACTGTAGTGAACCTTACTGATGCTACAGTACGTACTGTAGTGAACCTTACTGATGCTACAGTACAGTACTGTAGTGAACCTTACTGATGCTACAGTACAGTACTGTAGTGAACCTTACTGATGCTACAGTACAGTACTGTAGTGAACCTTACTGATGCTACAGTACAGTACTGTAGTGAACCTTACTGATGTACAGTACAGTACTGTAGTGAACCTTACTGATGCTACAGTACAGTACTGTAGTAAACCTTACTGATGTTACAGTACAGTACTGTAGTGAACCTTACTGATGCTACAGTACAGTACTGTAGTGAACCTTACTGATGCTACAGTACAGTACTGTAGTGAACCTTACTGATGTTACAGTACAGTACTGTATTGAACCTTACTGATGTTACAGTACTGTAGTGAACCTTACTGATGCTACAGTACAGTACTGAACCTTACTGATGCTACAGTACAGTACTGTAGTGAACCTTACTGATGTTACAGTACAGTACTGTAGTAAACCTTACTGATGCTTCAGTACAGTACTGTAGTGAACCTTACTGATGCTACAGTACAGTACTGTAGTGAACCTTACTGATGCTACAGTACAGTACTGTAGTGAACCTTACTGATGCTACAGTACAGTACTGTAGTGAACCTTACTGATGCTACAATACAGTACTGTAGTGAACCTTACTGATGCTACAGTACAGTACTGTAGTGAACCTTACTGATGCTACAGTACAGTACTGTAGCGAACCTTACTGATGTTACAGTACAGTACTATAGTGAACCTTACTGATGCTACAGTACAGTACTGTAGTGAACCTTACTGATGCTACAGTACAGTACTGTAGTGAACCTTACTGATGTTACAGTACAGTACTGTAGTGAACCTTACTGATGTTACAGTACTGTAGTGAAACTTACTGATGCTACAGTACAGTACTGAACCTTACTGATGCTACAGTACAGTACTGTAGTGAACCTTACTGATGTACAGTACAGTACTGTAGTGAACCTTACTGTGCTACAGTACAGTACTGTAGTGAACCTTACTGATGCTACAGTACAGTACTGTAGTGAACCTTACTGATGTTACAGTACAGTACTGTAGTGAACCTTACTGATGCTACAGTACAGTACTGTAGGAACCTTACTGATGCTACAGTACAGTACTGTAGTGAACCTTACTGATGTTACAGTACAGTACTGTAGTGAACCTTACTGATGTTACAGTACAGTACTGTAGTGAACCTTACTGATGCTACAGTACAGTACTGAACCTTACTGATGCTACAGTACAGTACTGTAGTGAACCTTACTGATGTTACAGTACAGTACTGTAGTGAACCTTACTGATGCTACAGTACAGTACTGTAGTGAACCTTACTGATGTTACAGTACAGTACTGTAGTGAACCTTACTGATGTTACAGTACAGTACAGTACTAAACCTTACTGATGCTACAGTACAGTACTGTAGTGAACCTTACTGATGTTACAGTACAGTACAGTACTGAACCTTACTGATGCTACAGTACAGTACTGTAGTGAACCTTACTGATGTTACAGTACAGTACTGTAGTGAACCTTACTGATGTTACAGTACAGTACAGTACTGAACCTTACTGATGCTACAGTACAGTACTGTAGTGAACCTTACTGATGTTACAGTACAGTACAGTACTGAACCTTACTGATGCTACAGTACAGTACTGTAGTGAACCTTCCTGATGCTACAGTACAGTACTGTAGTGAACCTTACTGATGTTACAGTACAGTTCTGTAGTGAACCTTACTGATGTTACAGTACAGTACAGTACTGAACCTTACTGATGCTACAGTACAGTACTGTAGTGAACCTTACTGATGTTACAGTACAGTACTGTAATGAACCTTACTGATGTTACAGTACAGTACAGTACTGAACCTTACTGATGCTACAGTACAGTACTGTAGTGAACCTTACTGATGCTACAGTACAGTACTGAACCTTACCGGTGCTACAGTACAGTACTGTAGTGAACCTTACTGATGCTACAGTACAGTACTGTAGTGAACCTTACTGATGTTACAGTACAGTACTGTAGTGAACCTTACTGATGTTACAGTACAGTACTGTAGTGAACCTTACTGATGCTACAGTACAGTACTGAACCTTACTGGTGCTACAGTACAGTACTGTAGAGAACCTTACTGATGTTACAGTACAGTACTGTAGTGAACCTTACTGATGCTACAGTACAGTACTGTAGTGAACCTTACTGATGCTACAGTACAGTACTGAACCTTACTGGTGCTACAGTACAGTACTGTAGTGAACCTTACTGATGCTACAGTACAGTACTGAACCTTACTGGTGCTACAGTACAGTACTGTAGTGAACCTTACTGATGTTACAGTACAGTACTGTAGTGAACCTTACTGATGCTACAGTACAGTACTGAACCTTACTGGTGCTACAGTACAGTACTGTAGTGAACCTTACTGATGTTACAGTACAGTACTGTAGTGAACCTTACTGATGTTACAGTACAGTACTGTAGTGAACCTTCCTGATGCTACAGTACAGTACTGTAGTGAACCTTACTGATGCTACAGTACAGTACTGTAGTGAACCTTACTGATGTTACAGTTCAGTACTGTAGTGAACCTTACTGATGCTACAGTACAGTACTGTAGTGAACCTTACTGATGTTACAGTACAGTACTGTAGTGAACCGTACTGATGCTACAGTACAGTACTGTAGTGAACCTTACTGATGCTTCAGTACAGTACTGTAGTGAACCTTACTGATGCTACAGTACAGTACTGTAGTGAACCTTACTGATGCTACAGTACAGTACTCTAGTGAACTTACTGATGTTTACAGTACAGTACTGTAGTGAACCTTACTGATGTTACAGTTCAGTACTGTAGTGAACCTTACTGATGCTACAGTACAGTACTGAACCTTACTGGTGCTACAGTACAGTACTGTAGTGAACCTTACTGATGCTACAGTACAGTACTGTAGTGAACCTTACTGATGCTACAGTACAGTACTGTAGTGAACCTTACTGATGCTACAGTACAGTACTGAACCTTACTGGTGCTACAGTACAGTACTGTAGTGAACCTTACTGATGCTACACTACAGTACTGTAGTGAACCTTACTGATGTTACAGTACAGTACTGTAGTGAACCTTACTGATGTTACAGTACAGTACTGTAGTGAACCTTACTGATGCTACAGTACAGTACTGTAGTGAACCTTACTGATGTTACAGTACAGTACTGTAGTGAACCTTACTGATGCTACAGTACAGTACTGTAGTGAACCTTACTGATGCTACAGTACAGTACTGTAGTGGGAACCTTACTGATGTTACAGTACAGTACTGTAGTGAACCTTACTGATGTTACAGTACAGTACTGTAGTGAACCTTACTGATGTTACAGTACTGTACTGTAGTGAACCTTACTGATGCTACAGTACAGTACTGTAGTGAACCTTACTGATGCTACAGTACAGTACTGTAGTGAACCTTACTGATGCTACAGTACAGTACTGTAGTGAACCTTACTGATGCTACAGTACAGTACTGAACCTTACTGGTGCTACAGTAAAGTACTGTAGTGAACCTTACTGATGCTACAGTACAGTACTGTAGTGAACCTTACTGATGCTACAGTACAGCACTGTAGAGAGCTTGGTACATATACTCACTGTGTATAAGTCACACTCACACACATAAGAACATAAGAATGTAGGAACACTGCAGAAGGCCTACTGGCCCATACGAGGCAGGTCCTTATCAAAACGACATCTACCTAAAGCTACTCAAGAAACAACTCCCGCACCCCCCAACACCAATCAAACCCAGCCCCTCCCACTCATATATTTGTCCAGTCTCTTCTTAAAGCTACCCAAGGTCCTAGCCTCTATCACCCCACTGGGAAGACTGTTCCACGCATCTACAACTCTGTTAGAAAACCAGTACTTACCTATGTCCTTTCTAAATCTAAATTTATCCAACTTAAATCCATTATTCCTGGTTCTTACCTGGTTCGACACCCTCAGTACTTTATTAATGTCTCCCTTGTTTATGCCCGTCATCCACTTATACACTTCAATGATATCTCCCCTCATTCTACGCCTCTCCAGAGAGTGGAGATTTAAGGCTTTAAGTCTATCTTCATACGGGAGGTTCCTTACACAGTAAATCATTTTAGTCATTCTTCTCTGTATGTTCTCTAATGAGTCTATGTCCATCCTGTAGTAAGGGGACCAAAACTGAGCAGCATAATCTAAATGAGGCCTCACTAGTGATGTATAGAGCTGTAAAATAACCTTTGGACTTCTGTTACTTATACTTCTTGAGATAAATCCAAGTAATCTGTTGGCCTTGTTGCGCACACTGAGGCACTGCTGTCTTGGCTTTAGATTTCTGCTTACCATGACTCCCAAGTCTTTTTCACACACACACACATACACACACACACACACACACACACACACACACACACACACACACACACACACACACACACCACACACACACACACACACACACACACACACACACACAAACTTTTTCCTAACTCTGTCTTTCTTATATATAAATATATTTATATATATATATATGCTACTGTGGGTAGCATGTCAGGAAGTGAGAATCCCCACCTTGGGTAGCATGTCAGGAAGTGAGAATCCCCACCTTGGGTAGCATGTCAGGAAGTGAGAATCCCCACCTTGGGTAGCATGTCAGGAAGTGAGAATCCCCACCGTGGGTAGCATGTCAGGAAGTGAGAATCCCCACCTTGGGTAGCATGTCAGGAAGTGAGAATCCTCACCGTGGGTAGCATGTCAGGAAGTGAGAATCCCCACCTTGGGTAGCATGTCAGGAAGTGAGAATCCCCACCTTGGGTAGCATGTCAGGAAGTGAGAATCCCCACCTTGGGTAGCATGTCAGGAAGTGAGAATCCCCACCTTGGGTAGCATGTCAGGAAGTGAGAATCCTCACCGTGGTAGCATGTCAGGAAGTGAGAATCCCCACCTTGGGTAGCATGTCAGGAAGTGAGAATCCCCACCGTGGGTAGCATGTCAGGAAGTGAGAATCCCCACCTTGGGTAGCATGTCAGGAAGTGAGAATCCTCACCGTGGGTAGCATGTCAGGAAGTGAGAATCCCCACCTTGGGTAGCATGTCAGGAAGTGAGAATCCTCACCGTGGGTAGCATGTCAGGAAGTGAGAATCCTCACCGTGGGTAGCACGTCAGGAAGTGAGAATCCCCACCGTGGGTAGCATGTCAGGAAGTGAGAATCCTCACCGTGGGTAGCATGTCAGGAAGTGAGAATCCCCACCGTGGGTAGCATGTCAGGAAGTGAGAATCCTCACCGTGGGTAGCATGTCAGGAAGTGAGAATCCCCACCGTGGGTAGCATGTCAGGAAGTGAGAATCCTCACCGTGGGTAGCATGTCAGGAAGTGAGAATCCCCACCGTGGGTAGCATGTCAGGAAGTGAGAATCCCCACCGTGGGTAGCATGTCAGGAAGTGAGAATCCCCACCGTGGGTAGCATGTCAGGAAGTGAGAATCCTCACCGTGGGTAGCATGTCAGGAAGTGAGAATCCCCACGGTGGGTAGCATGTCAGGAAGTGAGAATCCCCACCGTGGGTAGGATGTCAGGAAGTGTGAATCCCCACATTGGGTAGCATGTCAGGAAGTGAGAATCCCCACCGTGGGTAGCATGTCAGGAAGTGAGAATCCCCACCTTGGGTAACATATCAGGAAGTGAGAATCTCCACCTTGGGTAGCATGTCAGGAAGTGAGAATCCTTACCGTGGGTAGCATGTCAGGAAGTGAGAATCCCCACGGTGAGTAGCATGTCAGGAAGTGATAATCCCCACCTTGTGTAGCATGTCAGGAAGTGAGAATCCCCACCGTGGGTAGCATGTCAGGAAGTGAGAATTCCCACCGTGGGTAGCATGTCAGGAAGTGAGAATCCCCACGGTGGGTAGCATGTCAGGAAGTGAGAATCCCCACGGTGGGTAGCATGTCAGGAAGTGAGAATCCCCACGGTGAGTAGCATGTCAGGAAGTGAGAATCCCCCCCGTGGGTAGCATGTCAGGAAGTGTGAATCCCCACGGTGGGTAGCATGTCAGAAAGTGAGAATCCCCACCTTGGGTAGCATGTCAGGAAGTGAGAATCCCCACCTTGGGTAGCATGTCAGGAAGTGAGAATCCCCACCTTGAGTAGCATGTCAGGAAGTGAGAATCCCGACGGTGGGTAGCATGTCAGGAAGTGAGAATCCCCACCGTGGGTAGAATGTCAGGAAGTGAGAATCCCCACCGTGGGTAACATGTCAGGAAATGAGAATCCCCACAGTGGGTAGCATGTCAGAAAGTGAGAATCCCCACTGTTGGTAGCATGTCAGGAAGTGAGAATCCCCACCGTGGGTAGCATGTCAGGATGTGAGATTCTCCACCTTGGGTAGCATGTCAGGAAGTGAGAATCCTTACCGTGGGTAGCATGTCAGGAAGTGTGAATCCCCACCTTGGGTAGCATGTCAGGAAGTGAGAATCCACACCGTGGGTAGCATGTCAGGAAGTGAGAATCCCCACGGTGGGTAGCATGTCAAGAAGTGAGAGTCCCCAACGTGGGTAGCATGTCAGAAAGTGAGAATCCCCACGGTGGGTAGCATGTCAGGAAGTGAGAATCCCCTTTGTGGGTAGTGTGTCAGGAAGTGAGAATCCCCACCGTGGGTAGCATGTCAGGAAGTGAGAATCCCCACCGTGGGTAGCATGTCAGGAAGTGAGAATCCCCACCTTGGGTAGCATGTCAGGAAGTGAGAATCCCCACCGTGGGTAGCATGTCAGGAAGTGAGAATTCCCACCGTGGGTAGCATGTCAGGAAGTGAGAATCCCCACCTTGGGTAGCATGTCAGGAAGTGAGAATCCCTACGGTGGGTAGCATGTCAGGAAGTGAGAATCCCCACCATGGGTAGCATGTCAGGAAGTGAGAATCCCCACCTTGGGTAGCATGTCAGGAAGTGAGAATCCCTACGGTGGGTAGCATGTCAGGAAGTGAGAATCCCCACCATGGGTAGCATGTCAGGAAGTGAGAATCCCCACCGTGGGTAGCATGTCAGGAAGTGAGAATCCCCACCATGGGTAGCATGTCAGGAAGTGAGAATCCCCACTGTGGGTAGCATGTCAGAAAGTGAGAATCCCCACTGTCGGTAGCATGTCAGGAAGTGAGAATCCCCACCGTGGGTAGCATGTCAGGAAGTGAGATTCTCCACCTTGGGTAGCATGTCAGGAAGTGAGAATCCTTACCGTGGGTAGCATGTCAGGAAGTGAGAATCCCCACTGTGGGTAGCATGTCAGGAAGTGAGAATCCCCACCTTGGGTAGCATGTCAGGAAGTGAGAATCCCCACCGTGGGTAGCATATCAGGAAGTAAGAATTCCCATCATGGGTAGCATGTCAGGAAGTGAGAATCCCCACGGTGGGTAGCATGTCAGGAAGTGAGAATCCCCACCGTGGGTAGCATGTCAGAAAGTGAGAATCCCCACGGTGGGTAGCATGTCAGGAAGTGAGAATCCCCATTGTGGGTAGTGTGTTAGGAAGTGAGAATCCCCACCGTGGGTAGCATGTCAGGAAGTGAGAATCCCCACCGTGGGTAGCATGTCAGGAATTGAGAATCCCCACCTTGGGTAGCATGTCAGGAAGTGAGAATCCCCACCTTGGGTAGCATGTCAGGAAGTGAGAATCCCCACCTTGGGTAGCATGTCAGGAAGTGAGAATCCCTACGGTGGGTAGCATGTCAGGAAGTGAGAATCCCCACCATGGGTAGCATGTCAGGAAGTGAGAATCCCCACCGTGGGTAGCATGTCAGGAAGTGAGAATCCCCACCGTGGGTAGCATGTCAGGAAGTGAGAATCCCCACCGTGGGTAGCATGTCAGGAAGTGAGAATCCCCGCCGTGGGTAGCATGTCAGGAAGTGAGAATCCCCACCGTGGGTAGCATGTCAGGAAGTGAGAATCCCCACCGTGGGTAGCATGTCAGGAAGTGAGAGACCCCACCATGGGTAGCATGTCAGGAAGTGAGAATCCCCACCTTGGGTAGCATGTCAGGAAGTGAGAATCCCTACAGTGGGTAGCATGTCAGGAAGTGAGAATCCCCACCGTGGGTAGCATGTCAGGAAGTGAGAATCCCCACCGTGGGTAGCATGTCAGGAAGTGAGAGACCCCACCAAGGGTAGCATGTCAGGAAGTGAGAATCCCCACCTTGGGTAGCATGTCAGGAAGTGAGAATCCCTACAGTGGGTAGCATGTCAGGAAGTGAGAAATCCCACCGTGGGTAGCATGCAGGAAGTGAGAATCCCCACCGTGGGTAGCATGTCAGGAAGTGAGAATCCCCACTGTGGGTAGCATGTCAGGAAGTGAGAATCCCCACCTTGGGTAGTATGTCAGGAAGTGAGAATCCCCACCGTGGGTAGCATGTCAGGAAGTGAGAATCCCCACCTTTGGTAGCATGTCAGGAAGTGAGAATCCTTACCTTGGATAGCATGTCAGGAAGTGAGAATCCCCACCGTGGGTAGCATGTCAGAAGGTGAGAATCCCTCCCTTGGGTAGCATGTCAGGAAGTGAGAATCCCCACGGTGGGTAGCATGTCAGGAAGTGAGAATCCCCACCATGGGTAGCATGTCAGGAAGTGTGAATCCCCACCTTAGGTAGCATGTCAGGAAGTGAGAATCCCCACCGTGGGTAGCATGTCAGGAAGTGAGAATCCCCACCGTGGGTAGCATGTCAGGAAGTGAGAATCCCCACCATGGGTAGCATGTCAGGAAGTGAGAATCCCCACCGTGGGTAGCATGTCAGGAAGTGAGAATCCCCACCGTGGGTAGCATGTCAGGAAGTGAGAATCCCCACCTTAGGTAGCATGTCAGGAAGTGAGAATCCCCACCGTGGGTAGCATGTCAGGAAGTGAGAATCCCCACCGTGGGTAGCATGTCAGGAAGTGAGAATCCCCACCGTGGGTAGCATGTCAGGAAGTGAGAATCCCCACCGTGGGAAGCATGTCAGGAAGTGAGAATCCCCACCTTAGGTAGCATGTCAGGAAGTGAGGATCCCCACCGTGGGTAGCATGTCAGGAAGTGAGAATCCCCACCGTGGGTAGCATGTCATTAAGTGAGAATCCCCACCGTGGGTAGCATGTCAGGAAGTGAGAATCCCCACCTTGGGTAGCATGTCAGGAAGTGAGAATCCCCACTGTGGGTAGCATGTCAGGAAGTGAGAATCCCCACCTTAGGTAGCATGTCAGGAAGTGAGAATCCCCACCGTGGGTAGCATGTCAGGAAGTGAGAATCCCCACCTTAGGTAGCATGTCAGGAAGTGAGAATCCCCACCGTGGGTAGCATGTCAGGAAGTGAGAATCCCCTCTGTGGGTAGCATGTCAGGAAGTGAGAATCCCCTCTGTGGGTAGAATATTAATTTAATTCAGGTCAGCGCTGGCTGCTCTTAACATGATGAAGAATCTGCCAATTTGCAATACCAAGTTTGGCACTTAACAGGCGAGTTAAATTGAAAGTGCAAACTAGTTAACGGTTTAGTCCCTAACTGAAGCTTCCTTCGTACAGTCTCCACATCTAGTTTGTGTGAATAATTTTTCAAACTCTGGTACTTGTATGAGGTATGTTGTCCCTGGACGTAAAAGGTATTTTGTCCCTGGACGTAAAAGGCATTTTGTCTCTGGACGTAAAAGGTATTTTGTCCCTGGACATAAAAGGTATGTTGCCCCTGGACGTAAAAGGTATGTTGCCCCTGGACATAAAAGGTATGTTGTCCCTGGACATAAAAGGTATGTTGCCCCTGGACGTAAAAGGTATGTTGTCCCTGGACGTAAAAGGTATGTTGTTCCTGGACGTAAAAGGTATTTTGTCCCTGGACATAAAAGGTATGTTGTTCCTGGACGTAAAAGGTATGTTGTCCCTGGACGTAAAAGGTATGTTGTCCCTGGACGTAAAAGGTATGTTGTCCCTGGACGTAAAAGGTATGTTGTCCCTGGACGTAAAAGGTATGTTGCCCCTGGACATAAAAGGTATGTTGCCCCTGGACATAAAAGGTATGTTGCCCCTGGACATAAAAGGTATGTTGCCCCTGGACATAAAAGGTATGTTGCCCCTGGACATAAAAGGTATGTTGCCCCTGGACATAAAAGGTATGTTGCCCCTGGACATAAAAGGTATGTTGCCCTGGACATAAAAGGTATGTTGCCCCTGGACATAAAAGGTATGTTGCCCCTGGACATAAAAAGGTATGTTGCCCCTGGACATAAAAGGTATGTTGCCCCTGGACATAAAAGGTATGTTGCCCCTGGACATAAAAGGTATGTTGCCCCTGGACATAAAAGGTATGTTGTTCCTGGACGTAAAAGAAGAAATGCCATCGAATACACAGACATTACCTGGAGTTTACCTGGAGTTTACCTGGAGAGAGTTCCGGGGGTCAACGCCCCCGCGGCCCGGTCTGTGACCAGGCCTCCTGGTGGATCAGCGCCTGATCAACCAGGCTGTTACTGCTGGCTGCACGCAATCCAATGTACGAGCCACAGCCCAGCAGGTCAGGTACCGACTTTAGGTGTTTCTCCAATGCCTGCTTGAAGACAGTCAGGGGTCTATTGGTAATCCCCCTTATGCACGCTGGGAGACAGTTGAACAGTCTTGGGCCCCTGACACTTATTGTATTGTCTTTTAACGTGCTAGTGACACCCCTGCTTTTCATTGGGTGGATCTTGCATCGTCTGCCGAGTCTTTTGCTTTCGTTGTAAGTGGTTTTCGTATGCAAGTTCGTTACTAGTCCCTATAGGATTTTCCAGGTGTATATAATCATGTATCTCTCCCGCCTGCATTCCAGGGAGTACAGGTTCAGGAACTTCAAGCGCTCCCAGTAATTGAGGTGTTTTATCTCCGTTATGTGCGCCGTGAAAGTTCTCTGTACATTTTCTAGGTCAGCAATTTCACCTGCCTTGAAAGGTGCTATTAGTGTGCAGCAATATTCCAGCCTGGATAGAACAAGCGACCTGAAGAGTGTGATCATGGGCTTTGCATCCCTAGTTTTGAAGGTTCTCATTATCCATCCTGCAATTTTTCTAGCAGATGCGATTGATACAATGTTATGGTCCTTGAAGGTGAGATCCTTCGACATGATCACTCCCAGGTCTTTGTCGTTGGTTTTTCGCTCTCTTTTGTGGCCAGAATTTGTTTTGTACTCTGATGAAGTTTTAATTTCCTCATGTTTACCATATCGGAGTAATTGAAATTTCACATCGTTGAACTTCATATTGTTTTCTGCAGCCCACTGAAAGATTTGGTTGATGTCTGCCTGGAGCTTTGCAGTGTCTGCAATGGAAAACACTGTCATGCAGATACTGGTGTCACCTGCAAAGGAAGACATGGTGCTGTGGCTGACATCCTTGTCTATGTCAGATATGAGGGTGAGAAACAAGATGGGAGCGAGTACTGTGCCTTGTGGAACACAGCTTTTCACCGTAGCTGCCTCAGACTTTACTCTGTTGACTACTACTCTTTGTGCTCTTTGTGAGGTAATTATAGATCCGTCTACCAACTTTTCCTGTTATTCCTTTAGCACGCATTTTGTGCGCTATTACGCCATGGTTACACTTGTCGAAGGCTTTTTCAAAGTCTGTATATATTACATCTGCATTCTTAGAGCAATCAAGAAAATATTCACCGGATGTTTGCTTATAATTAACCGTATATTCCCAGCATCAAACTTCTTTTATACGTACGTGCAGTGTGAAGACAGTACTCTCATAACACGGATTTACGCATTTGGTTTTTCCTTAAAACGCTATTCCTAAATTATCAGAACGCAGCGTCAGAATGTGTTTAACGCGGCTAAAATTGGAAAAAAATAATTCCGAGTTTTTTCTAACTCTGAAAATTCCCCTCCACGCCGTAAAGTTGAGGGAAAAAATTGAAGTCTATGGTGATAAGTATGATAGATGGTGTTAAATGGTGATTGACGATGTTAGGGGGTAGTAGTATTACTGTTAGGTGATAATTGGTGATGGGGCAGGTAGGTGATAATAGATGATGGAGCTGGTAGGTGATAATAGGTGGTGGGGGCTGGTAGGTGATAATAGGATAACAGTGCTGGTAAATGATAACAGGTGATAGGGCTGGTATGCTGTGGAGATATTTAGGGAGAAAAATGGCATTAGGTGGTGAAAGTGCAGGTAGGTAGTCATAGGTAATAGGGCTGGTAGGTCGTGGAGATGGTAACGGCTACAACTGCAGCATATTGTTCAGGGATGTTAATGGCTTCAAGTGTCGAGTAGTATTGTGTCAACTTTCCAAAAAACACCTCTAAATGTCCTTATTCCATAGCATCTATGTACAGAAACATATTTTGGGTGCCTGGATCAAGATCACTCTATGTAGACTGCACATAATATTAGTGTCATATGACCAGTTTGTCAGATCCAGTGACAGTGGTTTACAAGACTGGGTCTGGAATGAGCAAAGCTCGATCTTGTTTTCATCAATTCGAGGAAATTCTTCCCAGTTTCCAGGAGCTTCAGCAAATGGTTCAATAAGTTGACCAACTCCCTCGTCTTTGTTGAGTGAGAGTTGTGTACACCTGACCTAGTGGAGGTTCATGTACATATGACCAGAGTGCACTGTTTGTGCTACTGTTTGAACTAATTTACTGTTCTTTTTATTAGTATACTATTACTAGTGCTAGTGAACTAATGTTTATACATGTACACAAATATTTATACCAGTGTGACAATGTTTGCACTATTGTACTGATGTGATTTTTCTTTCCTTGCAGGTGAGACGTGTGAAGGTGAACTGTGAGCAGGTGTAGAGGTGAGTTTAACATGTGTCTGTGTCACAGGGATTGCAACACAGATAATCATTACATAATGATCTGGCAGAGATAACTCAATGTGCTTATATCCTTCTATCATCTGGCCTTTTTCTCGCCTGGACCAATTATCCACAGAAAAGCGTTTTAAAGTATTAGAAGATGCAGCAGAGGTTGGCACCACAGTAGTGCTGGTGAGTTGTGTGGCGTAGATTGGTACCACAGTAGTGTAGATAAATAGAATATAATCATCAAAGACGGTACTGCTAGCGTGTCATATGTACAATATTATAAAAGGAATTCATTGTTGCCAAGTTGATGAGAAAGACGCATGCAACACTTGGTCATCTTTACTGATGAATATAGGTGATTATGTATTGCAGGTCTTATTAATTAACCTGCTCAATGTGTATGTAATGGAGCTCTTTTAAACATTTTCGTGCTCTCTCTGGCGTTCTGTTTTTTTTTCATTATTTTTAAATAAGTTATTTCAGATTAATCAAGAAACAGAAATAAGATATAAAACACTTAAATACTTCAGTACAAAACTAACTATTTATCGATAATGTATGTTATAGATTCTTCAGAGCTTATGGCTTCTTTTACAGTTTTTTGCCGGTGGATTCACTTGTGATAGGCTTTTAAAGTTTTAGGTGAATTATTGGCGTTCTCAGGAGGGGTAGTTGTAGCATTAACTCGGGGGGAGAATTGTTTTTTATTCACATAAAATCTGCATTACAAACATTCCCACAACTTAACTTTGAAAAAATAATATTAGTTCAAGCAGAAAATTTGGTAAGCACTTTATTGCTTCCGTCACTTTAGTCATTTTCTCTTACGTTCGTAGCTTCGGGAAAAATCTTACCTACTTTTCCCAAAGCTGTGGAGAGAAAGCTACAGGTCTGATGAATTTCTCGTGAGACACATGTTTGAAAAGAACGACTCCAAGCAGAAGTTAATAAGTTGTGGAAAATGGTACTTGTGTACAGTTCAGGACATTTATTAAAGGAAACGTTTCGCCACGAGTGACTTTCTCAGTCCTAATACAGAGATAACTAAGAAAACGAGTATATATAGTGACAGGAGTCAGGTGGAGTGTTGCGTACCTGACTCCTGTCAGGTGGAGTGTTGTGTACCTGACTCCTGTCAGGTGGAGTGTTGTGTACCTGACTCCTGTCAGGTGGAGTGTTGTGTACCTTGACTCCTACAGGTGGAGTGTTGATACTGATCTTGTCACATATTACCCGTTTTCCTTAGTTATCTCTGTATTGACTGTGAAAGGCCCTCGGGCGAAACGTTTCCTTAAAATAAATTCCTAAACTGTACATAAGTGCCTTTTTTCCACATTTGTGGGAAATTCACCAGAACATTTTCTCAGAAGTTTCCCAAAGGGTTTTAACCACATAATTAAGTTACTTTTTGTTTTATCAATCATCACAACCTAATTTTAACATCTTACAAATATCTGCTTATTAATTTAGTTCAAGCTGGTTTAACATGTTTATTATGCACCCCAAACCCTCCTGTGGGCTATAGTCAAAGGATTACAGAGGACTGGGTCCGGGTCCCAGAGTTTTGATAGCTGAACAACTTACAAAGGTAATGAACTATTTGCATGTTTATATCTGGTCACAACTATAATGAGTTATTTATGCAAACATTAATTAGGTCTCTCTCTCTCTCTCTCACACACATTATTAGGTACTCATAATATACACAACTCTGTGAGTGAACTCCCTAATGAATAATGGTTTCTGGTTTGGCTCTTCCCACCTTTAGTGTTGCATTCTCTAGGATGTTTACTGTACTGTTGTTGTCCTAATACACACCAGGTCACTTCACTTGCACGATGGACGTAGGTTGTGTATCTCTTCTAGCACTATCTTTACCTCCCCGTTTACTATAGTTCCTGTTATTTAGTCCTCTAATTCTACACTGTTTTAGTTCACATCCTTAAAACTTCACCGGATATTCGACATTAGTGTAAATTGCTACTCGTCCATCTCATTGCAATAATTACATCAGTTATTCCTATGAGTTCTGTCATCTACTCTTTTAGTTAATTGGCTATTGCTGTTTGTTGTCCTGTTGGCATTTTAAAACATAATCTTACCCTCTTGTTTATGCTTTTTTTTTACTGGATGTGCTGATATTTCTTTCCTGTCCTGTACTGTATTGGGTGTAAAGTTGGGATTGTTTCTTTATGGGTGTGGAGTGGGTGGGAGTTTGGTGTTTGTAGGAGGTAGACAAATGTGCGAATTTGAATGAGCATCAACGATGCTGATGTTGCTGTTGGACTTTATCAGCAATTATGAAAGATTTTGCTTACTGGAGATAAGTAAGTGAAAGTAGAGGGAGGAAAAGCTGAGTTCCTGCCTAGATGTTCAGGGGTTGACAGTCTGTGATTCACAGGGAAGACTGGAGTAGGTGAAGGTCAAGACCAATATACTAAGCACACGCTTAGAAAGACCTATTAGGAAACTCCATTCAGGGATTTTTCTACTCTTCGTCTCGAATACATTAAATATTTTCAAAATGGTGTCCTCAGGAGCAGTCCTACCTCAGGCAGAGGCCTGTTAATATTGTAAATTTCACTTGTGATGTTTACATATAGCAAGTTTAAGTCGTGGTCAAGTTTGCAAGAAACGCTGTTTACTTGTTTTCAAGGTAAAATAAAAGACTTACATGTAAGCATTATGTTCCGAAAGCTTTAAGCCATCGCCAGGGTTGCAGACCGTGCTGGAGCAAATTTCAGATTTTCCAGGCGGTGCTCTGCTCGAGGTCATGCGAGTCTTCAACTGGAAGAAAGTAACATTTGGCAGAGCATGTGTTAAGTGTAATTGTCAGTTGCCAGCACTTCATATCACTGCTCCTCCACTCACTAGATTAAGGAAAAAGAGATGCACCTTTCTTGAGTGTGGCTCTGCTTACTGGTGTGCTGCTCTTCCGTCTTGCAGGAAAACAATGGAAAATAAAATCAGAATAGCCCAGAGTAGTAGGCAAATTCCTCTTTCTTCTCAAGACGCAAAGTTCTGGTGAAAAGTGAGAATCAGCAGTGTTTTTCCTGACTGTAACTGCAGCCCCTTTGTCAGGCCGCCAGTGTGAAGGCCGGTGGCTCTTCCCTCCGTGTTTACAGTTGTTTGTTATTTCAAAGTAAACTTTAATCTTTCTCTCTGAAGCTTTCAATCTGCTTTCACTTTCATTCCCTTCCCCTCCCCTCAGCTCCACTTCCCCTTCCCTCCCCTCAATTCTACATCTCTTTCCCTCCCCTCAACTGCACTTCCCCTTCCCACTAGCTTCACCTTCCCCTCTCTTTAACTCCACCTTCCCTTATCGGTTTTCCTTTTCTCCCACACTCACCCCTTCCCTTTGCTTCACCTTTCCCTACTTTTATCTACGCCTTCACCTAGGCTGACCTTGAGGCCGACACTCGCTGATAAACGACCTGATACTCTAATCAAACAATCCGGAGTCATTATCACCTTCACTGCCTCGACTTTGTTGTTCTCCTCCAGCACCAGCTGGGTGCTGGCTGAATCTTACTTGAAAGATGGCTGAGTATCTCTTGGAGCTTCCTATTTTCCTGGAGAATGTTTCTTAGCTCCATTGTCAAGGTGAAAGATGGCTGGATATCGCTTGGAGCTTCTCCTCTTAAAGATATTCTCGTCTGATTTCCGCCGTGTTGTTTTAATGCATTAAAAAGGCACATCCTATCAGCGAGTTGATTATAAATCCCCGCACTGTCGCATAAGACATGTTCCCAAGTGGCTCACCACCACCACGAGATGCACACAGTTCTCCGTCGCCCCAAATACACTTTCAGATTATATACATACTACTATCTAATATATATATATATATATATATATCTATATATATATATATTATAATATATAATATATATATATAATATATATATATTAAAATATATATAATTTTTTTTTAATAGTATATAGGGAAGTACCACCTCTATAGCTGGACTGGGGGCCCTCATCCTCAGAGAAGACAATAAACGTACCTCAGGGAAAACTCAAGGTTCTCCCCGGAGCTGTTTGAATATTTTCTTCTCCTACCACATATATATATAAAATATATATATATATATATATATATATATAATATATATTATATATAATATAATATATATATATATATATATATATATATATAAAATATATATGCAACACAACCACTGTGAAAGAGTAGTGAAATTCCAAGCACTTTCGTGACTACTCACATTGTCAATGAGAGTAGTCACGAAAGCGCTTGGAATTTCACTACTCTTTCACAGTGGTTGTTTTGAATATTTTAAAATCACCTGTTTACTGTGATCTTATTGCAAAATATATAATATATAATATATATATATATATATATATATATAAAATATATATATATATATATAAATATATATATATATATATATATATATATATATATTCAACTAACCGGCCGTATCCACCGAGGCAGGTGACCTAAAACAAAAACAAAGTTTCCCTTTTTAAATTTAGTTAACTACGCAGGAGAAGGGGTTACTAGCCCCTTGCTCCCTGCATTTTAGCTACCTCTGACGACAACGCAATCCTTAAAGGAGGAAGAATTCTGTTCCACTACCCCATAAATATATATTATATATTAATATTATATAATATATATATATATATAATATATATTAAAAATATAATAATATATATATAATATATATTATATCGTGCCGGATAGGCAGAACTTGCCATCTTGGCTTAAATAGCAACGGTCATCTTGCCATATAGGACAAGTGAGACTCGTCAGGTGCCACCCAGAGGAACAAGGGGAGCGGTGAGACTCGTCAGGTGCCACCCAGAGGAACAAGGGGAGCGGTGAGACTCGTCAGGTGCCACCCAGAAGAACAAGGGGAGCGGTGAGACTCGTCAGGTGCCACCCAGAAGAACAAGGGGAGCGGTGAGACTCGTCAGGTGCCACCCAGAAGAACAAGGGGAGCGGTGAGACTCGTCAGGTGCCACCCAGAAGAACAAGGGGAGCGGTGAGACTCGTCAGGTGCCACCCAGAGGAACAATGGGAGCGGTGAGACTCGTCAGGTGCCACCCAGAGGAACAAGGGAGGGATCGAGGTGACGCAGAAAAAAGTGACGGGAACCGGAGCCCCGAAAACTGGGAGGGGGAAACCCAACAAGAAGAAAAAGGGGGCTAGCT
>NC_069410.1:14341309-14386175 GCF_026875155.1 Cherax quadricarinatus | reverse complement strand
CCAAACCGGAAGTTCCTTGCTCCGTGGAAAGCCCAAACCGGAAGTTCCTTGCTCTGTAGAAAACTTCACTACTTATAATATATATAATATATATAATATATAATATATATATATATATATATATATATATATATATATATATATATATATATATATATATATATATATATATATATATATATATATATAATCTATATCTATCTCGAGACGCCTTAGTCCACTCGGCCATCAATGCTTCAAATATCAGGTGGCCAGTACCACTGGACATGTCACTCCTGATGTGACTACCTATTCCGTACACTTGAAACATCTGCCACATTGCTTTCCTACCCGCCTTATCATATGCCTTTTCCATAATCAACAAACTTCTTTTCATTGCAGTGTTTTAAAATATTTTATGAGGTATGATACAGCCTCACAGAAACCTTGGCTCTCACTCTCCTTCCTTGCTCTTGGCTCTCATGGAACTGCATTAAATATTAAAATAACTTGAGACAAATCAGTTATTATTATTATTATTATTATTTTTACCAAAATTATGAAATATATCACGATTGATTTCTCATTCATTGTGTAACTTGCTGATAAACGAGACGCTTGTGTAACATTTTGGGTATCTTTATTCTGGAAACGTTTCTCCACAAAGTGGGTCTTCAGTCCGATGCAGAAAAAGATGGAAGATGAGGAGGGGTTTGAGGTAGTCAGTCCTTGAGTCTCCTGAAGTCGATGTGTCCAGTGCATCAGTCCTGACAAAACTGAACTCTTGTACTTTCGTCAAAATTGACTGAACACGTCGACTCAAGGCTGAGGGACTGATTACTTCAAGCTCCTCATTATCTTCCATCTTTTTCTGCATTGGAATGAATAAGCCACCTTGTGGCGAAACGTTTACAGAATAGATACCCAAATGTTGCACAAGTGTCTCATTTATTCACTTTGTAAAACTCGTCCGAGGACGTTATTGTTAAAATTATTTATGAAGACCTTGATCGCTTATCCATTCGAGAATTCATAACCAACGGCTTCCTGTTTTTAAAAACAAATTTTACCCCAATAGCCATTTACTTCACCCCCCCCCAAAAAAAAAAAAAGCTACCCATTTAATTCAATCTCTCCGCAAAAAAAGTTACCAATTTAATTCACCCTCCCCCCCCCCAAAAATAAAAAAGTGACCCATTTAATTCACAACCCATCCCCTACCCCAAAAAAAAAAAATCTTTTGACACAAAACAAGTATGACCTATTTTTCCCACAAAACAATGCTTTCATTCATCAAAAAGTGCCGAGTCCAGCCTGACGCTGCCCAGGTAAACATGACACTGGGAAGTACAAGTACTGGACGTGACCCAAACAACGATAATCACTTCAGAATGTACAGTTTTGTACTGTTTAAGGTGTACTTTCATTTTGGCATTAGTCCATCATAGTGCTTCTGTTTAGTGATATAATTTAAGCTGGTACAAGTTAGATAAAAGCCAGTTACAATTACTGAAAAATATTTACTAATTTCATTCGGCTTCAGTTACAATTACTCCAGGCCTCACACACGCGCACGCGCGCACACTCACTCTCACACTCTCACACTCTCACACTCTCACACTCTCACACTCTCACACTCTCTCACACCACACACACACACACACACACACACACACACACACACACACACACACACACACACACACACACACACACACACACACACACACACAAAACCCAGAACTAAAGATCTTCTAAAAAGAAACATTAACTCTGACGACACTGGAGGACAAGAGGGTCAGGGGAGACATGATAACGACATATAAAATACTGTGCGGAATAGACAAGTGGACAAAGACAGAATGTTCCAGAGATGGGACACAGAAACAAGGGGTCACAATTGGAAGTTGAAGACTCCTATGAGCCAAAGGGATGTTAGGAAGTATTTCTTCAGAGTTGTCAGGAAGTGGAATAGTAAAGAAAGTGACGTAGTGAGGCGGGTACCACACATAGTTTTAAGACAAGGTTTGATAAAGCTCATGGAGCAGGGAGAGGGAGGACATAGTAACAGTGAAGAAGCGGGACCAGGAACTATGACTCGACTCCTGCAACCACAAATGGGTGAATACACACACACACACACACACACACACACACACACACACACACACACACACACACACACACACACACACACACACACACACACACACACACACCAATTCTTGGTGGACGAACTGTGATAGAGATCTCTCTTTTTTTGGACACAGACACAAGAGGTCACAATTGGAAGTTGAAGACTCAGATGAATCAAAGGGATGTTAGGAAGTATTTCTTCAGTCATAGAGTAGTCAAGCCGTGGAATAGCCTAGAAAGTGAAGTAGTGGAGGCGGGAACCATACATAGTTTTAAGGCGAGGTATGATAAAGCTCATGGAGCAGGGAGAGAGAGGACCTAGTAGCAGTCAGTGAAGAGGCGGGGCCAGGAGCTATGAATCGACCCCTGCAACCACAAATAGGCGAGTACACACATCAATTATGGCGCGCGTGCGCCATAATTGATAATTGGAGAAGAAAACACAAAAACACGAGAAAATGTCCGTTTCCATTTTCTTTAATGTTTTATTAGTTTATCTCTCCTTCAATCCATCCCCTCGTCTCTTCCATCATCACTTCCCACCACTTCTTCCCCTCTCATGCTTCCTTTCCCCAGTGCCTCGCATCCCTCTCTCATATTCCACTCTTCCTCACTCTCCTTCCTTCCCTCGGTGCCAAAAACAATATGTATTTCCATGGCGCAGTGAATACAAGTTGACATTTCCTCTGTGTAGAAATTGTTGATTTTCCTTGTGAAAAAGGACAGTGTTGTTGCATGTTGCAGTTCCCTCCACACAATTTATTTCTGTCCTCGACTATTGCTGTCGCCATCTTAATTCACCCCAAAAAATTTGCTCGTTAAATGTCGAGAAAAGCCAGATAAATTTAGTGTTATAGCATTTAAATATAGTCTTGCTATCCACTTTATTCTGAATGTGTCTGGTATTTAAAGCTTAATATACTTCGTTAATTGTGGTAGGAATGGATGAGCACGCTTAAAATCAATTAAAACAGTAACACTCTTTTAATTACTAGAATTACATCAGGAATAACTAACTGGGAAAATACTAATCAACTGGCAACGCAACTACATCTATTTCTGTCGCTGCGCGATCCTAGAGTGATATCCCAGTAATGTATAAGCCCAGTGCATTGAAAATAAATGGATGCGAAATAAATAGTGCAGAGTGCAGTATTAATTTCTAATGCGGTTAAACATTAGCGTTGAAGATCTGAAGGGAAATACAGAGGTGTTAACAAATTGTAACATGGACAACACCCCAATTTCTTCCATATGAATGGCAAATTAGGACATACACAGCCCAAAACTAAAAATCTTCCAAAAAGAAACATTAACTCTGAAGCCAAGCTGAGAAATCAGTGTCCTAAAACACACCAACATATTAACTTCTAAGACGTTCTGAAGTTGGGTTTAGTAAGTTGTCAGCGTTGCTGGTGAAGCAAGTCGGGCGAGGAACTCAGATATCATCACATGAAAACGAGTAAGATTAACCTTGTAGTATCCACACAGGAGTCTTAGTGAAATTACATAATCTAATTCAATTATAATGTCACTTACTCTTTCAGATTTTCACTTACATTAAATTGATCAGGAAAATAACAAATTACGATTACTTGATATTCTGTACTTAAGTATTTTCTCCAATTACTTCAAATTCTATTAATGTCGAAATCATTATTAATTATTTGAAATAATGGGCAAACATTTTACTTCATATGTTGTATTTAAATGTAAAAACTTGAGCAATCCACAAGAATGCTATTAGTTACATTTATAATTAACCAGAGGAAGAGCATATGCATAATATTTGTCACATTAAGCCAGCCAAAGATCCAGAAAGATTACAAATAACTATATAAGCTTTGTTTGACGTACTGTTCTTTATTGTGCTAGATCTAAAACCTAATGTTTAATAATATTTTCTTTTATTCACAATTTAAGCAAGGAAATTGCACCCAGAAGTGAGCAAAATTAGAAGAATTGTTGGAGAAAGTTACAAATGAGTTTTTGACAACGTGTAATTTTAAAATAATATTGGCTTTAATGGTGCACAACAACTTACATGAGTTACACCCATTTGACGTATTACAATTCGTCAAGTTTAAAGATGGAGGGTGCTCACAATTTTGTGTTGCACTTAATCAGAAGTTCGCGGAAGGACGCAGGTCGTTGTTGCATCCTAATATCCTGCTTTGTTAAATGCTCTGACGGTGCTGCAGTGCTTGTGTAACCCATCATTGCTCTAGATCGTTTCTTCAGAGGAAACATCCTTGGAGGTAAAGCCCTCCAAGAGGCCAAGGGATCTACTTTTTCAAAACTTGCTCTAATTCATCAGTGGGTGATTTCTGTTTAGCTGCGGTTGAAGAAAGCATGAACGAGAAAAGGTGGATTTGGCTTAAACTCAGACAATTCATCCTTTATTGGACCATTTCATGTCCTGTTTCCTCATTCTCAGATTCGCTTACATGAAGGATCCTGATCTCTTGAAGCGCATCCCCCCCCCTTTCTTTTTCTACTGATATAAGCCAAAGTGTGGGTTATATATAAACCGCTCTTACAATAAGAATAATGACTGTTACAGTAAGCAAACTCAGCTCCTACACAGGGATGTATGATACGAGAAGCAATGGTTTTTAACTCTGGGAGGATTGTATTCAGTTAAGTTCCTTGCTAAAGTCTGTGGTCGAAGTGACTTCAAGAGGTGAATCTACATACCAGGATAAATACATCTTATATAAAATTTATGAAAAATAGCAGCTAATATATAATTACATTAACTACGATTATATTCACTTAACTAATGTGATCAAGGGTGAAAAATGACATTCCCAAGAGTAGACATTTATTACGTCACTGTCTTGTGAGCTGCACTTCGGTTGCACTCTGTTACACTCTGATTTCCCGGACGTGAAATGAATGTGTAATAGCTCCTACAAGAGTGGAGAAGCTTTCACAGACCCGACTGTCTTTCTGTGCTATGTATGAAACGGAAGACAGATATGATGTATGTCACAGAGCGGTGTTCACGGCTCAGAGCGAAGGTGACATTGGTGGCCACCAGCTGGCGAGGACACTAACTGGTGAAAAAGGGCGACATAATGTTCAGTTTTTTTCTCAAACTGCTGCCAGTGCTTCCACTTTAGGGTGAACTATACCATTTGAAGAATTTTTAGAGTAGTATTATATGAATATTTAGACGAGACTTGCTTGTAGCTTTTTTCTAGACATCTTGTTCTTATTTGAAGCTCAGAACAATGAATGAAACAGCTGCTTTATTTATTAAAGACAGTGTGTGTTCCCTGCACTTTATTGCCTGCCAATTACTTTTTTCCTGTTGCCCGCTTGCCTACCTTTTATCCTTTTGCCTTCTTTCCTGCCTGCCTCCCTCTATTGACTTATCTGGACTAAGTTGGCTTAAGAGGTGGGGAATGGGAGGATCATCCTTGCTTGGTCTCGCCTAGGTCACCAATGTCAAGGACCGCCACTGACTGAGAAGCTCTTTGTATATTCAGGTCTTTCATCCTGGAGCATCGCTACAATGTCCGTTACAACGAGGAGACTCAGCTGGAGTGCTCTTGGATCTTTGTTGAGTCTGTGTGATGGAAATATGAGAACGTCCCAGTAACTGCTGTAACTAGTGATGCTGGGGGCCTCACATTCCGGCAGAATTATCTGAATTTACCCCGTTTTCATTTGAATTCCTTCCCATTTTCGGTGTTAGAATTTTGCATTTATTAATAGATCGTGCGCTAGGCTGTTAACTCGGTTCTTTGTATATTTTTACTCATTGTATTGTACTCATGTACTAAGTCGTGTATCAGGCTGGGAAAAAAACAAAATTTCAAGTAATATCCCCGATTATATTTATATCTAATCATACATACCTATAATTAACACTAGTCATTTCTTCTTTTCCAGGTATGTTGTGTGTATGTGATGTATATTGGCAGAGGCTGCTGCTGCTGCCGACGCCAGTAAGCGCAAAACCTCACAACTCCTGTCTCCGGTAGAACATACGGCTTCAACAGGTTTTTTCAGATAGTTATTCAGTTTTTTTTGGTATATCGAGGCATGCATCTGTCCTGTTTAGGTACGACTTTGTAATTAAAATCTGAATCCGATCGGATGAGGGGTTCTCGAGAGAAATAAAATCGAAAATTAGGAAGAAAAATATTCTGGGAACCTCTTCTGGGAATACCTGTTAAAGAAAATTAGATATTGACACCTGCAACACCCGCACCACTTGCACACCCACACCACCTGCACACCCACACCACCCAACACCCGCACCACACGCAAAACCTGCACCACCCAACACCACCTGCATTAAATTCAGATTTAGCCACTGCTTGAATCACTGACCTTGGGATTTTCTCCTTGATTAAATTTTTGATGGGAAATTTTTCCGGAGATTACCTTATATACCATGTATGTCAAGTGCACTCTATAGTAGTTGTATAAGTTTTACTTTATATATCATATATGGCAGCTTCACTCTACAATACTTGAAGCTTTCCACTACACTGTTGCTCAGTATAATATATATTTGACCATCATCTATAGGACGATGTTCTGAAAGATGCGTCTGCCAGCATGAAGGAACCTTCCTACCTTCTTCCTTGCCTACCATACTGCATTCTTACTTGCTTGCCTACCATACTGCATTCTTACTTGCTTGCCTACCATACTGCATTCTTGCTTGCCTACCATACTGCATTCTTACTTGCTTGCCTACCATACTGCATTCTTACTTGCTTGCCTACCATACTGCATTCTTACTTGCTTGCCTACCATACTGCATTCTTACTTGCTTGCCTACCATACTGCATTCTTACTTGCTTGCCTACCATACTGCATTCTTACTTGCTTGCCTACCATCCTACATTCTTGCTTGTCTACCATACTGAATGTTTGCTCGCCTACCATATCGCATGCTTGCTTGCCTACCATACCGCAAGCTTGCTCGCCTACCATACTGCATTCTTGCTTGCTCGGTTACCATGCTGCATGCATTCTTGCTTGCTCGGTTACCATGCTGCATGCATTCTTGCTTGCTCGGTTACCATGCTGCATGCATTCTTGCTTGCTCGGTTACCATGCTGCATGCATTCTTGCTTGCTCGGTTACCATGCTGCATGCTTGCTTGCTTGCCTACCTTGCTGCATGCTTGCTTGCCTACTATACTGCACTCTTGCTTGTTCGCCTACCATATTGCTTTTTTGCAAGCTCGCCTACCATACTGCATTCTTGCTGGGTTACCATGCTGCATGCTTGCTTGCTTACCATGCTGCATGCTTGCCTACCATGCTGCATGCTTGCTTGCCTACCATGCTGCATGCTTGCTTGCCTACCATGCTGCATGCTTACTTGCCTACCATACTCCACTCTTGCTTGCCTACCATACTGCATTCTTGCTTGTTCGTCTACCATATTGTGTTCTTGCATGTTCGCCTACCATACTGCATTCTTGCCTACCATACTGCATGCTTGCTTGTTCGCCTGCCATATTGCATGTTAGCTAGCTTGCCTACCTTCATTCCTGCCTTCGATCCTAATGACCACTTGTTATACGTGTTGCTTGCTTGCCTCGTTTACATGCAAGTGAATACGAATTATAGATGGAGGCCGCCTTTGCTTACGCCTCCCCTCACCCCTGGATCTATCTATTGACCTTAACTCCCTCTTTACAAATACGTGGTATAAATGTTACACAAAGTAATTCTTCTGTACAGTTTTTAATAAGTATTCTATTTTTTTTTCAAAGCAAAATTTTCTGGTGCTTGTATATTCATACCATGAAATTTTCGCAAGGCCCGTGCAAAACTGTGTGTATGCTATATCTGTACTATGCTGTACCATTACGTCCACAACCCCGTGATAAAGTTGTGGTGCACCAGCTGATGTTGGGTCTAGCCCCAATTCCTTTCCTTTCTCTGTAATTCTTTCCTCTCCCCCATCTGTTCTTCAATAATCCCAACTTTCCTCTCACCCCTCATGGGTCCTTTTACCTGTGCTTCCCGACTTTTCACCCTTGTTCCGTGAGAGGCACCAGCGCCCTGCCACAACCTTCACACGGCCGGTAACCATGTTCAGTCTTCAACAGAACTTAGTATCTCCTTTTTCTTCTGACGACTTAGAGGATTTTGTCGAGGGTAACACAAGCTTGATCAATGAAATCTTCTGAATGTGATTTTAAAACTCAGTAACTTATCTTATTAATTCAATAATAAAAATAATGGGGATATTATTACTATTGTTATTATTTTATTTTTATTATTGTTATACTATTGTTTTGTTATTATTATTATTATTACTAATAGCAGTAATAGTACTAGAAATAATATTATTATTATACATATCATTATTTCTATAAGTATTGGGCACAAATGTGTTTTCTTGAAAAAAATTTAAAGACCATTTCCAATGCCTCTGTAAAAACTTTACAAATTTACAGGTAATATTTCTCCCATTTTTTTTACATTCGAATTACTTTTGTTATCAATGATTGTTATTCTTTATAATTTTATCTTTCACGTGTAAATTACTATTTACAAACTTTTGCTCTCAGGACTCTAATGTTTACGAGAACTATTGCTCAGTACTATTACTATCACTGCTCCTGCTGTTACTGCTCCAGCTGCTACTGCTACTATTGTTGTTACACATGTCATCACACCTGTGACAGGTGTGATGTGTTTTATATTATGTCTGATGAAGAGTTACACATGTGCAACATCTGATTATCTTCATTGCAGACGTTTCGCCATCTAGTGACTTCATCAATAAATATTCAAGGACATAATTGGAAACCAGTAGAAGTATATACAAAAGATGAAGTAATCAGAGATACACAAGATACACTGATGGTGCACATGTCTCTTATTCATCTCATCGGTATTGTATACCGATGCTTGTATACCGATGCTTGTTTAACTGCCAAAGGTTGACATTTATCGGCTGTTACTTAGTTTTAACTCGCTGGGCAAGCATAACACATCCGATAGTTAACACAGTTTATTGGTAACGAATATTAAATTTCCGTCAGAAATGAACTGAATTTGTCAGGAAAAACATAAAATATAACGAAGTTAATAACGTTCTGGGCGTAACATCTTGTGAATCTCAATACGACTTAAAACGGAATAACCTGACACATAAATAGCATCCATGTTAGTGTGGGAGATTACACTAGCAGCTCAGGAGGTGCTGTGTGCCGATGCAGTTTATGAGAGAATAAAAAACTGGGAAATATTCACTAAGACATTAAGTGGAACTCTCACTGCGCCAGATGGCAATCCAATTCTGCACGCCGAAGTATTCTCATTTGCTTTTTCTCTTCTATTTACTTTACCAACTTTAATTTTCTTTAAAGGAAATTTAAAGGCCTCCACCAGCCTTGATGCTGGTGAGGGGATTTACACCCTGAAACGCTTAGCCATTCGAAATGAATCTAATCTGGTTTAATTCTTGAAGTTTCATAAATCGACTTCCATAAATGATCAGCGCCATTTTCTTTTTCATTTGTGATGCAGTATTCGAGGTTTTATTAGTAAATGATTTACCGAAAAGTTCCATGGAATGTAAATGAAAACAAGTGAGAGAGAAGTCTTCAATGTAAATAACACCTGGGCATAAAATAGTCTGAAAAGACTCAAATTAGAAAGTGAAATGTGAATGCTTGTTGATTTTATGTCGGCTATAAAGGCGGATACAGACAACATCAGGCTAATTACTTGATACTGTGTGAGAGGGGCGGCTTCTGCCTGCTTTCCTTTCTACTTGCCTGCCTGCCTGCTTGTCTGCCTGCCTGCTTCCTTAATTGATTGTCTTCTTAATTATCAGTCTATTTTTTTCTTCTTCTCTACTCAATTACCTGTCTCTTTTTTTTCCCTGTTTGCTTGCTTACCTACTTGTCTGCTTACCCATCAGCTATCCTGCTTGCTTGACAGCCTGTCTGCATTCATATCTTCTTCACATGCCTGCTCACCTGCTTGCTTGCTCACCTGCTTGCCTGCTCGCTTGTCTGCTCGCTTGTCTGCTCACTTGCCTAGCAGCCCCTCACCGCCCACTCCTTCAGTCCCTCCCAAACACTAACCACCGTCTCTACCATTGGAACACAAAAGCTTCCACCAACCATCATTGGCTACTACGCTCTGCACCACAACACACACACACACACACACATACATACACACACACACACACACACACACACACATACATACACACACACACACACACACACACACACACACACACACACACACACACACACACACACACACACACACACACACACACAAATGGCTCCTCGAATTTAACCCCGCCAAATGCAAAGACATGAAGATCGGGGAAGGGCAAAGAAGATCGCAGACCGAGTATAGGCTCGGTGGCCAAAGACTGCAAACCTCGCTCAAGGAGAAAGATCTTCGGGTGAGTATAACACCAAGCGCGTCTCATCCGAGGACATGCGGTGGTGTGAGTGCCTTTGAGCTAATTTCGTTTTACTTCCCGTCTGGTGTGCTCAAAGGAACCCACACCACCGTATGTTCTCGGATGACGGTAAAACACCTAGCTCTGCTGGGTGCGTCATTCTTGTAGGATTGCGTGGTCCCGTAGGTTAGAGCGTCATGTGTTATTTTCGCTCACCATGAGGTGGGCCAAAATGATTTGGGTTCAAATCCTCTTCTAGTCGCAGTGTTGTTATATATATTATTATATATATATATATATATATATTATATATATATATATATATATATATATATATATATATAATTATTGCATGTGTACTTTGTCAGTGTAGGATAGTGTACCTCGTGATCATATTACCCAGGACAGGGTGTGTGTGGACCTTTCTCGCCCTGCACTGTTGACCAGCATCACACATCAAATATGACCAAAGATCACATGACGAAGACTCAAGTGTGTTGGTGTGGGGGAGATGAAAACCTGGCAGGGGAATGACAAAGGAAGGACAGGGAAATAGAGAAAAAACAGGAAAATATCAGAGGAAAGGCAGGGAAATGGAGGTAAGGCAGTGGAGTGAGGGAGTCAAGGGAGGGGAATACGATAGTACCAGCTGACTATACCAGCTGATATAAGCTGTCAGCCTCGGCTGACTGTATCAGCAGACTGCACCAGCATTAAAGTTTTAATTTATTTTTCAGCTCTGCTGAAGTCAAATATAAACTCAGAGGCAGCAAACAAATTTCAGTCTCTCGTTGCAAGGTCGTGAATAGTTGAAATTAAAGTGAATGTGAAATTACATTACGTGCAAATTATTAAAGTTGGATATTTTAGGTTATATTATCAACTCAAGGTAAGGAAAAACAACTCAAGGCCTTTTGCACTGTCAACAGTGCAAAAGGCCTTGAGTTGTTTTTTTCCACTCTTAATGGCCAATTTTTTCATTTAATGTTCGATTGTCTGAGTTATGAAGGCCACTCGCCGACACTTCTCCCATTTTTCTCCTTTGTTCTCTTCCTCCGCTGTTGTTGTTACCGTCTATAAACCTGCTTTCCAGCTTACAAAGCCATGTTCATACTGTTTTTCCTAAGTGCCTTAGTGAAGAGGGTCTACCCAGCTCGCTTCTTCAGAACAGATTATTTAGTGTAGACTCAACTACATCCGATCAACCATACGTTTAGCCATGAGAGAAAAATGCTTTTTAATGATTGAAGGAGAATCCAGATTGTATTGAACAGTGTAAACCCGACGAGTTGGCATCATTATTTACTTGAGTACATCTATGGTGAATTAATGGTTATGAGACGTAACATGGAATTAACCCATTCCAGGAAATTGGATTACCGTGAATGACAGTGGATGGTCCATGCATACTATAAATGTTTCTTCTAAGGAACAAAGTCGTGACACATCTTGCAACGGCAGATGAATCAAATGCAAATGGTCATTCCCCCATCCCCTCGGTGTTCTTGCTCTTACCCTCTATGGGCACCAGTGTTCCCTGGCAGTGCTCCTCTTTCTTAGTATTTGACTGGCGGCTCCTCCTCCTTACTACCTTCCCCACTACTACTACTATCCACCTCCACTACTACTACTATCCACCTCCACCAATACTACTACTACTACTACTACTACTACTACCACCACCTCCTGCCTATATATACCCATCCTGCTCTCCCTTTCGTTAGTGTGACTTTGTAAACCATACCACAGGCAGGGATAGAACCCGTGATCAGAGAGTCTCAAAACTCCAGACCGTCGCGTTAGCAATCATGTCATTACGATTTCGTGAGTCGTGGCTTTGTAAATAGTCCAAGTCGGACCGAAACGTCGCCGTAAGCTTCTCTCTTCTATGTGCGGGTTATTTGTGTAAGGTGAATTACCTAGATAAAATGAATCATTTACTCAACAATAAGATTTGTATACCATATATTAAAAATCTCTTCCCCAGGGTAAACGCTGCTTTAACAAGCATTTGAAAGTGCTTCTGGAGGGAAACAGTTATTCCTAGCTGGACTCGGCGTTCACACTCGCACACCAGGTTGCTTAAAGAAATTGCAGGAATGTTCATTATGCAATGGCATTTCTTAATTATATTGTATCACTAGCATCTCTCTGGGAGGTGGCTGTCACAGCTACTCTTTGCTAATGGCAGTTTTTTTGGGGGGAGATACTGAAGATATTTTGGAATACCTGAAAGAATTTAGGAGGGAGTCTAGAAGAAGGAAATTTAACAGTGAACACAGTAAAGAACAAGGAGATGAGAGTAACAAAAATAAAAACAATGAATGATTGGAGAAAAAATAGAGGAAGTGAATACGTTCAGATATTTGGAAGTAGACCCGTAAGTGTATGGGTCTATAACAGACGAGGCAAACTATAGAATCGAAGAGGTGAAAATGATGAGTGATCTGTTGATACATTAGTGGTGATGGGGACGTTAATCTACGGAGGCAATAAAAGATTAATGGTGCACTATATAAAGGTGCTAATATTTATATAGGCGTGAAGCCTGGGTTTTAAACATTGTAGCGAGGAGGAGGCTGGAGGCAGTGGAAATGTCATGTTTGAGGGCAATGTGTAGCGTGAATATTATGCAAATAATTCGGAGTATGGGGTTTAGAAAGTATGGGGATACCAAAAGTATTATTCAGAGGGCTGTGGACGGGATGTTGATGGATTGTTCACTGAGAGGTGATGGAGCAAAACAGGATAAGAGGTAGATCGGAATCAACACAAATGGTTATTGTGATCTGACATGTTGTTGGAACGTGAGCAAGTTAACATTTATGAAGGGATTCAGTGAGGCTGGTAAGCCGGACCTGAGTCCTGGAGGTGGAAAGTACAGTGACTGTACTCTGACAGTAAGATAGTATTGTATGGACACACACACACACACACACACACACACACGCACACACACACACGCATACACACACACACGCACACACACACACGCATACACACACACACGCACACACACACACACGCATGCGCACACACACACACGCACACACACACACGCGCGCACACACACACGCATACACACACACGCATACACACACACGCATACACACACACGCATACACACACACGCATACACACACGCATACACACACACACGCATACACACACACGCATACACACACGCATACACACACGCATACACACACACACGCATACACACACACACGCATACACACACACACGCATACACACACACACGCATACACACACACACACACACACACGCATACACACACACATGCATTTATATATTATATATATATATATATATATATATATATATATATATATATATATATATATATATAATTATATATATATATATATATAATTAATATATATATCCAGCTTCATTTTGTCTCAGCGAAACCAAATAGCATTAAAATAATCACGTACAACATTGTACGAGAATGGGTTGCTTCATTATAATGTCTGTGAATGTTGAATGCTATAAAGCTGAATAACATTATAGTGTGTTCTGTAAACATTAATGCATTATTTGTTCTGATTCTTTGAAACAAGAGATTTTATATTCATTGAAAAACTGGCTCTGGTTAATCTGGGATTTAGTGAAACGGAAATAAACAGAGATTTCAGCTGGTATATCGTCCTCCCCCAAACTCTTCTTTTCACAGCAATAAACAAAACACCACATTCTTCCCTGCTTCCTCTATCCCTACATCTGCACCCACGTCCCATCAACCACCAAATGGAATACGTCAACCCATGCAGGTCACCCCTTACATGCGCATCAGTTACACCCACTAGGACAACAATTCGCCCTCTCACGGACCCACCCAGAAGCACCCACCACCCAGCCTACCACCCAGTCAAACTTCCCAACCAACATCACCCTGCCCTCACCTTCGCTCAACCTTAACAACCGAATGTAACCACCTGGCCCGAATATCTTCTACACTTGTAACCTCAATACTCACAAATATAAATCTTCCCACATCACCTGAAGCCCCCAAGCACTATGCTGTCCTACCTCAGCCATCCACCCGTTCGCACCCATCCATCATTGATAATACTCTCTCTCACCCAATATAATTTTTCACAATCTCTGCTTCCCCTTGTCCTTCACATATCTTCTCCTTCCCTATGAGACAAGGAGACGCAATATATAAAAGTGATAAAATATTAATAGCTTGTCAAACAGGGTCCTTCATGTTTTAAGAAACTAGACGAGAAAAAAACTAGATATTTGCCACAGTAAAAACAAAACTTTTGAGATTGATAAACGATGCAACTGTCCCATCAGGATATAGGATAACGAGAGAGGAAATGAGAAAGAGAGAACAAAGAGTATTTCTAGTAAAACACTGGAATTACAAACAGATGACATTATGCAGTGGTGAGGAATACTCCGGCTACGTGTTAGGAAACAGAACAAGAGTAGCAGTTGCCATCATTCAGACCCCTCATTCCCTACAAACAACTAATGACTCGCCAAAACAACACTGCTGCAGTAATAAACACAGCAGTAAGGGAAACGAGGGTAGTAAAGAAGATTAGAGCACAACCACAGATGATTGAGCAACTGTTGACGAGACTGTGAGAAGGATGACCTCCTGGGAGACGTCACACTTAGACCTAATTCTTGGCCACAACAACCAGAAACCTTTTTTTAACCTTAACTCATAAGGGAAGCAAAGAGAATGAGTGGGAGCGACTCCCCAAAACTACTAGACCGACCTAGCTTCCCTCCTAAGTGCGTCTGGTGATACGCCAAAGAGACCAGACCTAAAGAACAAAAAGGCACAATACCATGAATGGAAAAATACTCGGTGCGACTTGCAAATAGTCCAAGTCTGACCGAAACGTCGTCATAAGCTTCTCTCTCCTAAGTGCAGGTTATTAGTGTATATCGATGATAACATCGCTAACACGCACAAATAACTCGATACAATAAATATATAAATAACATTAAATATCACGAGAGCCTACGCGCCCAGGCAGGTCAACACTTCCTAAGATGGAAGATAAACACGAAGTCAACTGCAAAGTTTATAACCAATAGTCACTGAAGGAATGTGGCGTATTTTTGTTGATGCTTTACTGGGCGGCGCAGGAGGGAGCCGACGCAGTGGAGTGCGTAGCGTGTGTATCCGGTGAAGAGTTAATCATATAATATTTTTGTTTACAAATGCTTGAGTTGGGGAGTGTGTGTGTGTGTGTGTGTGTGTGTGTGTATTTATCTATTTGTACTCTCCTTTTTGTGGATGCAGGGATCGATTCATAGCTCCTAATCTACTTCTTAACTTGCCGCTTGCCAGATACACTTCCTTTTAGTCTCGTGGGCCCTGTCATACTCTTAAAACTATGTATTGAACCTTCGTTAACTATGTCGCCATGGTCACAAGTCTTCCTGACCAGCCTGAGATTGAGGTTAGGTTAGTCAGGAAACAAGAAAAGTGTTTCCTGACGTGGGTCTTAATCATATGATGACCTGCAGATGGAGGTTTTGGTCATCTGGCCGAGGCCTTCCGCTGGCTTACCCCTCCACCCCTATAAAAATTATGATTATAATTATAACCATTAAATTTATCCCGAGACGGAAGAAATGATTGATTACATCCCTGTGATATATTTATTTTTAATTTCCAGCAGTGCCGTCGTGTACTAGTTTCTCGCTTCAAAAATGGTCTCCCTTGTCAACCCATCTGACTATTTTGTCATTATCATGCCATCCTCTGTCAACGTTTGCTCTGTCTAGCTGACATCTATACTCTAGTATCCTCAGGTTCAATCACTTTAATCTCTTGTACTAATTTCGTTGCAAACTTTGCATTTTATCCAATTTCTTGATATGCTTTATGAGGTGAGAGTTCCATGCTGGTGCTGCATACTCCAAGATGGTGTATGGAATATGTTACATAAAGGGTCGTGAATGACTATGAAATTCCTTAAAGCTAATCTTAGATTTGCTAAACGAGCATTTGCTGCAGACGTTATTCAGTTGACGTGTCCCTCAAACGATATGCTCGGCACTGTGCTCACCCCTAGTTCTTTCTCCACGAGTGAGTTATACAACCTCTGTCCCTCGAATCTATACTCAGTCTGACCTTCAACAATCCCTAGTTTGCATGATTTTGCATTTGCTGGGGTTAAATTCCAGTAACAAATTGTCTGACCAGTCCTGCTGTTTGTCCAGCTTTATTTGTGGCCTTTTCTGGATCTTACCAGTTTTTATTCTTCTCATTAACTTTGCATCTGCAAAATTGGGACACGTCTGACTATTTCTTCTGGTATATCATTCACCTGTACCAGAAACAGCAGCGGTCTCAACACTGATGGTTGTGGAACTCCACTTGTTAAGCTTGCTTAAAATTATACATGTCTGACAACCACTAATGTAGTGCATTCGGTTATAATTGTCTGATTCTCTAAGTTCTGTCAAAGTCTTTTGTTAGGTATGGTGTCAAACTCCTTGCACTGAAGAGGACGCAGTACTTCCATTTGTCTGTCTCTGTCTCTCTGTCTGTCTGTGTCTGTCTCTCTTTCACTCACCTGCTCTCTCTCCCTTTGCTCCACTTCTCTGTGTCATAAAAATCTAGCAGGTTTGCGTTATCCAGGATTTGCCATCTGTAACCTCGTGCTGCCTGTTTATAAAACCACATCTCTCCAGGTGCTCCACCGCCCACTTCATTATCTTCTCCATTGCTCTACATAGTATGCATGTCAATGATACTGATCTGTAGCATAATGCTTCCTGTCTGTCTGTCTGTCTTAAATGTTTGGACTACGTTCGCTGTCTTCCAGATTTGAGTCCATTGATTTATCATTGATTTTCGTCAGCGGTTTGAGTATTATAACACATTACCAGTTTCCAGTACCTTTGATATATCTAGCTCATTCAGGCTGTGTGTGTGTGTGTGTGTGTGTGTGTGTGTGTGTGTGTGTGTGTGTGTGTGTGTTTGTGTACATGTAATTACCTATTATTTTACAAGAGCAGAACTTACTTATAAGTTGTGTTATAAATATATGGTATCAGTTTTTATAACTTCCATCGCTGTCATTACACACAGTGTTGAATCTTTGTACATTTTATATCACGACTACTCTGTGAAGAATTATTTTTCCAATATTCCTTCTACACTGCTTGTTACTCTGTGTTATCCCACAGCTTATTTTTCGCTCTACTGACGATACCGAGTAATCTTCAGTGTCTTCGTTATCCTGTCCTTTCCTAAGTTTTCTCTGCCTATATTCCAAAGATAACATATACCTCAAAACAAGTCAGGAACATATTTTGCCTCAATACCATGTTTAAAACGTGAAAATTTTGAACTTTTCTCTATCTGTGAAAGTCTATAGAAATTTTTGTATTAACAGCTTCATTCCTGTCAGTTGCAGACGAAGTTTTCATTTTTTTTTATATTTTCTTTCGCAGATAAGCCAGAGAGCTGATAATGTAAGCAAATTTTAATACCGCTTCCTGGCTACTGCATGGATATTTATAAGCACTTTATTAAACCCGTTTAAGACGTGTTCAACAAAATCTAGCACACTTTTTGCCTTGCAAATTAGAAAAAATTCAAGCATTTAAGCATAATTTTTTTTTGAGGCAGTTATTGTGTAAATTGTGGTGCCGGAGGAACCATGGTCGGTATCTGTTGTGTAGTGTCAGCACGGTGTCAGCACGGTGTCAGCACGGTGTCAGCACGGTGTCAGCACGGTGTCAGCACGGTGTCAGCACGGTGTCAGCACGGTGTCAGCACGGTGTCAACACGGTGTCAACACGGTGTCAACACGGTGTCAACACGGTGTCAACACGGTGTCAACACGGTGTCAGCACGGTGTCAATAACACATGTTTGACAGTGTGACCTGGTGTTTACGTTCCCATCATTGGCCTCCGTGGATCATCAGTAGCCTATGGTCACTAGAGAGAATTTCGAACCTTCACTATTCTTTATGCTGAATGACTAGCGTTCAGGGTTTAGCGCCTCATGAAACATATGAATATTGTTGCTCTTCTTTCCAACATGTCCGATAAAATAAGTTCAATATTCAGCTTCTCAATAAAAGTAAACAAAAGCCAAATCAAGCTCAGCTGTCTTAAACAGATGACATTCGTGGTTACGGGTGAACTAACAACAAGGTTAGTTAGGTATCAGGTTTGTCAGGAAACAGGACAAGTGTTTCCTGATTCAGGTCTTAGTCATATGATGACCCACAGCTGGAGCTTTTGGTCATCTTACCGAGGCCTTCCGCTGGCTTACCGGTCCACCCCTTTAGAAATTATGGTTATGATGATAACCAAGGTAAGTAAATTAAACTATCGTAGACGAGGCACTGAACACACAATTTCACTCCCGGCTGGTTCAACAAAGTGTCTGATATTAGACAAGTGAGACAAATTCCTGATTGTCATCGACACTTGTGAAACATAAATAGAAAAAATAAAAATAGAGGGAGAAGCAATGCAGGATGATTAAGATACACAGACACATAAAGACTTTATCGAATGAATAATAAATCACTGGTATAATAAATCATTGGTGATTTATTATACCCATAATCTGTCGGTATTATACGTGTCTAGTACTTGCACAGGCAGGTTCTACTCAAAAATCAATATCGGTATTTTTGAAGTGGTGGACCGGTAAGCCAGTGGAAAGCCTCGGTCAGATGACCAAAAGCTCCAGTGTCGGGTCATCATATAACTAAGATTCGCATCAGGAATCACTCGTCCTATTTACTGACGAATCTTCCCTTATCTAACCTACTCACACCCAGCCATTTCCACCGCTTTTAGTGTTTAACATATATTTAAAACTACTCAGGTATTCGCTTCAATTGGGTTACTTAGTGGTATCTTCAGCTCATCCTCAGCTCTGTTGTTACATCTCTCGTGAATCTAAATTTATCAAACTTGAATCCACTGCTACGTGTAAGTCTTATTTTGTTTAAATATTTTAATCGCTTTGTTTATACTGCATCTCCTTTGTTTTTGCTTTTCATTTACACATTTCAGAAAATTCTTCTCTGATTTACACATTTTACAGATTGCAAATTAAGGACCTTCTTCCTATCATCGTAAAAAAAAAAGTTCGTATACAGAACAAGGCATTAATTTTGTCATCTATATCAATAAGTTTGTTGTTGCGTTTATATAAATTCCGTAACTTAGATCATAACTGCGCTACACAATCTAAATATGTGTTTATAGGAGAAGTATAATTTTGCGGCCTGGTCACAGACCGGGCCGCGGGGGCGTTGACCCCCGAAACTCTCTCCAGGTAAACTCCAGGTAAACTTCTTGATATGAAGCTGGGAAAAGTATAGAAAAGAAATCTTTTCCACTTTTTAAACCACATTTACATATCCAAATGAGTATGTTATAGTTTCAAGGTATGTAAACAATGGTAAGGAGACACAGTTGCAGTTATATGGAACCCTTATTAAACACATTTCGCTGTACAGTGGAATTTATTAACTCGCAAACGAATAAACCTGCTACGTGTGTTAACAAACAAGCAGTAGTAAGCAGCCGTGAGGTGAAATGCTAGTAGTGGGAATCGTTAGGTCATATTAATTCCCAAACATCTTAGAAGTTGTTAGGCAAGACACATATGCAACAGTGAGGTATCTTTATTTCGAAAAGTTTCGCCTACACAGTAGGCTACTGCTGCATGTGTGTCTTACCTAACAACCTGTCGGTATTTTATACCATTTTAATGTTCATCTTTGAAGTTTTCTGGCATGAGGTCCTTCTTGAAGAATCTTTGACATCAATCATGACAGTTTCTACAATTTTAACTGAACCTCTTGCCAGAAAACTTCTTTAACGATTGGGATCACTGTAACCTGATACCCGCCCCACTTGTTTCTCACCTCACCACTGCTAACTACTCTTTATTAGTTCGCTCTCTCTAACCAGATTTATGTTTATTGACTTTATGAAGCCCATCGTGTAAGTGAAACATCGTCAATGAAAGTTTCGTGTAACTGGGTTTGTGTCTCTTTACCAATCTATCAGAATCTTCCTATAGTTCCCTGGTGTCCTGCTCATCTTTGTCATTCAAGCAGATGGTGAACGAGGGACCTAACACTTACCCTGTGGAACATCACTCATAGTGGGTTCCCATTCCTATTTCTACCCGTGTATGTAGGTGTCTTGTAACTCAGTCAGGTTTAGTTCTTGACTTTTTGAAAATAATAGCATTCTCCTCATGAAAATTCTTCATCTATTAGTTAGCTATGCCTCTATACAGTATAGAACTTCTCCAACACCAACTGCACCCAATTCTTTCATCAGTTAAGGTCTCTGAGTTTCGTCCTGCAGATTATATGGAATTACCTGACTAATGTAGACTGGGGTAGCCTGACTAGGGATTATAATTTGGGAGACTGGTTAGACAGTGGAGTGTTGCCGATATGACGTTTTCCAAAGTAATGTTCAAAATGCTCAAGCAGCGTATACAGTGAGCCTAAGATAGAAATTACATAAAGCAAAAAAATGACTCTAAACGGATAAAAAAAGTAAAATATGGCTTAGTTAAAAAGAAAGAGAGAGAGAGAGAGAGAGAGAGAGAGAGAGAGAGAGAGAGAGAGAGAGAGAGAGAGAGGTATTTACAGGGAAATCAATAGAAGAAAGAGACACTTTATGGACTAATATATTCGACTCAAAAGAGAAGTAAAAACAAATAAGAAAATTTTGGATAGGAAATTGAAGTTGCAAAGGAATAAAAGATTATGGGAAAATAAGAGCCCACTTCAGTGTAACTTAGCTCAGCTTCCCGGTAATGGCAAAAAAATGTGCATTTACACAAGATGTAAATGATATCCGATAAATAAAACAAATGATACAAGACAACATGAATATAAATTATGCAAGATCAAAGTTACCATTGACTTGCTCCTCGGTCAAGTCAAGATTTTGAAGGGTTTATGAAGAAACGTAAGAAGTTACTTGGTAAACTATTAACTGGTCTTCAATAAATCATCACAAAGAGGTATACCAGATCCTTAGTTACTAATTACAGACCAATTAGTCTAACTACAACTGTGGTAAAATTAGAAGTATAAAAAAAATGGAGATACGTTTTGAAGCCAAATTGAAAGACATAATTTGATCAAAGAAACTCAACACGATTTTACAAAGTGGCTAAATTGCTTGACGAATTTACTAGCTTTTCTACACTAACGTATGTGAGATGAATGAACCATGATAAAGAATATAATATTGTGTGTATGACTTCAGTCAGGTTTTGAGTTCTACACGGGGGACTGATGAAAAGATAGAAAACGGTCTAGCATGTATAGTGGCATGGCTAACCAACACATTTTTTTTAATAATCAATCATATGATTTATTATTATTATTATTATTATTATTATTATTATTATTATTATTATATTCGGAAAATAAATCTAAATGGAGACTTGTCGTTAGTGGTGTTTCACAGTAATCAGTGGTAGGTCCCCCTTTTTTCACATTTATATAAATGTCATATATGAGGAGTCATAAGTTTGCTGATGGCACAAAAATAGGGCATTAAAATAATTTGATTTTTTTTTATCAAGAAGTTAAAGGAAGATTTCAAAAAGTTGGTAAAGAGACACAAATGCACTTCATGATTTTCGCCACTGCACTGTAAACATTAATAAAGGCATAACTGTATGTACTATAACTGCATAATCCTCTGACTACATTTCTGGAAAATAAATGGTGTGTATTTCAGCTGTAAATCAATCGTGATTGCTCATCATTTGTTTTGAGATTCTCTATGTAAAACTTCATTCTCTCTCAGTTTAAGTTTCAGATATTCTTTCATCAAAAATCCTCTCTGATATACAAATTGAAACATCTAACCCAAAAGAGGGCCGAATTCTTTGAAACTTTTGAAAATAAATTTTACTTCCTCAAAGTTGGGATGGAATCCACATCAAAGCGGTTTATTCTTTTGCGTATCTTTTTTCTTATTTCATCTTGAGCATAATAATCTGTAAGTTTTATAAAAGTTTCAAGTCATTCAGCTTTATGAAACTTAAAAAATTGTTATAAATTCATTTTTTAATTCTTCTGATGTAAACAACTCTTAAATTGTGATTTCACTTGCAATATATCAGAGAAAATGTTATAGTTACATTTAAGTTACTACAAAGCAAGCTCTGAAAATTCTTTTCTGAACCCAAGTAATGATAGAGTGTGGAAGAGCTTTAAACGTCCTAATGAATTCAGTACTGCAAATCAATTCTGGTTATGTATCGAGTCATATCTCTACGTGTTTCTGTCACAAATCTGTTATAGGGGGTGCACTAAGAAGGTGGTAGTAATAATGGGTGGTTGTGAATGCAGGATCATTGTTGCCCCTACTCTGACTGGTTCAAAGTTCTTCACTTCGTCTTGGTCAGGTCATTGACTGATGCGTTGGTTGCGATGCGATTCTAGTGTAGGCTTGTACGAGTATTTGGAGACGTTCTGGCAATTTAGGTGTAAGGAATAATAATAACTTTGTTTAAAGCGGCATTAGTGCATGGAGAATTAGTGATCTGAAGGACTCATTTCTTAGTCATTTATTAAAAGGAAGGAAAATGTAGCTCGGTGAAGCTTCAGTGTATGTGCGCACACTCGTCAAGAAAGCCAGAGCTGCAAATTCGGTATGTGATTAAAAAAAATCCAGTGATAATGATAATGCCTCGTTTGGTCTTAGTATCCTGACTGGAATAGACATGTGGAAGATCGTTTTTGTCTGTAGGCTTCTTGAAAACTTTGATTATTATTATAATCATGGGGGAGCGCTAAACTCGTAGGATTATACAGCGCATGCAGGGGGGGGGGATGGAAGGTATTCAGGCTCAGTTCAGGGAACTGGAGCACAGATCCAATTCCCTAGATCAAGAGCCCCTCACCAGCGTCAAGGAACCTCCCTTGAGGGGTTGAAAACTTTGAATTTTAGGGTGTTATCTACTTTCTGAATGAGGACGTCGAGGTATGGCAACTTGTCATTGGACTCATTAAGTGTGAATTATATGGAAGTCCAACTGTAAGGGGCCTTCTGTGTAGATTTCACACATCAAATCCTCGATTCTCCACGTACTAACACCGCTTTAAACGCTCATAAGCCTTTCCAACAGGGAAGTCACCATCGCAGCCTGCACATCAATCAAAGACCTGACCAGAACCAAAGTGAAGAATCTTGAACCAGTCAATGCCGGGGTTTACATAGTCCCTTGCAGAGGCGGTGACAAGATATACGTCGGTGAAAAAACACGAAGCCTGGACGCACATCTTAGTGAACACATCAGTGCATGCAAAAACGACGATTTGAATAACGGATGTTTACAACACCGGAACTACTTCAATCAATTGATGAGATTCAACGACGTCCGCTAAGTGGTTAAATAATCAAATTTCTAAAGACGAGAATGCTTTGAGTCATCTTTTATATCCATTTCAGAAACATTTAAACAATAAATCCAGCAATCACATAGCAACCAAGAGTAGATACCTCCACTTCTACCACTACTACTAATGCTACCACTACTACTACTATTTATACTACTACTTATACTATTTATACTACTTACACTACTACTTATACCGCTACTACCACCACCACCACCACTACTACTACTACTACTACCACCACCACTATTATTACTAATACCACCACCACCACTATTATTACTAATACCACCACCACCACTATTATTACTAATACCACCACCGCCACTATTATTACTAATACCACCACCACCACCACTACTATTACTAATACCCCCACACCACTACTATTACTAATACCCCCACCACCACTATTACTAATACCAGCACCACCACCACTACTATTACTAATACCACCACTACTATTACTAATACCACCACCACCACTACTATTACTAATACCACCACTACTATTACTAATACCACCACCACCACTACTATTACTAATACCACCACCACCACCACTACTATTACTAATACCACCACTACTATTACTAATACCAACCAACTACTATAAACTAATACCACCACCCACCACTACTATTACTAATACCACCACCACCACTACTATACTAACCTACCACCACCACCACTATTACTAATACCACTACCCCCACTACTATTACTAATACCCCTACCACACACACACCACATACTATATAATACCACCACCACTACTATTACTAATACCACACCAACCCACCACTACTATTACTAATACCACCACCACCACTACTATACTAATTATCACACACCACTACTATTACTAATACACCACCACTACTACTAATACACCACCACCACCACTACTACTAATACCACCACCTATTACCCACCACTACTACTAATACCACCACCCACTACTAATACCACCACCACCACCACTACTACTAATACCACCACCACCACTACTAATACCACCACCACCACCACTAACTACTAATACCACCACCACCACTACTAATACCACCACCACCACTACTACTAATACCACCACTACTACTAATACCACCACCACCAACCACCACCACTACTACTAATACCACCACCACTACTACTAATACCACCACCACTACTACTAATACCACCACCACTACTACTAATACCACCACCACTACTACTAATACCACCACCACTACTACTACTAATACCACCACCACTACCACTACTAATACACCACACCACCAATACCACCACCACCACTACTAATACCACCACCACCACCACTAATACCACCACCACTACTACTAATACCACCACCACTACTACTAATACCACCACCACTACTAATACCACCACCACCACTACTAATACCACCACCACCACTACTAATACCACCACCACCACTACTACTACCACCACCACCACTACTACTACCACCACCACCACTACTACTACCACCACCACCACTACTACTACCACCACCACCACTACTACTAATACCACCACCACTACTACTAATACCACCACTACTAATACCACCACCACTACTACTAATACCACCACCACTACTAATACCACCACTACCACTAATACCACCACTACCACTAATACCACCACTACCACTAATACCACCACTACTAATACTACTACCATTACTACCACTACTACTAAAACTACCTACAACATGGGCCAGTAGGACTACCGCAGTGCTTATGCTCCTTCATATCACGTTGATACCTATATATTCCCTCTGTGTGCTAGTATTTTTTGAAGTGGCTTGACAAAGTTCCTGGAGACAGAAAAGTTGCTGCAATAAAATGTCTAATTATACATGCACTTTTACCCAGCACATGTTGAGGGTTTTTCTGCCAGTTGAGTTGTAAATGAGGGTAGTGTTACTGCGGCGACAACTTAATTAAGATAGCTCTAGGATGGACGTTGATTCCCTTGCGATGTTAAATTCATGAGAGAGAGAGAAAGAGAGAAAGAAAAAAAGAAAGAAAGAAAGAAAAAGAAGAAAAGAAATAGAAATAAATACAGAAAGAGAGAAAAAAGAAAATATCTAACGTAATTTCTTAGGGAGTGGAGAGACGAGCAAAGTTCTGTGACTGTTAAGCTCCCTCGGGCGAGCGAGCAGATGGATGTAAGGAGCCTTTCCGGTTAATCTCCTTCAGGGAAGGAAGGTGGAGCCCAGACTACCTGGACCCGGCACACTTTCTCAGGGATACATCCCCTTCTTTCCTTCAGGGTACCTGCTTGCTCCTACCTGCCCAACTATATAGGTACTTGCTACTATACAAGCACTTCCTCCTTCCCAAGTAAACTTCTGTCACTACATACTCCTTCTACAGGTGCTGATTCCTTCTACAGGTGCTGATTCCTTCTACAGGTGCTGATTCCTTCCACAGGTGCTGATTCCTTCCACAGGTGCTGACTCCTTCCCAGGTGCTGACTCCTTCCACAGGTGCTGACTCCTTCCCAGGTACTCGCTCCTTCCCAGGTACCTGCTCCTTCCCAGGTACTCGCTCCTTCCACAGATGCTGACTCCTTTCCAGGTACTCACTCCTTCCCAGGTACTCCTTCCACAGGTGCTCACTCCTTCAACAGGTGCTGACTCCTTTCCAGACACTCACTCCTTTCCAGACACTCACTCCTTTCCAGACACTCCTTTCCAGACACTCACTCCTTTCCAGACACTCCTTTCCAGACACTCACTCCTTTCCAGACACTCACTCCTTTCCAGACACTCACTCCTTTCCAGACACTCACTCCTTCCCAGGTACTCACTCTTTCCCAGGTACTCATTCCTTCCCAGGTACTCACTCCTTCCACAGGTGCTGACTCCTTCCAGATACTCACTCCTTCCAGATACTCGCTCCTTCCACAGGTGCTGACTCCTTCCAGATACTCCTTCCACAGATGCTGACTCCTTCCAGGTACTCACTCCTCAAACAGGTGCTGACTCGTTCCCAGGTACTCGCTCCTTCCCAGGTACTCACTCCTTCCCAGGTACTCACTCTTTCCCAGGTACTCACTCCTTCCCAGGTACTCATTCCTTCCCAGGTACTCATTCCTTCCCAGGTACTCACTCCTTCCCAGGTACTCACTCCTTCCAGATACTCACTCCTTCCAGATACTCACTCCTTCCACAGGTGCTGACTCCTTCCAGATACTCACTCCTTCCACAGATGCTGACTCCTTCCAGGTACTCACTCCTTCAACAGGTGCTGACTCGTTCCCAGGTATTCACTCGTTCCCAGGTATTCACTCGTTCCCAGGTACTCACTCGTTCCCAGGTACTCACTCGTTCCCAGGTACTCACTCGTTCCCAGATACTCACTCCTTCCCAGGTACCCACTCCTTCCCAGGTACTCACTCCTTCCACAGGTGGACTCCTTCCCAGGTACTCACTCCTTCCACAGGTGCTGACTCCTTCCTAGGTACTTAATCCTTCCCAGGTACTCACTCCTTCCCAGGTACTCACTCCTTCCCAGGTACTCCTTCCCAGGTACTCACTAGCCAGGTACTCCTCATCAGTGTATATACATCATGAGGTTTCTTCCTGTGTCTAAACATTGAAAGATAATGTTGAGTCAAGATTTTATTGAGAAAATTATTTGTTAGTGTACAGGTGAACTGCGACCTTACGACCTGGTGCTGTCGATAGGTACTATACATAACAATGACTCTTACCCCCTCCCTTCCCTTTCTTCAAGCTGCTCTCCTTCCCTAATGTCCATTCCCGTCCCCCTTCCCACCATCTTTATGACACGCTATATTCTGGCACTGGCATTTTTCCCGTCCTGGCCCCAAACCAGGCCTAATGATTACTGTACCGTTCGTTAGGTTACTTAAAGTGTCAGGAAAGAGGGCAAGCATGTCCTGACGCTGGTCTTAAGTCATGATGACTGTAAAAGTTATGGTCATCAATGTAGCCATCTGTTGGGTCAGACTAATGTTGTCACCAGCGCGCAGTCCACCGTAAATAAATAGCCATTCTACTCTGTACTAAGTATTCAGAAGTCCAACCCTCGCAGTGTGTTATGAGTAGCTTGAGACAAGTGATCCATAATGTCTCATAAACTCTGTGGCATACACTGAAACTATCTCAAGGATGTGTAAATTGTTAGATGTTAAACATGGCTGATCACATTGTCCTTCCATGGAGCTCCTTGTAGTTGAGTTTTTGCAAGTGCTCAGCTTTGTGATGTCCTCGATCACGACGAGACAGACTAACTAATCATCAATAAGCTGCTCTCAGCAGTAACGTTGGCATGACGAAATTCCACGTATCGCGGAAATAATGAAGAGTAGTGCAGCTCTGGTTGTTTCTCATGAGTTGGTACGGAACGTTCAGCAGCAGCAGCCTGATGCTCAGAGATTGGGCGGCCATTAGCCCACTAAGAATTCAGCTTTTGGAACATATTTTTCTTCAATGAATTATAATAAAATTCTCACGAGTTGTAAGCCTTCATGCAGGTTAAAACATTTTAATATCCTTGCCACTATTCTCCCACGTGTTACTCCCAGCGATGACACACTTGTATTTCGTTAGTGGTTCCTTCTGAACTGTGTGTTAACATTCTTGTTATTGCTCTCTTACATGTTACTCCCAGTGGGTGCCCAGGGATTCCAGGGAGAGAGCAGAGTGGTGGCAGTTGTCTTGGACAGTCATTAATATGGCTGCTCTTCCCTGACATAGGCTTGATCCAGGGAGAGAGGGGCAGCTGACGGTCTATGTTCCCAAAGGCTTGAATAATAGCAGCAGCAACAACAAGAGCAGCATGAACAACAGAAACAGCAGCTGCATCACCACCACCACCTCCGTCAACGATAATAACAACCCCAGCTCACCTGGGTTCGCCATACTGCTGTGTCATTCCCAAGTGTTAGCCGTGTAGGTCTGCCCTTACTGGGATATTTATAGTACTGCTACTGCCTCACAGTACAACACACCACCACCTAACATCAAAATCAAACACGGCTATCCTACACCACCATCATGGTGCTGCAGCATGGTGGTCCTCATGGTTTGCAAGTAATGAAAGTTGTGTTTAGTAATGTGAGAGATTCAACAGCCGAAACCACTGTGATGAATAGGATTGAGGGTCTGGAAGAAAATAGTAAATGTCAGCAGTCCATGAGGGTGGACGCATATTTACCAGTCTTTCACCTTACGTTGGTAGATAAATACTTTCGTAAGCTTGTATAATGCCCCAAGGGCAGCAACCAGTGGGAGAGGAGAAAGCTCTCACCTCTTGGCTTTCTGTAACTAACTTTAAGCAGACTTCCTCTTACTGTACACCCTCTACTGCTGTTAATCCCTCAGTACCCTGTGTTGGTGAGTCGTCAGGCTGACTTAGTTATTCAGTACCAGGGCGTCCAGCTCCTGTAGGAGGAAATGCTCTGATTTTCTAGTAAATCTAGATTATCTCGGTCTAATTAGTAAGAAAAATTTTGACCCTCTGCTAGTTGGTTAGAGGCTTTAACTTTTCAGAATGTTTCCAGCTTCAGGCTCTTTAGATAGACTGGTAGAAAGCCAACGCAAGAAACAACAAAAATACACAAATAACGCGCACATGGGAGAAAGAGGAGCTAACAACGACGTGACTGTGAATGGTCCAAGTCGGACTGAAACGTCGTCGTAAGCTCCTCTCTCCTATGTGCGAGTTATTTGTGTACGTTACTTGTGTAGTTAAAACGTGTCGGTCAGTGTGAGCGAGACGTTGTGTTACAAAGAAGTCATTATATGAAGCTAAACAAATTACAATATTACAATCCTGGTGCTATTTTAAGTAGATTTTCACGAGTAGAAGCATTGTATTAAGTGCTACACTACAACACTATACTACACTATAACACACTATGATACACTACAACACTGTAACACACTATGATTGCTACACTGCTACACAGTAAGAGTGTTACACTACAACACTGCTATATTTCGACGCGTTTCCTTACACCTGTTGTCCTGTTCACCTAGCAGCAAATAGGTACCTAGGTGTTAGTCGACTGGTGTGGGTCGCATCCTGGGGGACAAGATTGAGGACCCAATGGAAATAAGTTACAGTCCTCGATGACGCACTGACTTTCTTGAATTATCCTGGGTGACTAACCCTCCGGGGTTAAAAATCCGAACGAAATCTAATCATATAATTCATTTTTTTTTCATATCCAGTCCTTAATCTGCGTGAAGAAGATAATTATCAAGGAATTCTGTTCCTTAGTGATCTTAGGCATATCAAATTGTTATACAATGTACAATAACATAAAACCCATTAAAAATCAAAATTTTTAATTATGTTTAGGGTAAATGTATATTTAAAGTCATTCAATAAAGAATGTTTTTTTTTTTGGCAATTCTAGAAACTCAATTTTTTCAAAATTCACACTCGACCATAATGAAATCGTACAATATTTTCACTAAGACAAAACTTAGGATATTTTAGATGAATAACACATGTCGAGAAAGGTGGTCACAAAATATATTCTCACGAGACTATGATATAAAAGTTAGCCGACCTTTTCTATGTACAAGAAACTATTAATTTTAAGACGGAACTGTCTAGTCCACAGCCAAGTTCACGCAAGACCAACCAGGACAGAATAGAAACAAAGGAATAAAGTATGTGTACATAGACTGTTGTAACTGTTGGTGAGTTCCTCACAGCACGAAAACCTATGTTCACAATGTGTTCTGGCAAAGGAGTCAACCAATGATGGTGCAGTCTGAATCCAATTAACCTCTGAAAATCGATGTGCAAAAATTTGTTTGTGCATTTGTCTGTGAAATATGAAAGAGGGTCCGGCCTCTGCACCTCAGAACACAACTAGTGTGTGTCGCTCCAGTGACCCTCCTAACTTACTCCAGGCAGGTGACATTCTCAGGTGAGTTGTTAGCAGAGTGTAACTGCTCGTTACTTGCTCAAACTCTCCATCTATCTACACATAACATGATGAAATGACTAGATACTAATAAAAGATCATCACAAAAATTTATAAGTATCTTAGTAATAGTAATATAAAATATTTATATTCACTGTAGAAATGAATGAGAATGTTATCCGTGAATATATATAAACAATAATAATTAAACATGATTATCTTCATTATAGCAATAAACAATGATGATAAAATGCTTATAATAATTACTCAAGATATGAAGAAAGCAAAAATTATTACAAAAACATGAACACCCTGGGTCCTGAGTCTCGTAAGAGAACACAATTTAGTCATAACAGCTGTCTTGAAAAATGATGATAAATCATAATTATAATAAATGACTGTTATAATAGGGTACAGCGACTGAGACACATGGGATTAAGACATAAATGTTAAAAAAGCAGGTCTGTACACAGCTCTGGAGAAGATAATGTATTTATTCATCACATGTAAGAACGTAGACCTGAACCTGAAGATTAGCATAGAACATGACTAGCTCCTCGGTGTAAGTCAGAAAGTAGACAAAAGCGTAAGAATGATAAAAATGCACTTGAGTATACCGGGAAAAGTGTAGGGAAGAGTTGTTAATGAAGAGTGAGGGAAAGGGGGTATGAGAAAGGACTGAAGAAGAACTATGAGACATTAGGATGGGTTTGGGATGTGTAAATCAAATGTTTACTTTGAAGCATAACGTGGAAAATAGATAAAGATATGAAATTTTTTTTTAGCATTTAAGGAATTAGAAAAAGCATGTGATAGGGTTGATAAGGTATGTAGGTTATCAGTAACAGTAAAGGTTTTATGCGGATAATGAGGCTCAGGTTAGGGTGTTGTATATGCAGGAGGGAGAGAGAGAGAGAGAGAGAGAGAGAGAGAGAGAGAAAGGGAATACCTTCCAGTAGATTTAGGCCTTATACAGAGATATATGATGTCACCATAGATGCTTAACACATGGATGGATCTGGTTAAATGAATGCTAAGTGTTAGAGATAGAGGTGTGGGATTAAGAGAATTAATGAATTCGATACATCGTGTGAGTTATCACAGTTGGTTTTTACCGATGACATGGATCTTTTAGGAGATTCTGAAGACAAGTGGCAATGGTTGGTGGATGAATCTGGGGGAGGGGGTATGAAAAAGAAGTCTTTTCAATTAATGATGTTCCCTGTAGTCTCTCGGTATTCATGTGCTCTGTAGTTTCTCAATACTTATGTGCTCTCTACTCCTCTCACTGCAGGTATTCAGTGTCCTGCACTAGAACAAATGTATTTAACGACAGGTTCCCCTCAAGGAAGGTTCCTTGATTTAGGGAATTGGATCTGTGCTCCAGTTCCCCGAATTAAGCCTGAATGCCTTCCACATCCCCCCGCCAGGCGCTGTATAATCCTCCGGGTTTAGCGCTTCCCCCTTGATTATAATAATAATAACGACAGGTTGATTTTCCAGCAAACAAAGCACTTGTTGCTAGCAAGATAAACATTGTCGGCAGGAACACAGCACGTGTTCTTAGTCCAGTAAAGAGGCTCGATACTCTCACATATTGTTTTGTTAGTTATGTAAAGAAGATCGACATCAAAATGTAACCTCTTTCCAGATAGAGAAAATTTCAGCAACAAAGGAATAACAACATAACAAGCTCTCAGTAGTGATCTATTGCATATATGCACAATAACAACTCTGCACTAGCCAAGGATTCGAACCCATGTTGTACTGGCCTACCTCATGGTAAGCGAGAACCACATGACGCTTTAAACCACAGGACCACCTAACCCTACAAGAATGGCGCAGCCAGCAGAGCTAGCTGTTGGGCCGCCATCCGAGGGCATACGGAGGTGTGGGAGCTTCTAAGCTAATTTCATTCTCATCCCTGTTTGGTGTACTATCCTCGCAAGCAGCATTTATATATCATTGTAACCACGAACTAGTGGTATTGATTGTAGGGTTGGGTGGTCCTGTGGTTTAAAGCGTCTTGTGGTTCTCGCTTTCCATGAGGCAGGCCAGTACAACATGGGTTCGAATCCTTGACTAGCGCAGTGTTGTTATTGATCAATACCACTCGTCCGTGGTTACAATAATGTATATGCACAAACACAAGAATACAGATTTTATTGAAATATAAATAATCAACAGGTATGAGAGGCAATCGCAAAGGAAAATTAAGTTTTAATATGTAATTACAGTATTTTTTTATTATCATGCCTCTGATGAAATTGTCATTTATTTAGTTTCACCTGAATTTGAGATTTCTGCTCTGGTAATGAAAATTAACGTAGAGAATAAGATGTATTTTTAAGAAGAGGCGAAATTTAATCAAGCTAGTGAGACGGGCGAGTCTTCAGATCTAAGAACCCTGAGGTGTGTGTGTGTGTGTGTGTGTCTACAGTTGCATGTTAAATCCTAATTGTTATTATCCGCTAGGATTTCAAGACAAAAGTTGCATAAAAACAGCTTTTACTGAGACAACCTTTCGCCTTGCTAAACTTTATATTATACAGAGGTTAGTGTTAACACGCATACTCCAGCAAGTTAAACTGGAGGTAGAGAGGACGTTTTCCGTGGATGATGGTCGCCTGATTTGGAGTCATTGAAGCTCGAAAATGTCGGGTTTCCTAGGTCGGTGGTGCGGACAGAGGAACAATGTAACACGTTGGCTGGTCACTGGTACTCAGGAAGAATCACTGCTACAAGTTAGCTGGGCGCCTCACATGAAGACAGGGATTGAAGTAGCGATATCTTTGTTGTCTTGCAGACAATTTTGCCTCCTAATCTGACTGGAATTATAGCTTGGTGACACTGTCCATCTTCTGGAGTGAGGTTGATTACTTTTGTGATTATCGATTTCAGGAGACTGTCCTTTTTATGTGGTTTAAGGTTGTCACATGAGAGTGCACATCTTAATAAGCTTGTTAGTTTGGACAGACTCACACTTAATGAGAGGGTACAAGGCATCATGGGTGTCTAGATTTCTTATTCGTTTACTATCCTTCTCAGTCATCCAGTTTGTTCTTGAGAATTCCGTCAGTACCATTAGTTCCTAGAGGAGCTACAAGCTGGATGTTATTCGTTCGGTCGGTAATTGATGTACCAGGTAGTGGGGGACCTCACTGCATCGATCACTTTCTGGTTGGCTGAGATAATTTCACATGGATGGATTAAGGCAGTGTCTCATGGACTGTCCACGTGTCATCACCTTATCAATATCTACTAGCAGGGACTCCTTTGTGCCCAGTAGTATGCCATCATCCAGAAACCAGATGTTTAGTGCACTGATCAATTTGACAGTGTTTTGCCCAACCGCGATGCGGAACAGAAATGGAACACGATGATCCTCTTGAGGAACACGCTCTGATAGAGATTTCAAGCTCCGCAAACGGAAGTATCGAGTCTTTGCTGTAGCCACCTGAAAAGAAAGAAGTATATTAAGGACATGTGTTCGAACAGCTGTTACTGCCACGTCCCTTCTCAGTAGATTAAATGCATGCTTAAATTCTAGTTATAACACTACAGTATCTTCAAGTAGGTTACTGATATACGCCCATGTTTCATGAACCACTGCTTCACTTCCTTGAGGGACCCCGAAGCCAGGCTGGTTTGATTCAATCATCATTGCCACCTCTGTTCTTCATCAACGAGGGAACGATGAGTGTTGCCCATGACAACGGTCCTAATTCCTTCATCTTTCTTACTTGTGACGAAAAAGACTCTACATAAATTCGAAAAGGGCTGACATAAGCTCTGAGTGTTAGCTAAGTAATCTTCGTCAGTGTCTGGGGAAAATCAAAGAGAAAATACACAAGAAATTTACTGAGTCATTACAGCATGGTAGCAACAATACTGCCAGTAACACATGGTAGTGTTCTATTTGGCTAGTTTAACTGTTCGTTCCACCCGTTTTCCAATCACCTTGCCGTTATTTTTTTTTTTTTTTACATTCTGATCTGCGTAAATATTACTTGAAATTGGAAAACCCACTCAACACACACACACACACACAGACACACACACAGACACACACACAGACACACACCACAGACACACACACACACAGACACACACACACACAGACACACACACACAGACACACACACACAGACACACACAGCACACACAGACACACACACACAGACACACACACAAAAGACACAACACAAAACACACAAAACATACACACACAGACACACACACACAGACCACAGACACACACAACAGACACAAGACACACACAGACACACAAAAGACACACACAGACACACACACAACACAACACACACACAGACACAGCACACACACACACACCCCAAAAGACACACACACAGACACACACCCCCACACACAGACACACACACACAACACACACACCCCACACACACAACACCAAAGACACACAGACACACAGACACACACACACCACACACACACACAAACATATAGACAAACACCCCCCCACACCACACAGACCTAACGCACACAGCAACCACACCACATATAGACAGACACACCACACAGCTGATTCAATCTTACGACATACACACAAGACAACACAAACAGAGGCAACATTCAGACCCGTGCACACAGAATACACAAACGCGGCAGCTTCCAACACAGACACGCAGACACAAGCAAAACTAAAGCACACGACCTAGAAAACCAAATGAACACACATTTGACTGAACAAAGCAGCACACACAAAGGACACACACACACACAGACACACACACACAGACACACACACACAACACACCAGACACACCCCAGACACACACACACAGACACACAACAGACACACACAAGACACACACACGACACACACACACAGACACACAACAACACACAACACAGACACACACACACAGACACACACACAGACACACACCACAGACACAACACACAGACACACACACAACACACACACAACACAACACAACAACACACACACACACACAACCACACACACACACACACACAGACACACACACACACACACACACACAAGACACAACACCAAGACCACACACACAGACCACACACACCACACACACACACACACGACACACACACACACAACACACACACAGACACACACACAACACACACAACACACACACACACACACACACACACACACAAAACTATAGACAAACCCCCCCCCAACACACACAGATACACTAGACAAACAATAGACAAACACCCCCCACACACACAGACCTAGGCGCACCCTGCAACACACCACAATAGGTGAAACCCAACACTGTTCAATCTTGCGTCATACACCGAAAAGAAAACAAGGTGCAACATCAGTCCCGTGCCAAAGAATCGTGAAAACTGCGGCGGCTGTTGAAGCTCTTTGGTTTGACGCAGATTCAAAGAAAATTCTCAAGCCGCCACGAGTCCTAGAAAACCAATATTTGAACTAACATTTGTTTGAAAAAGTATTTTGCACATACAAAGGTTAAACTGCAGTAGTTGTATTTTAAATCTGTGTGAGCTTTTGGCTATGCACAGAATTATAGAATGATTTTGTGATCTGTGGAGGGCGTTATAGTGTTCGTAGTTAAGGTGGACGTTGTGAAATGTTCTTCTAAAATATATAGGAGGCATAGAGGAGGTCTTGAGATCTATTGCCTTGGAAATTCAACAGGTTTGTGTGAGAGAGCTTTAAATAGGAGTGAAGTTAGTGGTTTGTACGATATAACGTACCGTTGGAGTGTGAGCAATGTAACGTACATTACCGGATTCAAGGGAAACCGTTTACCGAACCTGAGTCCCCTGAGGTGGGGAGTATACAGTGCCAGCGCTATAAAGCAATGAGAATATATCAGTTGAGAGGACCGTCTGGACCGTAATGTCAGGACGACTCTGGCGAGACAGCGGGTCAACACACGACGGTGAACCACGTCGCTACGTCACCCTCGGTGCAAGGCGGCTCACGAGGAAAAAAAATAATATACATTTTCATTTTCTCGTTTGATTTTCTTCACTTATTTTCTTAGTACATTATATAGCCCCTTATTAACCTGATTACACTCCTCTCTCACAAGCATTATTAAAGGGAGGGCTGTATAATTAAAGGGAGGGTTGTATAATTAAAGGGAGGGCTGTATAATTAAAGGGAGGGCTGTATAATTAAAGGGAGGGTTGTATAATTAAAGGGAGGGTTGTATAATTAAAGGGAGGGTTGTATAATTAAAGGGAGGGTTGTATAATTAAAGGGAGGGCTGTATAATTAAAGGGAGGGTTGTATAATTAAAGGGAGGGTTGTATAATTAAAGGGAGGGTTGTATAATTAAAGGGAGGGTTGTATAATTAAAGGGAGGGTTTAATTTAAGGAGGGTTGTATAATTAAAGGGAGGGTTGTATAATTAAAGGAGGTTGTATAATAAAGGAGGTTTTTATAATTAAAGGGAGGGCTGTATAATTAAAGGGAGGGCTTATAATTAAAGGAGGGTTGTTAATTAAGGGAGGGTTGTATAATTAAGGAGGTTGTATATTAAGGAGGGTTGTATAATTTAAAGGGGCTGTTAATTAAAGGAGGTTGTTAATTAAGGAGGGTTTGTATTTAAATTTAAGGAGGTTTTTTATAATTAAAGGGAGGGTTGTATAATTAAAGGGAGGGTTGTATAATTCAAGGGAGGGTTGTATAATTAAGGGAGGGTTGTTAATTAAGGAGGTTGTATAATTAAAGGAGGTTTATAAATTTAAAGGGAGGGCTGTTTAAATTTAAGGGGGGGTTGTATAATTAAGGGAGGGCTGTAAAAATTAAAGGAGGGTTGTTAATTAAAGGGGGCTGTATATTAAAGGGAGGGCTATATAATTAAAGGGAGGGTATATAATTAAAGGGAGGTTTTTTATTAAAGGGAGGGCTTTTATAATTAAGGGGGGTTGTATAATTAAAGGAGGGCTGTTAAAATTTAAAAGGGGGGGCTATATATTAAAGGGAGGGCTATAATTAAAGGGAAGGGGGTATATAATAAAGGAGGGCTATATAATTAAAGGGAGGGTTGTATAATTAAAGGGAGGGCTGGGATAATTAAAGGAGGCTATATAATTAAAGGAGGTATATAATTTAAGGGAAGGGTTGTATAATTAAGGGAGGGCGTATAATTAAAGGGAGGGCTTAATTTTAAAGGGAGGGGGTATAAAATAAAGGGAGGGTTGTATAAATTAAAAGGGGGGGGGTTATAATTAAAAAAAGGGGGGCTGTATAATTAAAGGGGGGGTTGTATAATTAAAGGGAGGGGTGATAATTAAAAGGGAGGGCTGTATAATTTTAAAAGGGGGGGCTGTATAATTAAAGGGGGGGGCTGTATAATTAAAGGGGGGGCGTATAATTAAGGGAGGTTGTATAATTAAAGGGAGGGTTGTAAATTAAAAGGGGGGTTGTATAATTAAAAAGGGGGGGTGTATAATTAAAAAGGGAGGGTTTTTATCATTAAGGGAGGGTTTTTAAAATTTAAAAGGGGGGGGAGGGTTTTATAATTAAAAAAAAGGGGTTGTTTTAATTAAAGGGAGGGTTTTATAATTAAAGGGAGGGTGTATAATTTAAAAGGGGGGGGGTTTTAACATTAACTGTAAAAGTTTCTCAAATTTGTCTTTGGGTTTTAACACTAAAAAAAAAAAAAAATTTTTTCAATATTGTTGCTCCCTTTTGTTCTCGCCTACCTGCTCTACCTACTCTGCTGTACTCTACTCTACTCTGCTGTCCTACTTGCTCTCTCTTTCCACATTTTGTTTTTCCTTGAATTCAATTTTGTTAAAAAAGTTTTCTAGTTTAAATTTTTCAGATTTTTTTTTATGAGTTTCCTTATTATATGCCCCTTTTTGCCAGTCTTTTTTTACATTGATCCCTAGTATTAAAAAACGGGAAAATTTTAATATGTGTTTAGAGCCCCAATTACCCTTTTGTGTTTTTGATGATCCATGTTTGTGTGTGTGTTTGTGTGTGTTTGTGTTTGTATGTCTGTGTGTTTGTGTGTTTGTGTTGTGTTTTTGTGTTTGTGTATGTTTTGTGTGTTTGTGTGTGTTTGTGTATTCACTTACATGTGGTTGCAGGGGTCAAGTCTTAGCTCCTGGCCCCGACTCTTCGCGAACCGCTACTGGGTTCTCTGTCCTGGCTTCGAGAGCCATATTGTACCTCTTCTTGAAGCTATGTGTGGATCCTACCTCTACTACCGTCCTGCCAAGTGAGTGTAAAACGGAAACCTGTAATTGTTTTACATGATGGTAGGATTGCTGGTGTCTTTTGTCTGTCTCATAAATATGCAAGATTACAGGTACGTCTTGCTATTTCTTCTTACACTTAGGTCACACTACACATACATGTACACGTTTATTTATAAACACTCATCTGAGTTTTCTTTGATTTTATCTTGATAGTTCTTGTTTCTTATTACTTTTCCTTCTATATGAGGCCTGGTCACAGACCGGGCCGCGGGGACGTTGACCCCCGGAACTCTCTCCAGGTAAACTCCAGGTAAACTACCAATCCACTGCCTAGGTTGCTCCACTTCCTGGCTACTCTAAGACTAAAGAAATACTTCCTGACATCCCTGTGACTCATCTATTTTTTCAGTTTCCAGCTGTGCCCTCGTGTTAATGTGTCATGTCTCTCAAACAATCTGTCTCTGTCCACCCCATCAGTTCCTGTCAGAATTTAGTTACCACATCACTACTAGTTCTTCTTTCCATTGTCATCAGGTTTGATTTCTTTAACCTCTCCTCGTAATACCCCCTTAACACCGGGACTAATCTCGTTGCAAACCTCTGCACTTTCTCTGATTTTTTAACATGACAAGGTGTGAGTTCCATACTGGTGCTGTATACTCCAATATAGGCCGTACATACGTCGTATACAGTGACGTGAACGATTCCTTGCTTAAATTTCCGAGAGCTAGTCTTAAGTTTGCCAGATGCTCTGCAGCAGGAGTATCCAGCTGATGTGCACCTCAGGCGATGTATTCATTGCCCGCCAACCTGTACTCTGTCTGTGGTCTTCTTTGCCCTTTCCCAATATTTAAACTTTTGCACTTGCTAGGGTTAAATTCCAGTAGCCACCTGTCAGACCAAACCTGTCTAGATCCATTGTAATCTTTCCTGGTCCTCTCGTACGTTTATTTTCCTCATTAGTTTCTCATCATTTGTGAGGAGGGATACCTCTGACTCTCTTCCGTCCGGGTGCGTGTGTAATTACCTATGTGTATACGGAAGCCGAGCTATGGTGGTGGTGTTCCGTGTGGCTGTATACTACACACACCGACGAGGCGCTCGCGGGAACTGTGACGCCTGACTGCCCAGTGGAATGTTGCACCTGGCCACGCTACTGAATCACGCACACCATTCTCTCTCCCTCTTCTGTCTGTCTGTGTCTGTCTGTCTGTCTGTCTCTGTCTCTGTCTCTGTCTCTGTCTGTCTGTCTGTCTGTCTCTCTCTCTCTCTCTCTCTCTGACGCACACATACACACACATATATATTCACACATATTCACTTACAGAATTCATACATAGCTTTAAAAATAGACATCATAGAGCTCAAGCATCCAAGAAAGTGAAACCAATAGTGGCCAGCAAAGAGGCTGGGCTACGACTCTAAGACTCGGCCCTTGCAAACATAAATAGGTGAGTACAATTAGGCGAACACACACACACACACACACACACACACACACACAATACCATAGTGGACGCAGCAAGAGAGGCCATAAGGCAAAAGCAAAGCTAGCAATCATGGAAGATTGCAACCACGAAGCAATCGACTGGCTGAATTGTGACCCACATGGAAGATTGGAAAGCTGGAGGACTAAGATGGCGGAGGCGGTGATGCAAAACCTTTTTCAAGAACGTCAAGGACACACCCAGAGGGGGAGAGGAATGGATGAGCCAGCATGACCGCATCTAGTATTTACCGCAAGTGTATCTGCTGCGGATGAATTACAATGAGAAGCCTCCAGGTGCCAGCAATCATTCAGTAATGAATTTCAAAAAAGTTTTTTAAAGTACCATCGAGGGAAGAATAGCAGATGGGGGACGGGAGGATCCCGAGTTGAGAAGACAGTTGAAAAGGCTGAGAGAATTCCTGAACGCAGTGCGGTGGGAAAGGCAACTGGAAAGAAAGTCAGTAAATGAGATCATGGAGCATCTAGTTAGAAAATGCCGGGAGACTGAGGAGAGTTTCATACATAGAAGATAAAATTAACAAAAAAAAAATCGTGAATAAACCGAAGATGGAGAGACAAGAAAATAAAAGTGCAAGAATGTGGATTAACTATGAAAAGCGAAAACTGAAGAAAACAGAAGCGAGGAGAAAACCCACGAATAACTACACAAGGTGAGGAGAGAAGCTGAGCGACTATGAGAATAAGAAACGATAAGGAAGTATGAGGAACTGAACAAGCAATTTTAGGTGTTCTTAGTGTTTCAAGACCATTAGGAGTCTGTGAGAAAGAAACAGACAAAGAGTTAGAGAGAGAGAGAGAGAGAGAGAGAGAGAGAGAGAGAGAGAGAGAGAGAGAGAGAGAGAGAGAGAGAGAGAATGGGTGGTGTGCAAGAAGACAGTATACACCACACAAGAAATTGCTAACAAATCCAAAACAACAAACTTTAATTAAATAAGCTATGACTCATCACAATCTGTGTTGAACTTAAAACCAGAAACATAAACACTAATACACCCATTATCATCAACACGAAAGTACTTGATACCGAGATGAACACTGACGTATACACACTTATATAGTAGACTACGAGCTACGTGGAGCTTAGATTCCAGGATAAAATACGTCTATATAAAGCCTTCATTTGACCTCTAGCAATATACACACCCCCTGGCGCTCTGCCTCACTCCCTCTCTCAACTGGAAAGAATTCAGAACATATCACGTTGGATATTTGGCATGAGGAGGTAGGAGTTAGTCACCAGTTTTTTTCTTCCAGGAGCTATGTGTCTACTGGAAAATATATAGACAAGCTAGAGACTCGTAGGCAACCTACTTTAATGTAAATACGCATTACATATTCCATTCTTATACTCACCTGCTCCTATCCAGATCTTTAAATAAGACTTCTAACTTTCCTATCGCATCCAGCGGACAGGTTTAACTTATCTTGACATTTCAGCAAATTAGATTTTTCTGCTGCGTCCTGTGTCTTCTTTCTTGATCTGTGGAAGCAACATACACATACTCACTAGATTGCAGAGTAGCGTATATGAGGGCAGAATCTTGTGTAAATTAATATTTCAGAAAGGTAAACAATTATTCATTTACTTTCTACTGTTTAGTGTTTTTTTTTTTTTTTTTTCTTATGGGGTGGGAAATTCACCATTAACATCTTACGGGAAGATTGTTTTAAGAGGAGAATCGGAAAGCCAGCGTCAGCGGGGGGCCAAAAATCTCCAAAAAGTGGGCCATCACGTTACTGAGATCTGATCCAAGAAAGAGTCCCTCACTGTTCCAGACCAACAAAACACTGCCATCACACCCACTGAAAACAGTGTCACGGGTCAAGTATTAAACATAAAGGAATTAATTTTGAACCACTGAGAGAAATTCAGTAGTTTCTATTATGTTCGTAGTTATTTCAATGGAAAACTAAAATACGTCTTTTTTTTTTCCAGGTATGTTGCGTTTAAAAAGTTGCTAAATTTCCTAGTGCTGTTGATAAGTAGTGAAGTTACCTATTGTGATGACAATAAATGGTATACGAATACAGACTGTGTAAAACAACAAAGTTCAGTTTTAGGAAGTGTTGTTGCCGCTGAGAGTATGTTGAAAATATATATTACCTGTACAGCAGCTTTTTAAAGATTATATATATAATAATATATATATATATATATATATATATATAATATATATATATATATAATATATATATATATATATATATATATATATATATATATATATATAATATATATAAAGGGGGGAAGAAAGTCAGGTGATGCTATGAGATGAGATGCAGCTTTCAAGAGAAATATTCAGCCTGAATTACCTCGACGATATACCTGGCACAACAACTATATTGTCACACTGTCTTGGCTAATTGGCGATTTCCTTTGTTAGGAATAATTGTGTTGAAAGTTATGATGAGGGTAAAACCTAATCACTTTCTCTTAAAGTTATAAAATTGTCATGCTAGTTAGGTTGCGCAACAGAAGTGTTATTCAAACTGCCTGTTTTAGAAGCTTGTGTTAATGGTTCCTGGCAGTTTCTCCAACATATATTTATTACAACCACTGCAATGTATTCCATATTGCCAGACGCTTCTTGAATGTGAGTGTTTTTTTTTTCTTCTGAGTTCCCGTACAGAGAATGACTTTCATGCTGGTATGCTTTAGTAATTTTGTAATACTGATCTGCATGTTACCTGTGGGGAAGATGAAGTGTCTGCCAGCGTTGTTCTCGGTGCTGGGTGTGTTGAGTATCTCTGTTGCTTGCCTTCTGCAATCTTGCATATATAATGTGATAATGTAATATCAAAAAGATGTCTTTGAAATTGTTTCATTTCTCTTCTAGGAAATGGGGGCTGTATATTTTGGTGGCGCGCAGAGAAAAAAATCGATCAGGATACCTCTTGTTTGTGTGTCGTGGTGTGACAATAAAGTGCATGAGGACAGTGTAGTGAAGTTACTTGGTACTCGAATAATGGAATTACCTGGTTCTTAGACTAGGGAGGTTCCCCGGTGCTCCGAGTAGCTAAGTTAATGGGGTTCAGTGTAGAAAAGATACCTGGCGCTCAGCGAAGCGAAGTTTCCTGGTGCTCCAGGTGAATAATGAAGTTAACCTGATTCTCTGGGTAGTGAAGTTAGGGGCATAATAAAGGAATGGCGGAGACTTATTATCAGACGGGGATTTGTGCAAAATCCTCTTTGGTGTTCCTTAATCAGCGCCTCCAGACAGCGTCACGATGGACTCATCATCTGAGCGTCTGTAGACGATTTAATCTCTGGCTTGTCTGGGATCAAGCCTGAATGACCCACATCTCCGCAGATTTCCCATAATCATGTGGAGTTTCTTATGAATATTGCGTGCGGTATGCGATCAATGGATTTTGAATTATTTTGATGGCACTGTGATAATGTTTTTGCAATGCTGCATCATGTTAATACTGTAATAGCATTGTAGTAATATTAAAATATAAATAATAGTATGACATTAAGGATATTACCTAAGATAAGGATGATACCTAAGGTAAGGGATACAAACATCTCAGTTAGGTTTTTCGGTAAGATACTAAACATCTTCTCTGCATTGAATAGAATGTGTAATTTATCGTCTTTTAATACCAGCGTGTAGACTGCACATGATAAACTAAAAGTGTGACGCCATAATATCATATATGATAGTAAGTGAATAATCTTTTACAATTTGTATTTTATGTGTCAGTGATTCCAGGGATCATCGCCACTGAGGTTCGGTCTCGGACCAAAATTCATAAGCCGGAGAGGAAATATTGCAGGAATAAGATATCTTAAAATACGTTGAAGAAAGTAAGGATAAGTAGTATACTGAGTGTAAGTAGAATTTTCTACGATATACTTGATATCTTTCATGTTCGTGAGACCCAAAAGAAAAGGAATCTTCTCAGAGTGCAAAACATTTCACAAACTTACGGTACACACTTCTTTGGCAGGACTCTAGTGACTTTTGTGATAACTGCTGTCTACCAGTCTACATGATGATGATGATGCTGTGCTAAGATCTTATGTTGGCCTATGATGAACATGCTTGGAGAGGGAGAAACGTTAAGGAGATGAACATGGAAGTGCTTGGAGAAAGAGAAAGGTTAAGTAGATGAACATTGAGGAAGTGCTAGGAGAAACAGGAGGGATTTGGAGATGAACAATGGGCACAAACTTTCCCTACTGTGGTTATCAGAGCGGCAATATTTACTACCTTCAGGGACGCCGCCCAACTACCATACACCAAGCATGATA